>JAFIRS010000390.1:0-172500 GCA_018342105.1 Gonioctena quinquepunctata | reverse complement strand
TTTCTTCCGCAATCAAAGTATTAACTTCATCTGACAGTATCGCAGATTTTGATGACTCTACCCTAATGGAACACCCAGATGACATCTTTCAAAATGATAATTCTAATATAGGGTGTGAGAATTTCACAACCCTGAAAGTCACAGAAAAAGAAGTTATAAAAGCAATCAAATCTTTCCAAACCAGCACCGCGGGAGGATTGGATTCTCTGAGACCTTCCCGCCTTCAAAATCTTATTTCAAGGAGTTCTGGTTGTAAACCTTATATCTTCACTAACAAATTTACTTAATTTGATGCTATCGGGTAAGATAAACCAAGAAATATGCCCAATTCTATACGGTGCCTCTTTAATTGCTTAGAAGAAAAAATGTGGCGGAATCCGTCCAATTGCCATAAGCACAATTTATCGCCGACTTACGGGAAAATGATCATGTATGAGTATATCAGCAAAATTAGGTGATTCATTTCGACCAGTTCAATTCGGCTTTGGAACTCCAGGCGGTTGCGAAGTAGTTGCTCTTGCTGCCCGCCGTTTTCTCAATCAACATCCAGATTCATGTTCCCAAGTTTTTCTGAAATTGGATTTTAAAAACCCTTTTAATACACCAAAAAGAAATATAATTTTGCAGAAAGCTGAAAAAGTGATTCTCATCATTTTTCCTTCCATTAAGCAATGTTACCAAATACCGACATTTCTCAACTTTGGTGAAAAGATAATTATGTCAGAAAGTGGTGTACAACAAGGAGATCCCCTAGGCCCAGCCCTTTTTTGCCTAACCATAGACGAATTAACAAAATCGCTAAAGTCTGCTTTCAACTGTTGGTACCTCGATGACTGATTTATTGGTGGGGATAAGAATGTGTTCACGAAGAATTTTGTAGAATTATTCGTGAGCCAAAAAATTTGGGTTCAGACTACAATTTCAACAAATGCTCACTTCTGATAATATGTCCTTCAAGTATTTTGAGTCTATTGGTCCAGGTATCAAAATGATGAAGAAATAGGATTGGACTTTACTGGGACACCCCTTACTACAGAATCTATATCAGGCTGCCTTATACAGAAAACAAAGTCTCATGATTTGATGTCTTCCCGCCTCAATGAACTTCCATCCCACATAGCGTATTTCCTTCTCAGAAATTGTTTATCGATACCCAAATTATTATATATACTCAGATGCCGTCCAACTTGGAAATGCCAGAAAGAACTTCAATATTTTGATTCGATATTGCGCAATTCTATGGAACAAATTACTAATATTAAATTCGATGGAAATACCTGGAATCAAGTAACTCTTCCCGTGAAATTAGGAGGCTTAGGCTCCGTTTAGCCACTTCCCCTTCTCTGCCAGCTTTTTTCTCTTCCTATTATAGTAGTGAATCTTTGGTTACAACAGTTTTATCAACATGTTTTCTGAAAATACAAGATACATATTATTTGGAATGTGAACAGAAATGGATCTCTAAAACAAAAGTTGGTCTTCCTGTGAATAAGAAATCTCAAAAAAGCCTGGGATATTCCAATGATCGATCCAACATACGAACAACTCCTTGAGTCAGCTGCAGATTCTAAGGCTCGTCTCAATGCTGTAAGTTCTAAAGAATCAGAAGCTTGGCTTATTGCTCTCCCAATAGCTTTTTTGGGTACTTTATTAGACGACCAATCGTTCAGCATTGCAGTTGGCCTTCGTTTGGGCACATCGCGTTGTGTTAGCCATAGATGTAGATGTGGATCTATTGTGGAAGGAAAATGGAACACATGGTTTGAGCTGCAAGTTCAGTTCTGGTTGTTTTTCGAGACACCACGCTGTGAATGATCTGATAAAACGAGCTCTTACAACTTCGGAAATTTCCTCTGTATTAGAACCTGTTGGAATAAGTAGAGATGAAACGTCCAGACGGAATGACCCTTATACCCTGGAAATTCGGAAAGCCTTTGGTTTGGGATTTCACCTGTGTAGATGTGCAGCCATCTAATAACGACCTCAATCACGAAAGGTGCTGCAGCTACTTCTGCTGAGAAATTGAAAATTCGAAAATATTCAAATATAGAAGAATTTTACTCATTTTATCCAGTGGTAGTTGAAACATATGGAGTATTTGGATCTCACGCACAGGAACTTTTAGAATAAATTGGGAGAAAAAATAAAATGTAATAATGATTCTGGATAATATGCTTTTCTGATTCAGCGCATTGGTATGGCAATACAAAGAGGAAATGCTGCATCAGTTCTTCCCTCATCCCGAAAACTGGATGAAATGTTCCTACAGCCTCAGAAACCTTCTATTCAAAGACGAGAATGCCTTGTTAAATCAAAGAAAAATACAATTCTGATGGAGACTGTTTGATAGAGATTATTCCTATGATGTCAGCATTAGTGATGTGAACTTATAATACAAAAACACCATCAGTCCACTTGTACATGAAAACGTCCAAATTCTCGGACTTGGCAACACCTGCTTCATGAATAGCGTAATATAATGTTTATCAAATACCAGATGGTTGCTCGAGTATCTTAGAAAAGATGAGCATATGATATCAACACAAGCACATCAAGTATGAAGGGTGCTTTAATAAAATCATTTGCAGTAGTTATGAAAGATTCGACGGAAGATTCGACTGATAGGGTGGTGAATACTGTTTCTTTGAAAGATTCGCACCTCGTTTCATGGGGTACGCTCAACAGGACGCCCAGGAATTTATCAGATATTTATTGGAAGGTCTTCAGAAGATGTTAACAGAGTGATAGAAAAGCCCAAACCTATCCTGAGAGAAATTGATGAGAAATTGAGCGACCATGAAAAGGCACAGGAGTTTTGGTCAAGATATATAAGAATGGACAACTCAAAAATTGTTGATAACTTTGTTGGTCAACTGAAATCAACGTTGAATTGTACTGTATGTGGCCATTGTTCTGTCTCTTTTGACCCCTTCTGGGACCATTCACTTCATATTCCACAATGTTTAGATTCATTTACTAAGGAAAGGATAAAATGCACAGTCATTATCTATACATAAATTCCCCAAAATATTAGTAATTCACTTTCCTCTTGAAGGAGTAGCCATGAGTAATTATTCAACATAACATAACTCCATGTCGCTACAACTTGCATGCTGGGTCCAATCAAAGTGGAGCATCCTTTAGCGGACACATGGCACGAGTACAATGACTCAAAAGTATCGCCGATATCACCAGAATCCCTCATAAGTGGTGAAGCATTAGTCCTGTTCTATGAGCAAGAGAGCACCAAATCATTCATTTGAATTGTTTTATATTGTATTTTATTTTGTAGTTATATAAATTTGAGTATTTTAATAGTTAAACAATGAGTGGGTAACCATACGTTCTGAAGGAATATATGTTTGAGCTATTTAGTTTAAATATTTATTTGTTTGCCAGTAAATGCAATTGAGGCAACTGAAACAGAAATTATGACAGCTGAAAAGATGTTGATAGGTAATTTTTGGAAAAGACGATCCAGAAACAATTTTGGACAAATTTAAAGGAGAATTTGTTATTTAGAAGTCCTCACACTCCGCTAATAAAGATTTACCTGCTGACGCGACGGTTTGGAAACATTAAAACAGTGCGATGAAACAATATTCCTGATAATTTATAATTTTTTTAATATTATCTGTCCTCTACCCATAAGCATTGCCAGTTCGGAAAGAAGTTTCCCAACTCTAAGGCGATTAAAAACGTGGATAAGGTCTAGAATGTCTGGAGATCGTTTAAATGGTTTAGCTTTGATGCACATTCACCGAGCTGTATGTGATGAGATTGAAATAACCAATATAATTGAACGATTTGAAAACAAAAAGAAGCGGGGAATAGAATTTGTCCTTTAAATTACTCACAACTTACATATCGAAATTTAGTTTCAGTAATTGTTTGTGTTTTGTGTAGGCAGAGCTGGGCGTACTCAGTACAATTACTCGAATTACTGTACTCTCAAGTACATTTCTGGTACTCTGTACCCGGTGCCCCGTACCTTTCAGGTAAAAGTATCCGATACCCGCGTCTCTTATGCGAGTACATTTTTTCGAGTACTTCATTATGCAATATGCAACGCATTACAAGACGCAAGTCTGAACTTGTCTGAGCCTGTCCAACGCATGTTTCACCACAATATACATAGCTTAGAGCTTCTTACTCCCACACAGCACATGTACGTACAATGGATGAACAATGGACGTTGAATATGGACGTTCAAGACATCCATTTGATGTCCAGTATTAGTCCAATGAACATTCAATGGACGTTCAATGGACGTCCAGGACACCACTTTGGACGTACAATAAAAGGCCAGAAAACGTCCAATGGACGTCCATTGTGCGTATTTTGGGCATCCATTGTATGTCCATATTTGGTCAAATGGATGTCCAGAACATATTTAAATGACAACCACTGTGGGTATTATCCGGTCGTCCAATGTACATCCATTGTATATCCAAAATGAATCCAGAGAATACATATAATACAAGGGGTCTTGCAAATAATGGGCAAAACTTTGGAAACATACTGTGAAGGTAAAAATAACACAAGTTCTCATACATACATTGTTCTTGTAGTGTGCCCCTTTTAGACATTTCTACTTGAACAGAGAATCACAAAGACTTCTCGATAAAATTATCACAAAAATCTCGGTGGTACAATATTCGAAAGGGAATAAGTACCAAGTGTTATTTTTTTACCTATACCATATGTTAGCAAGTATTGCCCAATATTTCAACACCCTGTGTAAATTACATTTCATATCAGAAAGTTGACATTTGATTGTTAGAACCCAAAATTCCTTAGTGTTCTGGATCTTAATTAAAATGTTTACGAGCATGGCATATCAGGATAAATATTCTTTGATAAGTAATTTTTCGTAAAATCAATAATTCTGGAAATACACATTTTTTTATTCAAAATTATAATTTCTATTCCAAAAACTAACACATTCACAAAAAAATGGTAACAGTAGTTGTTTATCTTGAACCTATCAAACTTATGAACAATTTTCTCTATACAATTCCATAAATAGATTTCAATGAAATTTGTCTTCTCACATATTTCAAAGTTTGAAATCCAACTAAAAATTGATACAACCAAAATTGAGCTACTTTATTCTTTTATATCTTGCGCAAAATTCACCTTCAAAAACTAACTGTTTACACATCATCCACCAAAGGAATTCATTAAATAACAACATAAATGTAAGTAGATACTCTAAAGAAATGTATAATAAAAAAAAAGAATAACAACACTGGTCAAAAGTATAAATAAATAAAAATATTCTGAGAACGATTCATTTGCTCTCCTTAACCATTTCATATTTGCCTCGTCTATTTCTTTTTTGTTCGTTTTTTCATTGCCTGTTCTGCAGCAACTGGACCAATATTCAATAATAATCAAGAATATATCTTTTGTTCCACCCACTGATCAGGAAGTCGGCCATTTTCAAATTCTTGAATGATTGTTTCATTTTCGACGTGGTAAATATATTGAGATGCGAGACCTTTGCTCATAAGTCGGGATGAACACCTTTTCATCAACTCATATGTGTTCCCTCCTCCAGTTTTTGAAATCTTATTTGACTGAAGAATGAATAATCAACATAAAGGAATAAAACTTTGCTTCAAAGAGTACGTACAGGAAAGATTTGCCAAGTTTGAGTTTGTTATATATGATCATTACGCCAAGACTACTTGGAAAATTATACACCTTCATTTATTTCACTATTGACAGAAGATACTTGAGAGGACTCAACCTTTTTTTTTCATTGTAGGCTCAAATGGGGGGAGGTAGAGGTAATTTTCATTTGTTTCATCGACCTCACTTTCTTCTTTCTATATTTTCTAGTCTATGGATCATCATCATTCAGATCACAGCTGTATTCAGCCACTTTTGATTTATTTCTTGCTTCCAAGATATCTGTAAATAGGTGTTGAATTTCTGTTGAAACCTGCAGCACACTCATTTTCATCTGAAATTCACCACCATGCATCAGTCGCACTATATCTTATAATATTTATTCCAAAGGTTTTTGGAACCCATATTAATCATTAATGGAAAGTATACTTGTTTATTAACATCGATGAACGAACGGATCATAAATGGAGAGCAAAGACGCGAAGCATTGACCTCACATTTCTCAACAACACAGGCACGTTCCTCTAAACGTTCGCGGCGCTCGCGGCGCTCGCAACGACCCAAAAAATTGCCCGCAAATTTCAAAAATATTTCATAGGCGGCAGAAAAAAATAGCAACCGGAAAAATAATGTTTTTCGATCCCGAAAAGAATACAGTGATTGAAAATACTTACGAATTTCATTTGAAATAAAAATAAGATTCTTATAGGGATCAAACTGAAATTCATATAAATATTTTCGGACATTGAATGGATGTACAATGGACGAACATGTTCACACGTACAATGAACATCCATTCAATGTCCATGGACGTTTGGACTTGAGATGGACCTAAAATGGACGTCCAATGGATGTCGTGTGTTCTATGGGCTGTGGCGTCACCAACACCCTCCATAAATCATTAGAACCTCAACCCTGGAAAAAAAGCGCGCGAGAATTGTAAAAAGAGGAAGACTCTAACCTAACGGAGAGAGACATCGGGGTTACCGGATTATGTGTATCTGAACCACAACGAAACATTGTATCTTCTGAATTTACGAAAAATTATAACATTATAAGTACAAAGTGGCAGTGTGCATTATTTACTTATTTAATAAACCAATGACTGAGCTAGTTGGCGTCTAACAAAACAAAAATCAAACGACCAATTCCACGTAAAACGTGTACACCGGCTACTCATATTATTTATCACTTTATAGGTATTATTGTATTCAGTCTAGAGTCCGACACAAAGTGGAAATATACAGCACATGGGGTCAGACGTATTTATTTACCCGTTGCCTAGGGCCTACGTAACGCCTAACTAACGACAAGGTTATTTATATAATTCATCAAGTCATTGTTATTCTGTTATAATAAAATATATATTGTTATGTTATGAAATGTTGTTATATAATTAAACTTATAATTATCATTCTTATTATTAGTTATTTTTATTATTATCGTTAATGCTATGTTATTTTACAATTTTCTTCACCTTTTTCACTACTATAGAACCTTATACTATGCTCTAGTCAATACATATCTATAAAGAGGGCATTCCTGAAGTAGTTCTGATATCAAAATTATATATCCAACGATATATCTAATAAAAATCGATTGAACCATATCAAAATTGAAATTTATAGCAAACATTGAAGATAAGTTTTGAACATTCTGTATGACAATTCACATCAACAGAAAACCCACCAATGGGATTCGAAAGAGTTGTGTGGGAAAAGTGATGATGTACAATAAAATGTAATGACAGAAATTGAAAAATTATAATTTTATAAGAATTAGTAAATAGTATGTAAGAGTTAGAATTAAATATCATTCATAAAATCATTAATATTAATAAGAACAGCAAATAATTCAGTAGGAAGTGATACAAACTCGGAAATCTGTGAAAAAAATAAAATTTGTGAGTGTTGCTATGGATCAGGATAACAAGTTCTGAGAGGAGATTGAAAAAAGTTCAAAGATAGAAGCCACGTTGAAAGTTGTAAAAAAAAGAAATTATAAAAAATTCATCCCGAACGAGTAAAAGTCATGAAAAGCAGAACTGAAGAAGTAAATGAACAATAAAAATTCCACCTACCTGGTCTAGAGGATACATTTTGAAGGAATGCAGATGAGCTGTCATTGAGATCACAGAAATACGTCAACCGGACTGGAAACTTCAATCGAAAGGCATCAACAAGGTATACTAATATCCGAACTCATCAAATTGCTACTTTCACATTAAACCAATAACTTTACGTGTCTAAACCACTGGTTATATTGTTTTGGATTGAACTTTCATAAAACTCCATGCAAAAACACTGATAATAAGTTCAAACTTTTTTTTATCAAATTTTCACTGTCACAAACATTCTGATTGCACCATTTTATAAATTTTATTTAAATAGCAAGTATTGCCCAATATTTCAACACCCTGTGTAAATTACATTTCATATCAGAAAGTTGACATTTGATTGTTAGAACCCAAAATTCCTTAGTGTTCTGGATCTTAATTAAAATGTTTACGAGCATGGCATATCAGGATAAATATTCTTTGATAAGTAATTTTTCGTAAAATCAATAATTCTGGAAATACACATTTTTTTATTCAAAATTATAATTTCTATTCCAAAAACTAACACATTCACAAAAAAATGGTAACAGTAGTTGTTTATCTTGAACCTATCAAACTTATGAACAATTTTTATACAATTCCATAAATAGATTTCAATGAAATTTGTCTTCTCACATATTTCAAAGTTTGAAATCCAACTAAAAATTGATACAACCAAAATTGAGCTACTTTATTCTTTTATATCTTGCGCAAAATTCACCTTCAAAAACTAACTGTTTACACATCATCCACCAAAGGAATTCATTAAATAACAACATAAATGTAAGTAGATACTCTAAAGAAATGTATAATAAAAAAAAAGAATAACAACACTGGTCAAAAGTATAAATAAATAAAAATATTCTGAGAACGATTCATTTGCTCTCCTTAACCATTTCATATTTGCCTCGTCTATTTCTTTTTTGTTCGTTTTTTCATTGCCTGTTCTGCAGCAACTGGACCAATATTCAATAATAATCAAGAATATATCTTTTGTTCCACCCACTGATCAGGAAGTCGGCCATTTTCAAATTCTTGAATGATTGTTTCATTTTCGACGTGGTAAATATATTGAGATGCGAGACCTTTGCTCATAAGTCGGGATGAACACCTTTTCATCAACTCATATGTGTTCCCTCCTCCAGTTTTTGAAATCTTATTTGACTGAAGAATGAATAATCAACATAAAGGAATAAAACTTTGCTTCAAAGAGTACGTACAGGAAAGATTTGCCAAGTTTGAGTTTGTTATATATGATCATTACGCCAAGACTACTTGGAAAATTATACACCTTCATTTATTTCACTATTGACAGAAGATACTTGAGAGGGACTCAATCCTTTTTTTTCATTGTAGGCTCAAATGGGGGGAGGTAGAGGTAATTTTCATTTGTTTCATCGACCTCACTTTCTTCTTTCTATATTTTCTAGTCTATGGATCATCATCATTCAGATCACAGCTGTATTCAGCCACTTTTGATTTATTTCTTGCTTCCAAGATATCTGTAAATAGGTGTTGAATTTCTGTTGAAACCTGCAGCACACTCATTTTCATCTGAAATTCACCACCATGCATCAGTCGCACTATATCTTATAATATTTATTCCAAAGGTTTTTGGAACCCATATTAATCATTAATGGAAAGTATACTTGTTTATTAACATCGATGAACGAACGGATCATAAATGGAGAGCAAAGACGCGAAGCATTGACCTCACATTTCTCAACAACACAGGCACGTTCCTCTAAACGTTCGCGGCGCTCGCGGCGCTCGCAACGACCCAAAAAATTGCCCGCAAATTTCAAAAATATTTCATAGGCGGCAGAAAAAAATAGCAACCGGAAAAATAATGTTTTTCGATCCCGAAAAGAATACAGTGATTGAAAATACTTACGAATTTCATTTGAAATAAAAATAAGATTCTTATAGGGATCAAACTGAAATTCATATAAATATTTTCGGACATTGAATGGATGTACAATGGACGAACATGTTCACACGTACAATGAACATCCATTCAATGTCCATGGACGTTTGGACTTGAGATGGACCTAAAATGGACGTCCAATGGATGTCGTGTGTTCTATGGGCTGTGGCGTCACCAACACCCTCCATAAATCATTAGAACCTCAACCCTGGAAAAAAAGCGCGCGAGAATTGTAAAAAGAGGAAGACTCTAACCTAACGGAGAGAGACATCGGGGTTACCGGATTATGTGTATCTGAACCACAACGAAACATTGTATCTTCTGAATTTACGAAAAATTATAACATTATAAGTACAAAGTGGCAGTGTGCATTATTTACTTATTTAATAAACCAATGACTGAGCTAGTTGGCGTCTAACAAAACAAAAATCAAACGACCAATTCCACGTAAAACGTGTACACCGGCTACTCATATTATTTATCACTTTATAGGTATTATTGTATTCAGTCTAGAGTCCGACACAAAGTGGAAATATACAGCACATGGGGTCAGACGTATTTATTTACCCGTTGCCTAGGGCCTACGTAACGCCTAACTAACGACAAGGTTATTTATATAATTCATCAAGTCATTGTTATTCTGTTATAATAAAATATATATTGTTATGTTATGAAATGTTGTTATATAATTAAACTTATAATTATCATTCTTATTATTAGTTATTTTTATTATTATCGTTAATGCTATGTTATTTTACAATTTTCTTCACCTTTTTCACTACTATAGAACCTTATACTATGCTCTAGTCAATACATATCTATAAAGAGGGCATTCCTGAAGTAGTTCTGATATCAAAATTATATATCCAACGATATATCTAATAAAAATCGATTGAACCATATCAAAATTGAAATTTATAGCAAACATTGAAGATAAGTTTTGAACATTCTGTATGACAATTCACATCAACAGAAAACCCACCAATGGGATTCGAAAGAGTTGTGTGGGAAAAGTGATGATGTACAATAAAATGTAATGACAGAAATTGAAAAATTATAATTTTATAAGAATTAGTAAATAGTATGTAAGAGTTAGAATTAAATATCATTCATAAAATCATTAATATTAATAAGAACAGCAAATAATTCAGTAGGAAGTGATACAAACTCGGAAATCTGTGAAAAAAATAAAATTTGTGAGTGTTGCTATGGATCAGGATAACAAGTTCTGAGAGGAGATTGAAAAAAGTTCAAAGATAGAAGCCACGTTGAAAGTTGTAAGAAAAGCATTATAGATAATACAAGAAAACACGTTATAAAAAATTCATCCCGAACGAGTAAAAGTCATGAAAAGCAGAACTGAAGAAGTAAATGAACAATAAAAATTCCACCTACCTGGTCTAGAGGATACATTTTGAAGGAATGCAGATGAGCTGTCATTGAGATCACAGAAATACGTCAACCGGACTGGAAACTTCAATCGAAAGGCATCAACAAGGTATACTAATATCCGAACTCATCAAATTGCTACTTTCACATTAAACCAATAACTTTACGTGTCTAAACCACTGGTTATATTGTTTTGGATTGAACTTTCATAAAACTCCATGCAAAAACACTGATAATAAGTTCAAACTTTTTTTTATCAAATTTTCACTGTCACAAACATTCTGATTGCACCATTTTATATAATTGTTTTGCTAGTATAAGGCAGCTATTGCAGAGTAAGGTATTTATAAGTTTTGATCTGAATAAAACCAACAAAATTGATTATTCTCTGCAAAACTGTTTATTTTTTTTTCAATTTCTAACTTCACTTTTCTCCACTGAACAGCTTTTATTATCGAATCGATAGTGCCATAGTCAGCAATACCGATTACAGGAACCTGCTACTGAGGAAGGAGTAATTCATGTTCATAGGCGTACCTGACTGAGCTGGGATAAGGTAAAAGGGTTTGAAAAGGAAAAAGGTAACATAACATAGCCGGTATTTTTCATTTGTTATGATAGGGTTTCAGAAATATAATCTATGATATAATTTCAAAAAAAATATACAAATTTAAAAACCAATAAACAACCAATCATAATCAATTGTCGCCCAACGCGGTGCGAAAATATTTGTAAGCATAATAATAATAAATTAAATAAACTAACAAAAATCCAATCATAACAATTGGCGCCACAACGCGGGGCTCGAATAAGGCAAATAAGGGCGAAAATATTTGTGGGTGAAATAGCAACAATTGTTATTATCATAACAATGGCCGCAACGCGGGGCTCGAATAAGGCAAATAAGGGCAAAAATATTTGTGGGTGATATAGCAACAATTGTTATTATCATAACAATTGCCGCAACGCTGGGCGAATAAGGCAAATAAGGGAAATAACAGATAAAATAGCAACGAGGGGAGATAACCAACGCGGAGCTGAATTGCCTGTATAAGAATTAGAAGCGAATAAAAATTGAATACAAAAATATTTTTTCGAAATCAAAAATATTCATACAGGGAAAATAAAAAGTTGACATTTTAGAATTCTTGCATTGACATATTTCTATAAGTGTGGAGAAAATGGATTTGAGAGATGGTAAAAAGGTTGGTTTGGAAGAAGGTGCAGAAGGTAGAGAGATAAGTGATCAGGAACAAGGAGAGAGTAGTAATGTGAGAGGGAGTGAGGTCAAAAGTGAAAAAATAGAAATGGAGAGTTATTTAAAAAAAATCCTAGAAAATTCAGCAAAAACGAATGAACATATAGCAAGAATGGAAGAAAAAATGGAAAGAATGAATAATGAAAACTCAGACAAAATTGACAGTATGAAAAATGAAATGAAAGATGAAAGGAAAGAAAACTTAGAAATAAATTCACAAAACATATATAAAAATTTGAAATCATATAACTGAACCCATCATAACAATATATATATATATATATATATATATATATATATATATATATATATATATATATATACAATTTGATGTAAAAGTACTTGCGAAAAGTACTCCCGAAATTCGAGTACTTATATCGGAGTACTGTACTCGACAGCACGTGCAATGAGTTTTTTATAGAACTTATAGAATCAAAATAAAAAAATTATATATTATAATATTCTTGTTCGTTGTATAAATATTTCTGTTTCTTTTAATATTTTGGATGGCCCCCTTTAATTTGGGTTTGGATCCACGCCTGCATTGGTATGATTGCGGTACGAATTTTGTTTGACAAAAGGACATCCAAAACTTATGCACAAATTTTGCCCAGGCATTAAATAATTTTTCTTATGTTTGCTGTGAGTACTAACATTTTTGAAACATCTCATTATGTTACTCGATTGGCCAGGTTTTCTGCGGCCAGCTCTTAGGCTAATAAAGGATTTTTTACTTTCACTTCGTAGGAGAAAGTGGTCCAACAACAGAACATCCTGATCCTTATCAGTTGTGTAAAAAAGAATAATTTCATCAGTTAATTTTGTCCAGCCATATTGACTAAAAGGGCCCGAAATTTTCAAATTACAGCTTTTTCAACATGGCGGATTCGCTTGCGCGTAACGAATCGTGGAAAGGCCTATTGATCAGGTTAGTCGATAAAGGTTCAGTATTCACCGGCGCAGCGTGCTCGTAGATAATTCGAAATCATTATAAATTAGTTCCACTACTTATTTTCCCTGCAATTTATTAATAAACAAATCTCTCCCAATTTTTTCGTTTCCGATTGGCTGAACAAAGTTGAGGTCGAAGCGCGTTTTGATTGAAAGGGTTATGGTATGAAGAGCAGGAATTGAAAATGAAGCATCATGTCTGGAAAATAACACTATACTGGCGTATTAGCTAATAGCGACATTCCCCAGCTTGTCGAATTGTAAAATTATTGATGTTGCTCATCAGAACATCTGGTTAATTATAATTTTCATAAATTTATCGTTGGTATCTGCATTCTTCTATAAATTTTTATTGTTGCTACTGATGAGTATTTTACATCGAGAGGAGGTTCTCTCGCGATGGACGTATCATTCGTCAATCAGCACCTAATTACAGTCAGTGGCGGGACTCCACTCTAGGAAGCTGGAACTCTCCCCAAGGTATATATATATATATATATATATATATATATATATATATATATATATATATATATATTTTTATTTTTTCTTTTATTTCTTGACCACATATGTTTATATTCTTTATTTTCTCGGAATAAGGGCCTTAGTCAGTCTATATATTTTTTATTCAATTCGACGTTTCGACATTGTTTATGTCAACCTCAGGTGAACTTTAAAATAATGTAAAACATGTAAAGTTAAAAACATAATACGTTACATAACATCAAATATGATTAAAATTAAAAAAGACATTTAAACTTACAATATAATTAACTATTATTCTTTCATTTCATTTCATGTTTCATAATTGAATGAACGTTGTTGAATGTCTGAGATTGCTGGCTGGTATCGGGTTTGTTTTATCTGTTATCGTTTTTTTTTAAATAAAATACATTGGAGTGTTCGACATATTCAGTTATAGTACGAGGGGTTTTACATTATTTTAAAGTTCACCTGAAGATGACATAAACAATGTCGAAACGTCGAATTGAATAAAAAATATATAGACTGACTAAGGCCCTTATTCCGAGAAAATGAAGAATTATATATATATATATATATAATAGGTGTGTATAAAAAAAATGCTGGGGAATGTAACCACTTTTCCAAAAACATGCAAACAGTAGTTTCATTTCGTTTGCTTGAAAAAACTTCGAAAAGAAAATTTGAGAAATGTTTATTCGAAAGCAAAGCAACAAACATTTAGATGTAATTTGAATACAATTTTTGGCTTTCTACTTCTTTGTTTATAAAATTAAATCAGAAAAGAAACACAATTCGTGAAGAAAGTTCCCAATTTCAAATAAATTTCTTCCTTTATTCAAATTTAATTTCTCATGTCGACTTTTCTATGGAGATTCACTTGGATTTATTCCTGTCTTCCATTCGAGACTATTTAGAGACAAATTAATTGTTTTCAGTGTTTTTCAAAGTTTTGGTTTTGCAAAGTATGTCTGGGCGCTATCAGTACTTGGATGGGTGACCGAATAAATGGAGTGCAGTAGCGTATTCATAGCTTCCGGTGTCATATCAATGGGCACGAGATATGGCGATAGATATGCCGTCCTTCGGAGAGGACGTTAAAATGGCGGTCCCGAGTTCATGGATGTTGAGCTCGTTAATGATTCCTACCTCTAAAACATCAGAGGATTCGGAAAAATTTACTGTTGGGGGGAGTGTGCTCACCAGCGGCGGTGTTTAGCCCTGATCGCAGTAATAGGCCAACGTTAAAAAATTTGTAAAAAAGTATGTCCTGAGTATATCCTCGAGTCTCGAAAATATTTCATTTTATTTATTGACCGAGTGTACATTTTCTCAGATATGTCACCTTTTTATCTCAACCCTTAAAATAATGGCATTTTGTATTAATTGTAAGCGGTGATTATTATGATGAATACCAGAAAACTGAGTTTGAGTCATTCATCTGCCAGTAATGTAGCAACCCTAGCTGAACGAAATCTAGCACGGGGCTATGTACCGAAGGCCTGGAAAAGAGACAAAACAGTACCTACTTATGCCGAATACAAGAAGGAAATACTATCCCAGCGAGCACAAAAACATCTCAGAGATGTTAAAAGTACGAGATTTTGAGACAATGAACATCCACTGCGATGTTCTGTTTATACATGAATAGAACTTTTATAGAACAGCCGATGTCCGCCGCAGGTGGCAATTTTCAGGATATCCCTGAGATGTCACACAAAGACCTTGTTCCAAGTTTTTTGATAGCCTTCTCATAGACCCAACAGAACATTTCCTACGTTTTGCGCACATTAAATCGCTATAAATAAAACATTTTTAGAGATCACTTTCTGAAGCCTTTTGTTATTTATTTGGACATTTGAAGGTGACACATTCTATTTGAAATTTTTATACCACCAGGAATGCATCCCTCTTTTGGGATGTTCATCATGAAATCTAAATGGAGATTCTTCTTGAAAAAACATTCTGAGTGGAACTTTTCCATTAATTTATTCTGTTAGGATCCTAGTGTTGATGTTGAAAACTAAAAATAAAGTTTTTTCATAACTTCCTAGGCTTATTTATATTTCTTAGGGTACTGAAATGAAGCATGAAACAGATTCGATGTGAAATATACTAACCACCAATTTTGAAGATAATTGCAATATGATTACATATTCTCTTATACAGGCTGATTCAAAAGTACTTTAACAAACGTCAGGAGGTGATTCCTCACAGTATTCTAATATGAATTGTCCTAATAAATATATGTCCGGAAACGCTTCGTTTCCAGGATACAGGGTGTTGAAGTTTTATTTTTATTTAATAAAAAGAAAATTGGTATTGAGAGTTTTTTTGAGGTGTCGAATTCGAACCTGATTTATTATTACTCTTACTCGTAGGGGGCGCCACCTACAAGTCTTTTTCATTTTTTGAGCTTCTAGCACATTTTTGAGTAAAAAAATCAATTCATCTATCATATCTAAGTAAAAAAGCTACCCGTGCTACAAGTTGCTATAAGCAACCGTTTTCTTGATATTTGGACTTGAAAATTTCAAGTCGATTATTTGATGATCGATGCGTGTTGAAGTTATTACCATTATTTCTAATTTTTCACAAGAATGCTTAGGAAATGAATTTGACGTTTAAGTGAGTAGTTTTGGTTTTCTGTAGTGGGCGCCACCTATTCTATTCATTTTTACTGGAGTTTTATTGACTAGTTACTTCAAATGTCCCCAAACATAAAAATCTAGCGGGTTTAGATCTGGGGACCTTCGTGCCCACGACTGCTTGGGTTCTTCTACACCCCTACCGATCCATCGATTTGGATAGTTAGTGTTAAGGAATTCCCTGGCTACAACGTTAAAATGGGCCAGAGCCCCATCATGCATAAACCACATACGGATACAAATTTCTAATGGTACATTCTGAAGTAGTACCGGCAATTCATTTTCTAAAAAGTCTCTGTAAGTTGCGCCATTCAGTCGGAACGGAAGAAAGAAAGGACCTATCAAGTAATTATCAATTATTGCCGCCCATACATCAGAAAATTGATACTGATAATGTCTTTCACTAACTGCGTGAGGATTTTCCAGAACCCAAACATGGTTATTATGAAAGTTTGTGATAGCATTTCGAGAGAAGTTCGCCTCGTCCGTGAAGAGTACATAAGTATCTTAAAAATTGAGGATTTCCAGCCAATTTTCTCAAAATCACTGACACATAGTAATGCGTTGGGGAAAGTCTCGTGGCAAAAGAGCTTGTACCCTTTGAATATGGTATGGATAACATTGTTGATCGTGGATAATTCTCCAAACTGTGGACTGAGTAGAATTGAGAGCTTCAGCAATTATTCTTGTAGTTGTTTCTGGATTCTCCTCAAGAGCGTTCAAAACAGCTTCTTCTAATTCTGGGGTTCGGACTGCTCGTGGTCTAATATCAGCTGCCGTCTTAAAGCTACCTGTTTCTGCCAAACGACGGTGGAGATTGATAAATGTTGGAGCTGAAGGCAGTAATCGATTAGGAAATCGCTCCTGGTAAATACGTCTTGCTTCGCGCGCATTGCCACCCGCAAGGCCATAAATGAAATACATATCGGCTAAATGAGCATTATTATTTAAATATTAAATTTTTTCAAAATTATTGTTTTAAATTTTACAGAAACTTCAACAAAACAACAAAACGTTTAACTGTCACATAATATGTAATAACCAAAACTACTTACTCAAACGTCAAATTCATTTCCTAAGCATTCTTCTGAAAAATGCAAAATAATGGTAATAACTTCAACACGCTTCGATTATCAAATAATCGACTTGAAATTTTCAAGTCCAAATATCTGGAAAATGGTTGCTTATAGCGACTTGTAACAGGGGTAGCTTTTTTACGTAAATATGACAGAGGAATTGATTTTTTTAATGAAAAATGTGCTAGGAGTACGCTCAAAAAATTATGGATCTTAAAAAAAAGACGTGTAGGTGGCGCCCCCTACGAGTAAGAGCAATAATAACATCAGGTTCGAATTGGACATTTCGAAAAACCTCTCAATACCAATTTACGTTTCAAAAAGGTCAGTATTTCAAAAGTTATTTAAAAAAAACGAAAATAAAAATTTAATTTCAACACCCTGTATCTTGGAAACGAAGCGTTTCCGGACATATATTTATTTGGACAATTCATATTAGAATATTGTGAGGAATCACCTCCTGAAGTTTGTCAAAGTACTTTTGAATCACCCTGTATATAATTCCAATTGTATCTCTACAAAGGACGATTCAATTGAAATTATATTTAAAAAAATATTCAGATTCACAGTGATTCTTCAGTTTTATCACAAACCGAATTCTTCTATTTGAAGAGTCAATACAGTTCAGTTCGCTTAAGTCTGTTGGAAAACATGAGGAGTTGTTTTTTATTTTCCAACTCCCCATTATCTGAAAACTAACAAAGTTCCTATTGGAAAAATGTTTACAGAAAACAGGTGTTTTTTTTCAAGAATCTTCAATGATTCGGTATGAGCATGTCATTACAGATTCGTACACCCTATCAAAAAATACACATTTTATGCTTTTGAGGTTATTTTATGTTTCTGGACTATTGCGTTTGATTCATGTAATACTTACTTTATTTACTTATTCAGAGATATCAAAAATGTCTATTATATAATTGGTGATGTTCACTACACTCATCACTTTCCACGTTTTTCTCAGTTAAAAATTAAAAAAAAAACTTCAACCAACGCTTTACAGTATTCCATGTGACATACAATCCAGTATTGTTCTGCGAAGTTTATCAGGTTTACCACACTGAATGGACAAATTGTAATATGGCGGGAATTTTAAAATGGAAGCAGATAATGAGAGAATAGGTCATTTGGACATTGGTTTCTATTATAATGAATAATGTTGGTTCCATTTGCTTATGAAAATATCAGAATGTTGTTTCTGTCCTGTGTAAAATAGAAGGTATTGGTATTAAAATAAAGGAATACAAAATGCAATAAATAATTGAAAGTGAGGGGTCGAAAAATATTAATATTCTAAGATTTAATTCACATGAACTGTTTTTCTGTTTGTTGTGTGAAATGATCAAGTTATTGAAAGAAATTGTGGAGAACCATTATGGAACTGGACAATGAATGTATTTTCAATATCTGGGATGAACCTCTCAAGGCAAACTTTGTTATGTCTAGAAATAACATCCACACGATAACATTATTTTGACTTCGCCAGTACCTCTCAGTAGGCATACAAAGAAATGCCACAGAAGAACAAATCCAATACTTACAACATCCTTTAAAGTCCTCTCTGGGAAGTGCATAATGCGTCTCAAAGAACATCCCCATGTCTACATTTTCAAAACATCCCAAAACTTCCCAGGGATGTTAATGCTTGCTGGGATACTACCTAAATAGACTTTAGGATGGAGACGGCTTTGTACTCCAAGAAATGAATTGTGAGAGTTTTCTTGGACGTAAACGGCGTCTTTGACCATAGGGTACAGAGAAGTGACGGCGTCGCTGGAAAAAAATCGAAGTGGACTGTCCATCACCACACCTCTGGTCTCCGGCCATGGACCGATCGTTGAATTCATTGGATGACCACAGAGTAATCGCCGCCGAGGCACACACTGATAAAGGGCTTTTCACGATAAGAGGACCACAAGCCAACCGGAGGTGCTGGAAAGGCGCCGTCCCACGGTCAACCCGGTCAATACAGAGATGACAACTTGCTCTACACGGATATGAAACAGTGGTCTTTTGACCAAAGGTAGACCAAGTAAGCATGTCTGTATGGGATGACCGGCGCAATGAGAAAACCTTCGCTAGCTCTAGATGTCGCTCCCAACTTGGTGTGGAAAAGAAAGCGATGGCATCCCACTTGATAATGCGAGAACAGGGAGTTGGCGAGGAGAGGAGAACGCAGGACACACCTAGCGAAAATGTTGGAAAATGAAATCTTACTATCCGTTCTCGAAATGATACCAGGGGAGAACAACAACAGGTACAAAAGATGATCTCTGTGAAAATTTCAAGGATGGAGACGTAGATAGAAAAATAGATGTTCTTTCCTCCAGAATGTCTATTCTGCTTCATAAATGGATCAAATACAAGCTAAAGTTGTCGATTGTCGGTGGCCGTGCCTGGTCGGGGGCGTGCTGTGGCCTTCTCGGTGGACGAACAAAGACATGGGGGGATTAGAGTCATCCAGATAAACATCCAGCACTGTAAGGCTGCCACGGCAGTACTTGGAGGGGCATTAAGGGACTTCGAGGTGGCCCTTATTCAGAAACCATGGACCCGACAAGGTGAAATCGAAGGTCTGGGAGGGGTGAGCGGAGAGCTAGTATATAGCAGATCCACTGGGACCTCCGGACTTGTATGGTCTTAAAAAATATAAAAATAACCTGTGTTTACAAGACTTGACAGCAGTGAAGCTAAGGATCAGGGAAGACAATGAGTCGAGGAAGTTATTTCCCTTCGGATGATCCTGAACTACCACCCACGAAGGCTGCGGAAGAGCTGATAAGGTACTGCAGGCAAAAATGACTGCATGCGATAATCGGCTGCGATGCAAATGCGCACCACATCGTCTGGGGCAGTAGCAACAACAACGAAAGGGGGGAGTCGCTGCTACAATTCGTAATAGCAAACGAACTAGGGATATTAAACCTAGGTAACAAACCAGCCTTTGTGACAAAAAACAGAAGGGAGGTGCTCGACAGTACAATAGCCTCCACCTATGTGAGTAATTTTGTTACAGAATGGCATGTGTCTGAAGAGGAGAGTTGATCAGACCACAGAGACATAAACTCCAAAATAAAGAGTCACCACAGAAACTTATCGGAATCCCAGAAAAACAGAATGGGAAGTATACAAGGCAGACCTAGTACGAAACTCACCGGGATTACAAAGACCGATAAGTACAAACAGGGACCTAAAGATGGCAGTGGAGCAACTCAATGACACAATCATCTCTGCATTCAACAACAATGGTCCCCTCATCACAAGGAACTTTACCAGGA
Source organism: Gonioctena quinquepunctata (assembly GCA_018342105.1). Taxonomy (NCBI): domain Eukaryota; kingdom Metazoa; phylum Arthropoda; class Insecta; order Coleoptera; family Chrysomelidae; genus Gonioctena; species Gonioctena quinquepunctata. The sequence goes on along the minus strand of JAFIRS010000390.1, from coordinate 151,758 downwards.
ACGTGCCTTGGTGGAATACTGAACTTGCAAGATTAAGGAGGCAAACAAGGAAAAAATTCAACAGCGCCAAGAAAACTGGAAGGTAAGAGGACTACAAGAACGCCTTGACCAGCTACAAAAAGGCACTAAACAAAGCCAAGAAAGACCCTGGAGGAGGTACTGTGAGGAGATAGAAAGTACTCAAGATGGTGTCAGACTCCAAAGAATCCACTCTTAGGACAAACATCAAGCAATTCACACCCTTAAAAATGAACGCCAAACACAAAAAGATGAACGGCCTTTTGGGGGTTGTTTTGATGCAGAAGCGATTGCACGTATCGATATTTGTCAAAATTTATTAATGAAACAATTTTCCATATAATGCCTACTTTCTGCCGGTCATTGTATATATATATATATATATATATATATATATATATATATATATATATATATACAGAGTGACCCATTTGAAAGCGGGCCACCTCTCTAAAACTGTTATTTATTATCCCATTCAGAAGTTTTTTCTTCAGTAGATAGAGCATCAATAGTTCTAGTTGAATGCCATAAATTCGAAATGAAAATGAAAATTTCACGGCCTACTTCGAATTTTTTTCAAAGGTCAAAAATCCAAAAAACATACTAGCGATTCTTTTTAATAAAATTTGACTACGCCACTGGATTTGTGATGCTTTCAAATGGGTGTGATCAAAATTTCACGATGAAATTATTTTTTTTAACAGAAATATAGCATAAGTAAAATATTCATATCAATATCGAAATAATTCAAATAGTTGTCATATAATTCACAATAATTTTGTAAATAATATGGTTTAAAATACTCCTTCAGAACATAACAACTCTATGTGGGATATGTTATGTCTCTTAGAACACTGCAGTTTGTTGTCAAAAATAGAAATGCACATCTTCACATCCAATAATATAATTACCAATATTAATAACATAAATGAACTACTACAAAATAATGTATTGACATGACAGTGCCTACACATTAAATTTCGGACTGTTCAACCAAATCTCCATTTAATTCGATACATTTATCTTATCGTTTTCTAATGTTAACCATAACATTCGATAATTGGTTTGGGGTGATATCTCTGCAAGCCTGTCCTATTCTTTCACGTAGTTCCTCTTTGCTAGTTGGGCGAGTTTTGTGAACTTTTTCTTCAACGAAGCCCCATAAAAAAAATTCAATGGAGTCAAGTCCGGGGATCTGGGGGGAAACTCGATCAATGCACTATTTCGCCCTATCCACGGATTATGAAAATTTTCTTCCAACCAATCTCTCACAATCCTGCTATTGTGGGTGGAATAGCCATCTAATTGAAATAGAAGATGAGCCTCTTCTGCCAGTGGAAGGTCATCCATAGCATTAGAAAATTCGTTTTTCAAAAAATTTCAAAAAATTTGACCATTCAAATTGCTTTAAAAAAAAGTAGCCAATTATTTTGGTATATAATATTCCACACCAAACATTTATTTTTTGTGAGTACTGTCTTCTGCAATGTATTATTCAACGTGGATTTTCTTCCGTCCAGTACCTTGTATTTTGAGAATTAACTGTTCCATTGGTTGTGAAGGTTGCCTCGTCACTAAACAAAATTTTTTTCAGAAAATTCCTTTTATTTAGATATCTCCTTGAGCCCATAAACTATACTCCACCCTCTTTTCATTATCGCCTACTTCTAAGGTGTGAAGAAACTTTGGTTTAAAGTGCTTCATCTTATTATATTTCCTAAGATTTCTCCTTATTGTTTCACGCGGTAAGTTAATGTCCAAACTTGCAATTCTCACACTTGTTTTCGGATTATGATTATAATAATTTCGAATTCGTTCAGAATTATTTCGTCTCTGTCTTTGTACAATATTACTATTCCTCAGAATATGTTTACAAACAGCTCCATACTGATTGAAAATTTGGTTTATTCGGCCAACTGAAGCTATGCTAGTATTTCGACGCTCCGGATGCATGTTATTGAAAATTCTACATACTTCCCTTTCGGATCTGTCGTTGTTACCACGAAGTCTCACTATTTAAATTTTCTCCTGCAAAGTCAAATTATCAGTCATTCTTCTTTATTAGTGTAGGTACTTGAGGAGTTATAAACTTCACTATTAACACTGACAAATTTGTGTCTTTTCGTCTATTGTTCTGATGACTTGTCATCTATATAGCACCTAAAGTTACAAAGCCTCCTAATAAAAATAATATTTTTGAAATGTGGTAGCTCAAGCATGTTTGAATGAAACCAAGATTGATATTTGGAATAACTGTCAACCACCAAAGAGGAACTGCGTGAAGGATTAAGACAGATATTACCCCAAACCAATGATCGAATGTTGATCGAATCTTATGGTTAGTTAGCATAAGAAAATGGTAGAATAAATGTATCGGATTAAATCGGGAATTGGTTGAAAAGTACGAAAATTAATGTGTAGGCACTCTCATTTCAATCCATTCTTTTGTTGTAGTTCATTTATGTTATCAATATTGGTTATTATTGAATATTGATTACTATTTGATGTAAAGATGTACATTTAATTTCTTTGGCAAAAAACTGCAGTGTTCTGATGGACATAACTATCTCCTATACTATGGAGTTACTTTTGGAAGAAACATAATTTGACGCCATTTTGAATAACTGCTGTTTACAAACTCGACTGCTAACAACCTGAAAGAGCATTTTAAACGATATTTTTAACAAGATTGTGATTTATATGACGACTATTCGAAATATTTTGATAAAGTGATATCAATTATACTTATGCCATATTTCTGTTGAAAAAAATAATTTCATCGTGAAATTTTGGTCAAACCCATTTGAAAGCATCACAAATGCAGTGGCGTCGTCAAATTTTATAACAAAAAATCGCTAGTATGTTTTTTGGATTTTTGACCTTGAAAAAAATTCGAAGTAGGCCGTGAAATTTTTATTTTTATTTCGAATTCATGGCATTCAACTAGAACTATTGATGCTCTATCTAGTGAAAAACAAAACTTCCGAATCGGATATTAAATAGCAGTTTTAGAGAGGTGGCCCGCTTTCTAATGGGTCACTCTGTATATATATTGTTATGATATCAAATATATATTAACTATTAAAGGAATAAAATTTTTATAAAATGATACTTATACATCACATGAATAACTGCTATGGTGGTTTTACAATTTTTCTGTGCACATTGCATTTATGAAACTTTTTACCATCTTATGTTCAACGCAGCTTATCAAAGAGTTTAGCAGTGGATCTTTTCCATTGACATCAATAGGTTTCCAACTATCCATTCAGATTGCACAACCTATAAAAAGAATAGACATCAAAATGTACAAACAAAATCATAGAATTCAAACAGATAAAAATTATATATGAGCAAAAACATCCTGTATGCCAACTTAGAAATTCAAGGGAACATGACAGTGGCATGTCAAATAATTTCTCATGGAAAAATGATAAAATATCAAATCTGAGGACAGAAAATGGTTGAATAAGAATTTATAACCATTTTGTACAAATAATGTTAAGTATAGAAATATAAGCTGTATATAAAATAAGTTTCATAGTGCAGAATAAGAAAAGTTGCTTTTGAAAGTGTGTGAAAACTAAAATTTCCTTCCCAAGAAAGGAAGAAAACGAAGGTCAAGAAAGAATAATTTGAAAGAAGCGTTAGAAAAATTTTCATGAAATAAATCAATTCAAATGAGCAGAAAACACACCTGTGAGAGCAGTTCCAATCAATAATCGAAACCAAGAAACAGTCTACAACTATTTGAGCAACAAACCACCTACCCGACATCCAGATCACATTCCACACAGAACATAACCAACAAAAAAAAGGGCCCAACGTCGGACAGGTTCATTTTCAAAAGCACGGGACACAGCCAGGAGTCTTCGTGAGTGCACACAACGAACTACAGGTACTTTTTGAAAACACAAATTAACGAAGTGATATCATTGGTATTAGACACTTTTTGGGGTCTTTGATAACATTTATCCACTTTATTTCGCTATGACCACTTTGTCAATATAACATGTAAATATTTATTTGCTATATTTATTCTATTATGCATGAGCAAATCATGTGATGATTTTTTAAGTTCATGGATTCAATTATATTTAATAAGCTAGAGGAGTAGGATTTTGAAACTTTTGGAAATTCATTTCAATAAATTGAAAAACAAATTTAACAGTTTTCTGTTTCGTTATTCATCATTTGATCATATCACGAACTATATTTCCATGAAACAGTAAATTGACTTCTAGCAAAACAACTAGATGGCGCAACTGCAATCCTCCTGAGACGAGCTGCTCTACATTGGCGTACCGACTGAGCTGGGGGAAGGTAATAAAAAAAAGGTAAAATGGTGTTTGAAAAAGAGTAACCCGGACTTTCTATTGTTATGATAAGTGTTTTTTTAAAGAATTGAATAAAATTGATAATAAATCATATCAATTGAGCTTACTTAAATTACTATCATAACAAATGGCAAAATTATTGTGATGACTAGTGGTTAATAAAATGATAATAATAATCAATCATTATAAAAACAAAATAAAATAATATTTATAGGTATCTGTCCTGATATTCGTGATGCCCTCAGAGTTTTAAATTTCAAAGAGAACCAGGTAGAAACTGGTCCAAGAAATGTACAGAAGCTGTTGAAGAAATGTTGACAGCACTGAATGAGTTGACTTTCGACTCCCTAAAGGAGCAATAAATAGAAAGAGACTCTTGCGGGCAAGCAAAGCTGATGATATCAGGTCTCGTCAGGAGAAGGAGATACTGAAGTGAAATTGGAAGAAACTCTGACTCTTCAGTCTGACTGATCAGTGTAGCCCAAGAGGCACTTAACTTCGATGGGGTTGGTAGGAAGATCGAGAATGTGGAGAGGAAGACTTCCACTTTATGCGTGAGAGTAGACAAGTCCATAACCTGCGATAGGAGCATATCTCGACTTTCATCAGGAGGTCAAGGAGGTTTCAGTAGGAAGTAAATAGGTTATGGAAAATTGGGGATTGCGAAACGGACCGATAAAGGTCTAGTTGCTGACGCTAGTTGTCTTCCACCTATACCATTACTATTGTGTTAACCAAAATATTAGTGAATGAGGAATAATGAGATCCGCACGTCGGTGGTCAGTGTGATTTTTTGAAAGTCATGTGGCAATAACGAAACTTGACATAAAAACGTGACTCAGTTGCTTGTGATCGGATCCAACGTCATAAAATTTACTATTATTATATACAAAAGCATCCGTCGCATTTTCAGAATGATATTAGCTCGCCAATGAAATCACTGTATAATAATAATAAACATCATACGGTTATGTTTTCAATTAATTTCCTAACTAGGTACCCTCTAAATACATTTCTGTCGACGGTAATTATTGTAGGTAATGAACTTTCCACAGTCCGCACTGATCTTGATGTTTACCTACTAGGCAGTATCAGTAATAAAGGAATTCCGACTAAGTCATGATTCATGCAGACTTCATAGGTGTTCTTGAGTTGATGAGAATACTTGGATATCAGCCGCTATATGAAGGAACCATTTTACAAAACTATTTTAACAATAATTTCTATTTGCTAGGGTTTTTCCCTGAAATGATTGAAGGATCGAGTAATGTTAGCTGCAATATGTGTTGTTTTCTTGGAACCGTTGGTCATCTTCCAGAAATATTCCAAGACGAAAACCATTATTTGAAAACCAAATCATATTAGTTTACTATAGAGATTTGAATTCGGCACGCCTTCAGTGAAAATCAATATAGTATATTCCAGCGATATTTCTTCATTCCGAGTAGCTAATGTAAAGAAATATCCGTAGAACTTCAGGAATGCAAAGTCTCGATTGTGAAATGTTATCGCTTAAGAAAACTTTAATAGAGCGGCGCCATCAAAGGATTTTCGTCAACATAAGAAGAACACTTGTACTGATTTAGTCGCCTGCCAGAAGGTTCCATTATTTGTATCCAATAATATTCCGTTTGGAACGACAATTGTCATTTATTTGTTCGATAAAAAGGCAATCCTGGGTTGTATCGACACTCTTTTCAGAATCATGTTCATTGAGGTGCTGTTTCAGGAAATTGATTACGAATCAAGCTAAAACTGTTTTTTAAATGAAACCTACCTCTAGAATAGAAAAGGAACTTTTTTGATATTTTCTTAGTAATATACTCGGCGTGGTTATTTGATGCCAAAGAACTGTCGTTAATGAAATTTGGTTTCAGATAAACAATTCCGATATTTTTACCATTGATATTGGTAGTATTCAAGTACTCATATTACGCAGCTTATATCCCAGTGATATAATGATTGCTTTCTTTTTGTTGACATTGATTTTCAGTTTATTATTTAGCGAGTTGTTCATATTTGTAATTGCATTTTCAAGATTATCATCAGAGTCAAACACCAAGCTATCAGCAAACAGATTCAAAGGATGTGGACCTAGTATACAGGGTGATTCAAAAGTACTTTGACAAACTTCAGGAGGTGATTCGTCACAATATTCTAATGTGAATTGTCTGAATAAATATATGTCCAGAAACGCTTTGTTTCCAAGATACAGGGTGTTGAAGTTTTATTTTTATTTTGTTTTGTTTTAAATAACTTTCGAAATACTGACAAAAATTGGTATTGAGAGGTTTTTTGAGGTGTCGAATTCGAACCTGATGTTATTATTGCTCTTACTCGTAGGGAGCGCCTCCTACACGTCTTTTCTTTTTTGAAGATTCATAACTTTTTTGAGCGTACTTCTAGCATATATTTCATTAGAAAAATTAATTCCTCTATCATATCTACGTAAAAAAACTACCTTTGTTACAAGTCGCTATGAGCAACCGTTTCCTAGATATTTGGACTTGAAAATTTCAAGTTGATTATTTGATAATCGATGCGTGTTGAAGTTATTACTAGTATTTAGCATTTTTCACAAGAATGCTTAGGAAATGAATTTTACGTTTAAGTAAGTAGTTTTGGTAATTACATATTATGTGACAGTTAAACATTTTGTTGTTTTGTTGAAGTTTTTGCAAGTTTTAAAACCCTAAATTTGAAATAATGCTCATTTAGCCGATATGCATTTTGTTTACGGCCTTGCGGATGGCAATGCGCGCGAAGCAAAACGTATTTACCAGGAGCGATTTTCTAATCGAGTACTGCCTTCAGCTCCAACATTTACCAGTCACCACCGTCGTTTGGCAGAAATAGGTAGCTTTGAAGCTTTAAGAGGGCAGCTGATATTATTGGAAGACCACGAGCAGTCCGAACCCCAGAATTGGAAGAAGCTGTTTTGAACGCTCTCGAGGAGACTCCAGAAACAAGTACAAGAATAATTGCTGAAGCTCTCAATTCTACTCAGTCCACAGTTTGGAGAATTATCCATGATCAAGAATTTTATCCATACCATATTCGAAGGGTACAAGCTCTTTTGCCACGAGACTTTCCCCAACGCTTTACTATGTGTCAGTGGTTTTTGGGAAAATTGGCTGGAAATCCTCAATTTTTAAGACATGTATTCATCACGGACGATGCAAACTTCTCCCGAAATGCTATCACAAACTTTCATAATAACCATGTTTGGGCCCTGGAAAATCCCCACACAGTCAGTGAAAGACATTATCAGTATCAATTTTCTGTAAATGTATGGGCGGCAATAATTGATAATTACTTGATAGGTCCTTCCTTTCTTCCGTTCCGACTGAATGGCGCAACTTACAGAGACTTTTTAGAAAATGAATTGCTGGGACTACTTCAGAATGTACCATTAGAAATTCGTATCCGCATGTGGTTTATGCATAATGGTGCTCCGGCCTATTTTAGCGTTGTAGCCAGGGGATTTCTTAACACTGTCTATCCAAATCGATGGATCGGTAGGGGTGTAGAAGAACCTAACCAGGCGTGGGCACCAATGTTCCCAGATCTAAACCCGCTAGATTTCTATTTTTGGGGACATTTGAAGTCACTAGTTTATAAAACTCCAGTTGCGAACGGGGAAGATCTAAGAAACCGAATACTAGATGTGAAACAATGAGAAACACACAAATAATTTTTGAGCGGGTACGAGATTCAATGACTAGAAGACTGAAGGCCTGTATCTTCGCTGAAGGTGGACAGTTTGAACAATTCATTTTAATACAATTTAGTTTCTTTTATTTTATTTTATTCTACATATTCAAAATTTCTCGAAATAAAATGTTGATATTTCTTGCAAATTTTATTAAAACAAATAAATACAGATTTTGCACCCTTGATACAAAAAAACTATTTCAAACGAGTAGAAATAAATAGAGTAGGTGGCACCCCCTACAAAAAACCAAAACTACTTACTTAAACGTCAAATTCATTTCCGAAGCATTCGTGTGAAAAATGCAAAATAATGGTAATAACTTCAACACGCATTGATTATCAAATAATCGACTTGACATTTTCAAGTCCAAATATCTAGAAAACGGTTGCTCATAGCGAATTGTAATAGCTGAAAAATGTGCTAGAAGTGCTCTCAAAAAAGTTATGAATCTTCAAAAAAGAAGAAGACGTGTAGGTGGCGCCTCCTACGAGTGAGAGCAATAATAACATCAGTTTTGAATTCGATTCCTCAAAAAACCTCTTAATACCAATTTTCGGAATCACCTCCTGAAGTTTGTCAAAGTAATTTTGAATCACCCTGTATAGTGTATGTCTTTTGAATATATAATAAATGAAAGTGGTCTCAAAACTCTTCCTTGGGTACTTCCATTCCATTTATAATTTTGTCGAATTGAATATTGTTTATCTTGCTATGTTGAAAACGATAACTCAGGTAAGTTCCAAACCAATTCAGCACATTGCCGGGTATGCTATAATATTTAATTTTTCCAATATAATGTTCGGAACTATAGTTTCAAAAGATAAAAATAAATAAATAAAAAAATCGTGTGTGGTCGGGGGACCCCCGTCAAGAACGGAGTTCCTTACGCTTTTTCTCCAACTCCGAATGTAATTCGATATTTTCGTCACGTAAGGAAAAAGCGTTATGCTCCCTCCATGGTTCCAAACGATCCAATAAATCAATTAATATCGAGGTAGCAGAATATGTTGTCATCAATATCATGTTTCCACAATTTTTTTTCTTTTTTCTCAATATTTTTCCCTTTGAAAGTCAACGTTTTATACTCCATCACATTTAATTGTCATTATACCATGCAATACTATACCTATATATTTTTTTTCCAAACTCTTCCGCCACAGTAAAAGATATTTTATTCCTGATAATATTATTCGTTATATTATATCAAATTGACGTGCCACTTATTCAATGTAAACCCTCGATTCAACTTCGGCATACAAAAAAAATATAAAAAATTATGACATCAAAAATGAAAAATGTCTTATTCCTCAAGACTGCTGACTACAAATACCTATACAATAGGTGTATGTCGGTCGAATATCCAACAAGAAACAACTACTTCCCTGGCTAATGCCTCGATGGACGTTGAATGACATCCGATTGATGAACGTGCAAAGTTATACAAGGTACTTTGCAAATGTTTGTTGCGAAATGGATAAATATCAAACACTTCGCTCAGGTTGACCACCTGTAGACCGGTTTCGTGGTATTTGCCACTCATCAGTACAGGGTGGGTCAAGCAGACAATGATTAATGTCTGCGGTACCTGACTAAAACGATTAAAATCCATTCATTTCAAAGCATTCATCGAGATCGAATGGACAACACCATTAGCTAACGCCATCTCAGCGAAACTAGAGCTACTAAAACCTTAAACATTACCAATTGCAATTGTACTCCTGAGTCTAAGGATAGAAATCCGCAATTAGAGACAGAAGTTTGATATATCGATAGCCAGCTAATATTCGACCGACATACACCTATTGTCTGGGTATTTGTAGACAGCAGTCTTGAGAACTAAGACGTTTTTCATTTCTGATGTAAAAAAGAGCTTTTATTTCCAACAGGTTATACACCCAATAACAGGAAATGCTACAAGTAAATATCAATCTTCCGATTATTGATAGTACTTTTAACAGAATAATATGAATAACATGAGACAAAAAAAGAAAATTAATTGATTATATCTATGATATACAGAATACTAACATAACCAAGAAAACTATTATTAGTGTATATAAACTTAGAGTTTATTAATAACGTCTCTCGTGATTTGTATCACATATATGAGAAATTTTGTTGAGGTTTACACACATAATATAAATTCGGGATTTCATCATCATTCTAGTTCTAGTAGCAACATTGTAGAACATGTTTGATTGTCGACTGTTTAATCTTGGAAAATTTATTTGGTTCAGAAGTACGGAGCAATCAATTTGGTTATGAATTAATTTGTATAAGAATGTCACACTCAAAATTATTCGACGTCTTTCTAGAGAAATCATTCCGAAACTATCCAGGAGAATTTGGTTATATATTCCTCTAGACGGGTAAGTTCCATTTTCCTTCATCCATAAATATTTCAAAAATTTTCTTTGAATACTTTCAATTCGGCTTCTATATGGTGTTGTAGGATACCATATTAGCAGACCATATTCAAGTTTAGATCTTACAAACGAGTAAAAAAGAAGTTTGAGTGCGGAGTTGTTTCTGAAATTTCTACAATTCCGGTAGATGAAACCTAGCATCTTTGATGCTGCAGATATTACAGTGTCGATATGATTGTTAAATGTGAATTTCGAGTCTTTAGTTTCTTCATTTCGTTTCAGTAAATTATTGTTGATGAAGTAGTTATATGGAGTTGCGAATTGCTTTCTGGAATATGACATACTAATGCATTTAGATACATTCAGATTGAGGCGATTTAAGTCGCACCATTCAATAATTCCATTTATGGACTGTTGTAAGTTGTCACAGTCATCCATATCCTTTATAGTAGGTACTGAATAATTTCAGATCGTCCGCAAAAAATAAGCTGGGACATTTTATCGATGTTGCTAAATCGTTTATAAATATCAGAAAGAGAAGAGGGCACAAATTCGATCCTTGAAAAACCCTAGACTGTATATATATCTGACCTGAAACCCATATATTCGACAAACTGTTGCCTACCAAGAAGATAGTTTCTGAAAAGATCCAATAATCCATCAGAAAATCCGACCGCTTATAACTTTTTCAGTAATACATAATGGACCTAGTTGATCGAATGCTTTCTAAAATCTGAATAAATAACGTCGACTTAATCCCTGTTGTCCAGCTTTTTACAAATACATTGATGAGACATGCTAAATTGCTTATATACGATTTTTTACTTAAAAATCCGTACTGATTTGGTGAAATTATCAATTTAACATTATTATAAACTTGATTATATATAATAATTTCAAATAATTTGGAAAAATTGCTCAAAATTGATACAGCCCTATAGTTATAAATAGTACTTTTGTCCCCTTTTTTTAAAATTGGACATACCCTGGCAATTTTTCACCTATTTGGAAACGTTGAAGACGACAGAATCATATTGAAAATAAATACCAGTGGTTCCGCTAGAACTTTTATACAATCATTGACAACAAAACTAGGGATTACATCGATACCGGCTGCTATTTTATCTTTCAGTTTTTTCGATATTTTGAGTATATCATCTTCGATTATTGGGTACACTGAAATATTTTCCGTAGGAAGTGAATTATCGAGTGGAACGTTCACTACTTGATTTGATTCAATGTATACACTACGAAAAAATATCCCAAATGCGTTTACTATATCTGATGGCTTATCATAGATAACATCTCCATCTTTCATAATGCCCGGAATTCGAGAACATCCTCTTCTGCTATTACAGCTGGCTATCGATGTGTTACAGACTTCTGTCTCTTATTTAAGAAATTATGTCCAAAAAAGGATATAATCATCTACACACGTTATATAGAAATATAAAAGAAACAAAAATATCTTCCACTCAACGATAATATCCGACTTGTATTCGCATAGATATCCTATTCTCTTTATTTTGTATGTAAACCAGTTGGAGTCGATAGTTGGCAATGAAGAATATACAGCGTAACTTTTCCTTAGTTATATCCGCCGCCGATACCAAAAGTCTGCAAACGGAATGCATTGAAACAATTCAAGGAGTGTCATCTTTTTTCAACTCTAGGAACTTATTTTTCAACATCCAAAAAACTCAAATGGTGCGGATGCACTGTCGGCAAAAACCTATTGAAGACCTAGAAATATCATTTGATGGAAAGATTATATTCTTAGGAATATCACTGGACGAACCCCTATGTTGGATATCTCATTCTCAACAACTGTCTTCTAAATTGAATTCCCTGAAATTTCTTTTTTGTCAATTTACGATCAGTGTTAGAACTGGATCAGATGATGAAAGTGTATTACAGTCAAGTTGAATCGAGACTCAGGTATGGCATTTGCCTCTGGGGCATTTCAGCTGGTTCGAAAGATGTTTTTATTGGCCAAAAACGGATCTTAAGATGTATATTCGGGATATCTAATAGGGAAACTTGTAGAACAATTTTTAAATGTTACAATGTCATGACACTTCCCAGTCTCTTCATTTTCGAAATGTGTGTTTATGTTTTCAAAAATAAAGAAAATTTCATAAGAAATTCTGATATTCACGGATATCAAACACGAACTATGCACCATTTCCATGTTCATTTTGCTAAAAGAAAAATGAAGTCCAGTGCTCCTGATCATGTTGGTCTTGAATTTTTCAATAACCTCCCACAAAATCTGAAGAATATATCTGCAATGTCTTATTTTAAATATGAATTGAAACAGTTTTTACTTGATAAGTGTTTTTACAGTGTTAACGATTTTATAGAAATGTAGCGCACATGTGACGAATTCTGTGTAATGTAATCCCTCTGTTTCATTTTATTTTATTTTATTTACTTATTTATTTATTTTATTATTGTATTTTCTGTATCTTATCTACATACTGACAATTCCAAAACATGTAAACCATGTCAAAAAAAGAGAATAAAGATTGATTGATTGATTGATTGACCGCTCATGTATCATTTTACATTCCCCGCAAGCAGAACAGCAGTTCGGATGGTTTCGTACACCTTCGGAATCGTATAAGCAAGGGCTAGACGCTCGTCACACAGACTCGCTTACAATAGAAAGTGACAGAGAGAGAGAGTGAGAAAGTCGCATGGAGGGGGCATAACGCTTTTTTCTTACTTGACGATTTCTACCAGTCAACACCTACTGCAAGCCGCGTGAAGGAACTTCGTTCCAAAAATGCTACAGTATACTTTTCAACATCGGAGGTCCTTTTCCAGGTTGATAGGTTGTATTGAAGGGATGTTTCACAAAAATTTTTTTTTTGTATACCGTCCCCAAAACAGCAACTTTGGGAATTAAAAGAAATCCGTAAAATGCTACTTTTACGGACTTGTCCGTAAAGTGTCATCATGGCAACACTTTACGAACTGAATTTTATTCATTCAACTGAACATTAACGGGTATTTATAAATACTATAAAAACTATGAACCGATAACATTTTGCTGCAGAAAAGCTAGGAATTTTGATTTATATCAGAATGAAATTGTCAATAGTTATTGTTGCGTTAGGTACAAACATCATGACTCTTACACTTTCTTTCTTCGAACAATCGCAAACAAAATGATAGTAAATTCAAACAAGAAATAATCCACTTACAAGAATATACGAATAATGGTTTAGTTTGGGTTCAAATCAAGTTTCGATTTTCACACCTAAACCTACATACATTTATTGGATGATAATTTATATTTCATTTATTCCAAATGTCACTTACTATCCAGGATTACCACGAAGTGGGCGACATCTAGCATTCACGATTCGAATGTCAAACTAGGGGAAAACAGAATTTTGCTGAATACTGAATACATTTACAATTTTCTTTCAAATTTGGAGTATCTTTCTGAATGGTTTTCATATTTACTTACAAGTTCATTATATTCAACTATCTATATCCCCATAATACGTTAGTACACTTTGATTTTGGAAAAAATGACTGAAAACACAATTAGAGAACATAACAACAAAAGCAAATGTTATTGACTAGTTGACATATTTGACATTTGACACGTCGGTAATAAAAAATATGATCTTTTACACGGCCTATGAATATATTTATGTATTGATAGCGAAAATGAAATCATAGTTCCTACATGAAACATTCTTTGGAAAGCTTACACAAACAAATATTGAATGCAACACGTACGCGAAAGCGTCATTTTGCGTACAAGTTACATAAACTACTTTTTCGTGCAATCGCACCTAGCAACGGCCGCCAAACCAAACGTCACTTCCAAATTTGACATTTCTAAAATACGACATTCTGTTTGACACACCAATCTTTGAACTCGCTGTAACATTTTTCGTACTGCCGTTTAGATTTTTCAGGTATTAAAACGGAAAGCGCCGAATTTACAATATTTTTAGGTCTGGAGGATTGCAAGATACTAAAATATCACTATCAGTATCCGACATATTTGCGTTTTGTCGAGAACTGTCAAAATATTTTCTATATATTCAAACATATCATTTCCATAGCAACGCTGTGACTTTGTTAATAAAATTGTACTGCTGGTGATTTCAAAGCAATAACATATCTATTTGCAATTATCTAGTTCAATAATTTTGACGATTGCACGAAAAATTGTGTGTATACCATGGCCGCGAAACTTTTTAGCGACCTCAAGATTATCCTGCCTCTGCCGCAAGCGGCCTCTTCGATAACTCCTCTTTCGGTACGCAAAAAGGAATTTCGCGGCCTTGGCATGCAATCGCACGCGAAGTGAGTATTTCGCGTTCTCAACACAGTCCACGAAATCTAATTTCGTGGTCGTTACCCATAGCAACGGCCGCCAAACCAAACGTCACTTCCAAATTTGACATTTTTTAAAAACAAGAATGACAAGTATTGATTTTTAAATCATCAACAAATACATACCTACTTACTTATATTATTTTTCAGGTATTAAAATGGCAAGCGCCGAGTTTACAATACTTTTTAGCTCTGGAATAGTGCAAGATATGAAATATCACTAACCGTCAAAATAAATTCTATATGATCAATCATATCATTTCCATAGCAAGCTGTGACTTTGTTAATTAAATTGAACTGCTGTCGATTTTAGAGCAATATTAATAATTTTGACGACTGCACGAAAAATAGTCTGTATGCCATGACCGCGAAACTTTTCTGCGACCTCAAGATTATCCTGCCTCGGCCGCAAGCGGCCTCGGCGATAACTATTCTTTCGATACGCTAAAAAGGTGTTTCGCGGCCTTGGCATACAATAGTTATTTGTAGACCAAGGCCGCGAAATACCGTTTCAGCGTACCGAAAGAAAAGTTATCGACGTGGCCGCTTGCGGCCGAGGTAGGATAATCCTGAGGTCTCTAAAAAGTTTCGCGGCTATGGCATACACACTATTTTTGTGCAATCGTCAAAATTATCAAACTAGATTATTGCAAAAAAAAATTATTGCTTTAAAATCAACAGCAATTCAATTAACAAGTCACAGCGTTGCTATGGAAATGATATGGTTGAATATATACAAACCATTTTGACAGTAATTTTTTTGATACTGATATTTGATATTTGAGTATCTTGCACTCCTTCAGAGCTGAGTATTGTAAACTTGGCGCCTTCCGTTTTAATACCTGATAATGTTAATTTTTTTTTTTTTTTTTATATATTTTTTATTTATAAACATTTGATTTGATATTTTCTTCGCGAAACAAGTGCTTGCACTTATCGCTAAAACGCATTATTCACTTCTGCCATGTAACTATCCAATTTTTTGTATTTGTATTTATTGAGTGAATAAAGTTATTATTATTATTATTATTATAAAGATTGGTGTGACAAACAGAATGTAAAATAATCCCTGTCATTTACGTATTTTAGAAATGTCAAATTTGGAAGTGACGTTTGGTTTGGCGGCCGTTGCTATGGGTAACAACCGCGAAATTAAATTTCTCGGACTGTGATGAGAACGCTAAATAACTATTTCATGCAATCGCATGCGAAGTGAGTATTTCGCGTTCTCAACGCAGTTCGCGAAATATAATTTCGCGGCCGTTACCCATAGCAACGGCCGCCGAACCGAACGTCACTTCTAAATTTGACATTTCTAAAATACGACAATGACAAGGATTAATTTTTAAATCAACAACAAATACATACTCACTAATATTATTTTTCAGGTATTAAAACGGCAAGCGCCGAGTTTACAATACTGTTTAGCTCTGGAGGAGTGCAAGATACTAAAATATTACTAACTGTGACTCCCGTCAAGTACGAATTGAAAATTGTTCTACAGGTAAATGTCCATTAACTACACTCTTGCTCCTTGAGAAAAGCCGTTTGGTTTTACTTATTCTTAAACACGAATCCGCTCTCACACTCTTTCCGAGTTTTCTCACGACCAAATCACTCACAATGCCTCCTTTTTTTATCACTACAAACTACACACACTCAATCACTCCATTTTTGGCACAATTTGGTACAAAAAATAGCCGGTTCTATCGAAAAAAATCCACCTTCTTCAATAGCTATATAAACTGATCCTCAAGAAACGAACAACATAACCTTAACCTATGTATTAGGCAATCCAAATCTGTCACTGTCAAAACGAAAGCAATATGGCGGAGGGCAAACATTTATATTTCATCATAAGCGATAGTGGTGAAAGTGTTTTCTTTTGTGATTTTTTTTGCGGATATGAGTAGTTTTTTGAATTACGGTTCATAATTCGAGCTTCAACTGAAGAAAAATGCTCGTTACGTGCATTGTAGTTGACTGTGGGTCTCGTCACGACAGGGATAGAGTCTGGTTTTTACTGAGTGCCTACAGTTTTTTGCTGGTAAAAATGACTTATCCAGGAAGAGAAGATCTTTATAGTTAGCTGCAATCAAGCGAGATGATCTTACGGATCAAGTACCAGAGAGTCTGCAGCACACATATTATAAATGTGTTCACACAACAAACTTTTGTGATTTGATTTGATTTCAGGATTATTTGTATGGTTTTTGTCTTCTTGCATATCTCTCAATATTATTTTACATTAGGAAGTCCTATTTGAAATGAAGTTTGTATACCTACATACAGATAATTAATATATTTTCCACTTGCAAAGGAGAGGAAACTAAAAAAAGATTTTGGTGACTCGAAAATATGTGTGTTTTTAAATCTGAACCTTTTCCCTATGTATATATATATATATATATATATATATATATATAACGAGAATATGAGAAATCTGTTACGAATCCAAAGGAGATCACCATCCGTCTACAGCCTGTAACTTATAAACTAAACTATTTTTCTTTTCTTACAAACTATGTACAATATTCAGTGATAATTGTGTCTGACACTTTTCCGTTCTTATTTTCTCACAATTTCAAATCTTACATCTGACCATACTGTTTCCTGATTGGCTATTGTCATCAAGAAGTTTGTTCTCCCATTGGCTATTTTTAGTTAGATACAATTTCATATACTGTATGTTTCAAGCTTATAATTTTGTTGATCTCATTTTATTCAGGATGATTTTGTAAATCTAGACTTTTTTGTTGCCTTTTAAACAATTATGGGTTATAATCATTATGACAGTGTATGAAATTGATTGTATTTGGATATTTTTATCTATTAATATTATACAGAGGCCTAATAAAGGAAATAGAATTTAAAAATTATGTAAAAACAATATCTCTTGAACTAATAGCTATTAAGTAATTATTCTTTTTGTGGGTTTTTTATGAAATTGTTTCCTTTTTTCCTTTTAAAATATATACCTGGTTTTTCATAACATAACAATATATATATATATATATATTCCAGGCAATTGTAGAATAACTCGATCAAGTAATATAGACAACTTTCTTTTTAATTTCACATTATTTTTAAGCGATATAACTGATAAATTTCAAAATATAATTGTAATGGGTGACTTGAACATCGATCAACTTTCAGATAGCAAAGATCATAAATCTTTTCAAAATATCATTCATTCTTTCGATTTTCCTCCTCACATCAGTGAACCAACTAGAATTGACATCAGGAGAGGATTCCACTCCAAAAAGGCAATAGATTACGTAATTACTAACCTGAACGATAAAATTAAATGCAATGTCATAGAACCGCACATTTCAGACCACAAAGGGCAATTAGCGATAGTGAAAGAATTGAGTGAATTTAAGAACAACGAGAAAGCTGAGATTTTAATTTTACGCAGACGTTTTTCAGAACAAAATATGCGACATTTCATGCATGCATTTTCTTCAAACTGTGATTTATCTACTGAGAACTATGAAAACATCAATTCATATTACGACGAATTTCTTGTGCTTTTTGAGTGGTGTTCGAATGTAACATGTCCTAAGAAAAATACGCAAATAAAAACAAACAAAGAACAAAAAAACCTGAGAATAGACGAAGAGATCGATAAAATGAAATTTTTATATTATGTAGCAAAAAATGGCGAGCTATAAGAATTATAAGAAATCAATTAAAAAAAGATAGCCAACATAAAAATCGAAGAAAATACCCAAAAAATTAGAGAATCTCATAATAAAAATAAAGTAATGTGGATAATTGTCAACGATAGACTGGGCAGAAAAAATGTAAGAAAAGAAATCAAATTGAAAATTAATGACGAGATAATAACAGACTAGAAAGTCATCTGTGACTCATTTGTTACCCATTTCGCAACCACAGTATCAAAAAAGTTAGATATCCATTATATATATATATATATATATATATATATATATATATATATATATATATATATATATATATATATATATATAAATTCAATTTTCTTGGAATAGGTCCGAATGAGACATTGTCATTACGACATACTGTGTTGTTTTTTTATACGTTTTGGCAGGAGACTCATGCCTTTCTCAAAACACTTTTGATCACCTAAAGCGTAGAATTCGTATTTTTTGTATATATTGTTGGTGATTTGTTTAAAACAATTTTCCTTCTGGTTGAGGTGAAAAAAAGGGGGAACATTTAAAATATTTTGTTTAAAAAACGGGACGTGGTACGAAACAAACAGTGTGAGGCTTTGTATAAATTGATATTCATGCAATACAAAGCCACACAACTGTTTGTTTTGTACCACGTCCGTTTTTTACACACAATATGTTAAATGCTCGCCCCCTTTTTCTACCTCAACCGGGAGGAAAATTGTTTTGAACAAATCACCAACAATATATAAAAAAAACTAAGTCTACGCTTTAGGTGATCAAACATATTCTGAGAAAGGCATGAGTCTTCTGCCGAATCGTTAATAGAAAAACCACACAGTATGTCGTAATAACAATGTCTCATTTGGACCTATCCCAAGAAAATTGAAATTCCAAATATACAAGAGTCCAAGAAAAAGTACCAAACTATATACTTATGAAAAAATTCAAAATTCACTTCGATGATTTAAGATTCAAGATTTCCACCAATAAACGAAACCTGCTGCTTAGAAAAAGACTAACTTGTCCAACTAAAATATATGAATGATTCTGAATCTTTGTTTCCACATTGAAGCCAGATTCAAAATATTTATGGATTCTAAACTTGTATAGGCCTTCATCTGCATTTGGGAATAAAAGCTCTGAGTAAAAACGAAATACGAAGTAATATCTATATTCGTAACAGGAGGAGCCCCACCAATTGAACAATTCAATTCAACAATATTCAGTGTAAAAAGTTCTAAATCACAACTTCATTTTATACCTGTACAAATACAGTGATGAAAATATAAACAGAAGATGGGGATGTATTTTGAAGCAAACCGTTCACCAAAGTCTCTGCTTTTCAGGTAATCACTCTCCATCTAAATATTATTTATTAACACGAAAGCTCCGAAAATAGCCAAAAAATACACTTCTACTAGCCAACGAGCACACTGATAATGATGTTCTTATGGCGATTATCAATTTGTGTGCCAACAACCGCCATATTGGATCATGTGGTTTGGATTTCCTAATGATGTGAGAGGTTAAGTTGTTTGTGTTGAGGCTGGTAACCAGTTGATTTGTTAGGATTCCATTTCCACATTTGGTGTTGACGATGACGATGATTACTTCTTAAAACGAGAATTGTTAAGTGTTTTTAAAACAAGTATGGTAATTTGAAGTTTTTTTTTATTTTTCTGGTCCCAAAAGAACCAAAAGAAGAAGAAAAAAGAAAAATTATGAAAAAATTAAGACAAGCTTTTATACAAATGAACTAAAAAGAAAAAAATATTTCTTTGTTTGACCTAGCTTATTCTGTGAGTAGCAGATTCAAAATCTTGCTGCGCAAGAATACCTATATTATATTCGCGGCAAGCTTTTGAATCTGCAATACATTAAAAATTCATCTTGAATTCGCTAATATTAATTACTTCTTTTTTCAATTAATGACTCCTGCTTCGGCGGTACACCCGATCTTATATGTCCTTGTCCTTGGCATCCAGAATCTTCTAGCGGTC
This sequence comes from Gonioctena quinquepunctata, assembly GCA_018342105.1. NCBI lineage: Eukaryota > Metazoa > Arthropoda > Insecta > Coleoptera > Chrysomelidae > Gonioctena > Gonioctena quinquepunctata. Next base: position 131,298 of record JAFIRS010000390.1, on the reverse strand, counting down.
CGTGGAAACATCGAGATCAGTCGATAGGGAAAGCCCAGCGTGATATCGACCGACTAGGCGTCATATTTTTGGAATTCTGCCTGAATAAAAAACCGTCACATCGTCTGGCCTGTGTGAGATCAACAACGCAGGAGCGTACTGTACTTATTTTCGTAACAATAATTGAGCAACAAAAAATAAAAAATATATTTTCATTCTAAAAGATAACTTGTTTCACTACATTTGTTATGAACACTTTATTATATTATCTACAATTGTAATTACACAATTCGAAATACATAACAACAAAAACTTCAGAGAAGATGTTTCAGTTGATCAATGAGTAAACAATTTTTTTTTAACTATCCTTATCAATTAAGTATGTTAGTAACAATATACTCATTGGTATATTCATGTATCTCGTGGTTTATATAGGTTTATAATTATATTAATGGAAAAAAACAATAGAGCCTTAAAATTAATATTTAAAGGTCGCTCGAAAACGTCTAATCTATAGTAAGATTCAAAATTCCTGAGCGATCTTAAAAAAATTATACTTTGAGCTAAAATTTTCAGGATGTCATTTTTTATATGTACTCAATTGCCGCCATGAGAACAAAAAAATCAAAAAAAAAGTTCAAATTTTGACCATTTTCGAAATATTCAAAATTCTTGGGCCTTAAAAATATTCGATCTATCTAAAATTTCAAGAGTGCTCCTCAATCACAAAAAACTAACATATTTCCACGCGAGACTTGGAAAAGAATTAGTCGGTCGAAATGGGTCACCCTAAATAAGGCTGTGCGCCGGGCGTAAAGAAAAAGAGCTATCTTCTGATCACAGGTGGATTAAATATCCACTACCCGTTGCTGCTACCTCAGGAGTGGAGCTGCCTGACTGGATAGACATAGAAGAAGACATGAAAAAAATGGAAATCATGGAAATCAACCAGAATCTATTATTGCATAGGAGTGCGTTCGGTAACATATTTTATTGTATTATAAGATTAAATTCTCTAATTATTATTAATAAACATTTAAACTTCAATCGATAATGACTTTACGGAAAGAAGTGTTCAAAGTGCATCATACCTTCTGCCTAATTTCCCCCAACTACGCAGTCCAGATATCATAATAAAATTGGCAAAACAATATATGAACGTAAAGAGTTAAAATCGGATTCAAAATTTCCTCTATTTGAAATTCGAAACACTGGTTCATTTCCGGTGGAACTGGCAGAGCATATATGACAGACATGTCATAATTTGCTTTTTATGCTGTTTATTAAACTCACCAAATAGCTCTAGAAAGAGCGAATAAAAGAGGTGCCAGTAAATCCGTTGACACTCGGTATATTCAATATTTTCCGAAAAAATATTTGAATAGTTGAGCAATTTAAGTAGGAACAAAATAACAAATTTGGATCACGTATATACCATGAAGTATATGAAATATTTATCCATTTCATCATTCGGACATCTGAACCTCCTGTGGTTATAGTTTTGAGCACTGCTGCGTTACTGAAAAATGGATGACAGAAAATGGATAATAGTAAGTAGTTATTCACCTGTATACAAGGAGAATTTTCTTCCGCTCGCACGTTAATTGACATGTAGTGGTTGACATCAAAATTTCTCATGATAGGCGGAACGAGGTGTTGGAAAAATAGCGGTTTTGGTTACATTTATTAATATTTTAAGGTAGATTTATTAATATTAGTTCGCCCAATTCCGCCACTGCAGCGCTACACGCTAAACTCCTTCTCCATGCTATAGAGGAATGCGTCTTTGCCCATATTATTGTGTTTATTTAATTATCATTTGATTTATAAGTGATCTCCAATGTGATTAATACATTGTTACAAGTTTTAAGTCTGTGATAAGGTGGAAATACTTCGTTTTTGTTGAACAACGGTTTCTAGAGATTATATTAGGATCCAAATCATTCATAACCTTGAACGATCTATAGAGAGCTGCTTTTTTTTTATCCAAATCAGTGCTCAGAAGAAAGCATAAACCTTTTGTTCCGTTGATATAGTGCTTTCGTAAAGTACTAAACAAATTTCATTTTTAGCCAAACTATCCAATTCTGAGGAATCTCCTGAAACAGATCGATTCTATTAAACATATTAACATTAGTGTTGAAAATATTTTCAACACTGTTAAAAATGTTTTTAACACATTGTGTGAAAACGTCAGTTTTTTATTTTCATACCTATGAACTAAAATACTATATTATGTAACGATCATGTAATGATAGCTTTTAATACATGAGCACGAGGTAAGTTACGAGATGAGCTGAAGGCGAGTGTCGTAAACCGTTTGCGAGTGTATTAATAGCCATTACATGATCGCTTCATACACAGTTTTTTCTATGACCAATAAATAATAAAATGAAAACAAGAATTTCTGGGGGTGTACAAGATAATTCTTCACTGCTCGACATACTTATAGGTTCTTTTGACGCTTTGTGATTGAATGTCAATTAAAATTAAATGTCAAACAAATATGTAGAAACATACCACTTGATTATACCCAAGAACATGTTGCTATAGGCCAAAAATTCGTTTGATATTGAAAAGTACGTGTATTGTGTATTGGCCGAAATCTGTTTCGAAATGAAAATCCGTGTTAAAATGGACAATATTAATAAATCAGTAACAGTTATCTGATTCTCGTATTATAATACGGGAGTAGAAGATAATAATTTATGTAACAAGTACGTAAAATGAGGCTTTCGCGGACGAAGCGTAATGTATACGGCCGAGGCGCCAGCCGAGTCCGTAATATGAAGATGAGTCTGCAAAAGCCATTTGCGTACGTGTTGATAATATTTTTTGTATAAGCTTTCCAAAGAATGTTTCGTATAGGAACTATGCATGTATTTCTGCTATCAATAATAATAACTTTATTCACTGCAATAATAATTAAATACAATTATGAGTACATGGTGGAAGTGAATAAGGAACTTTTGCGATGAGTGCAAGCACTTGTTTCGCGGAGAAAATATAACATGTGAAAAAAGTGAACTATAAGATATAAAGTGTTAGTTATAAAATGTAAAAATCTAATCAAGTTAATGTAAATATGTAAAATATAAAATGTAAAATGTAGAATTTTAAAATATAAAATGTAAATAAAATGTAGATAATATAATACAAAAAATGAACGATGTACATTACAATAATGCAATACAATGAAAAATGAATAATAAACATCATGAAATATGATACAGAGGGTATGAAACAATAATAAAAAATAATAATAGCAATAAGAGTGTCAAAACATGTCTAAAAGATAGGGAAATCATAAATAAAAAAGAAAAAAAAAAAAGATTCCAATTGAAACAACACATTTCTAGAAATCGAGATTAAACGGTTTTTCATAAAGGATTCAATATAAATTGAACAGAGAAGTAGATTCAGTGAAACAATTTCTGGAATAACCAGATGAATGATATTCACCTGAAAATCCATGCATACTTCCATATATATCAATGGACATTGAATGCAAATGTTTTTTCTGATAAGCTCGATTATGTTTAATTTATGTCGTGTTCACCTAACAATCATACCGGTTTCAGGCTTTGGCCCTCATCAGTACGGAGTAGTAACCAGCCAAAAGTCCGAAGAACTCTGGCTGAAGTGAGAACAACGTAAACAAACCATCATCGATCTTGTAACACCTATAGGTACGCCGGAAAAGATAAACTTTAACTGGCGGTACCTAGTGACAAAAGAAACACTCGAAAGTATGAAGTATGCAGGATTTTCAGGTGAATATCATTCAACGTTCTGCGTGGTATTTGCGGAAAGAGTTGTTACCGAGATCTACCTTTCTCTGGTTCAATTTTATATTGAATCCTTTATGTGAAGAAACCGTTTAAATTCGATTTTCTATTCATTCCACTTCACATGGCACTTATCCTAACTTATGCTGACGGGCTTGCCAATCTACGAGAAGGAATCTTTTATTAAGAAACCTATCGAGGTGGAGATTTTCGAGTGTTTCTTTCTGTCACTAGGTACCGCCAGTTAAAGTTTATCTTTCCGGCGTACCTATAGGTTTCAAGATCGATGATGGTTGTTTACGTTGTGTCTCACTTCAGCCAGAGTTCTTTGGACTTTTGGCTGGTTGACTCCGTACTGATGAGGGCCAAGAAGCCTGAAACCTATCGATTGAACACCTATAGGACGCCGGAAAGATAAACTTTAACTGGCGGTCTGTGACAGAAAGAAACACTCAATCATGATATGAAGTATGCATGGATTTTCAGGTGAATATCATTCAACGTTCTGCGTGGTATTTGCCAGGAAAGTAGTTGTTTTCACCTGAGATCTACCTTTCTCTGGTTCAATTTTATATTGAATCCTTTATGTAAGAAAACCGTTTAAATTCGATTTTTCTATTCATTCCACTTCACATGGCACTTATCTCTAACTTTATGCTAGACGGGCTTGCCACTCCTACTGAGAAGGAATCTTTTATTAAGAAACCTATCGAGGTGGGAGATTTTCGGAGTGTTTCTTTCTGTCACTAGGTACCGCCAGTTAAAGTTTATCTTTTCCGGCGTACCTATAGGTGTTACAAGATCGATGATGGTTTGTTTACGTTGTGTCTCACTTCAGCCAGAGTTCTTTGGACTTTTGGCTGGTTGACTACTCCGTACTGATGAGGGCCAAGAAGCCTGAAACCGGTATGCGGATTGTTAGGTGAACACGACATAAATTAAACATAATCGAGCTTATCAGAAAGAAACATTTGCATTCAATGTCCATTGATATTATATGGAAGTATGCATGGATTTTCAGGTGAATATCATTCAACGTTCTGCGTGGTATTTGCCAGGAAAGTAGTTGTTTTTCACCTGAGATCTACCTTTCTCTGGTTCAATTTTATATTGAATCCTTTATGTGAAGAAAACCGTTTAAATTCGATTTTTCTATTCATTCCACTTCACATGGCACTTATCTCTAACATTTGAAATTGGAAATTATAAATTTATGAATCAAATAAATACACACATGGATACATACATATATATATATATATATATATATATATATATATATATAGAGCTAGACTAAACAAGACATATAAGAACGTTACTGAAGTTTCGGAATATAGGGTTTTAAAATTAAAAATCATATTACCATGTCGGCAACTTTTCCCCTAGGATGGCTGTGGATGAAGATCTCCAACTCTTTCTTATATAGAATCAAGTTATCAATTTTTTGTATATGGAGAGGTATGGAGTTATACATTTTCGGAGCTATATATTGGTATGACCGCTGGCCACTAGATTTTTGCATTTGTGAGATTTTGTGATGGTGTTTTTTTCGAGTTTGGTGATTATGATCAGGTAGGTTTGAATTAATAGGTTTTTCTCGGTGGTATTTTATATTGATATTATTATAAAAAAGCTGACGAATATCGAATACATGTGCTCCATGAAACAGTTCTCAGATGGATTTTTATAGTCTTTGGACATAATCAGCTTGAGGAACCTTTTTTGCAGTATTTCCAGAGGATGAATATGTATTTTCAATGCCCCTCCCCATCCTACTATACAATATCGCAAGTGGCTCTCAACTAATTCATGGTACAGTACTTTGAGCTGATGGAAAGGTAATATGTCTTCCAAATATTTGAACGTGTAGAGAATCATACGTAACTTATTACAGACATAGTTAATATGAGAATCACATTTGAGATTCGTGTCTATTATTACTCCCAGATATTTAACATTTTTTTCAGGCAGGATTATATACTGTTGACCCATTGTGGTAACCGTGAGACTATCGAATGATGACGTGTTGGACCGATCACAACTGAAAGGTAGGTAGTAGGTTTTTTGCAGGTTGACAGTAAGTAATTTGTTTTCTAACCATTTTTTTATTGAAGGAAGGTCTGTCTCTACTGTGTTTTTCAATTCTTGCCAGGTGTCTGCTTTATACAATATTGCGGTGTCATCAGCAAAACCTAGTATTTCTCCACTGCTCCTGATAGAGAACATGCCATTGATGTGAATATTGAAAAGGATTGGGCCCAAAACAGTCCCTTGAGGAACTCCATACTCAATTTGCATTTGATCGCTTTGCACATCATCCACTCTGACATACCGGAATCTATTGGCAAGATAACTTTCGAAAAGTTTTAAACAATTATTTCTGATGCCAATATCTTCCAAGGTCAGTAAGAGGAGACTATGGCTTACAGTGTCGAAAGCTTTAGACAGATCAATAAGTACACATAGACTTGGCATGTTCCCATCCAGAGCAGAAGAAATCTTCGTAGTTAGTGCCAACAACGCGTCTTGTGTGGAGACATTCTCTCTAAAACCATACTGCATACTCGATATTAGATTATATTTGGATATATAAGAAGCTAACCGTTTTTTTAAAAAAAAATCGAAAATTTTTGATAGATGCGTTATTAGACATATCGGTCCATAATTAGTGATCGCTGTCTCATCTCCTTTTTTGTAAACTGGTACTACTATTGATTCCTTAAGCGCTCTGGGCCAGATACCTTGTTCCATGCACAAATTTATAATGTATGTGAGAGATTCTAGAATATATGTAGAAATTATTTTAATAGTTTCTGCTTTGATATCGTCTATACCTGCAGATTTTTTTGTTTTCAGTTCACTGATGACGCTCTCAACTTCTTTATTATCGGTTGGTAATAAAACAAACGAGTTCATAGAAACTGCTCTATGTGGTTTGTAATTAGGGTCGTTTTTCACTTTATTTGCCATTTTCTTACCTATTCGGGTGAAAAAAGTGTTGAATTCATTGGCTATTTGCTCTCTATCATCTTTCAATTCCCCCAGTTCATCTTTTATTGTTTTTAAGTTGCGCTTACTTTTTTTGGTTTTACTTATTTCTTTAACTATTTTCCATAACATTGGTGCATCGGTTGAATTTAAGTTGATTAGTTTTTGGTAATAGTCGAATTTTTTTAAATTAAATTTGTGAGTTTATTTTTATAGTTTGTATATTGTGTTTTCAATTCCAAGTTATGGGGATCATTTCGGAGACTTTTGAACAGTTTATTTTTCGTATCTATTGATTTAACAAGAGCATTTGTTATCTTTGTGTTTCTTCTTTCGGCCCTCATCACGGTTGTGCAATGGTTTATGGATCGAGTGAGGATATCTATGAATTCATTAGTTCCAGCGTTTGGATTTGTTGCAGAAAATATGGGGTTCCAAGAGATGTTGTGTAGCGTATTCTGGAGTTTTTCGTGATCAATATATTTTTTGAATTTATCTTTATTAGTTGCCACATGTTCATCCTGGTTTAGTATAATCTGAAGTGCAGTTGTTTAATGATCTGTGATATTACTCTGAATTATTAAGGGAATGATTTGCTCTAATATGTAACTCTCGGTTTTTATGAAGATATGATCAATGCAGGAACCACTATTATTCTGTACTCTTGTTTCACTATTTATTACTGATATATATCCGACTTCGTTCAATGTATTTAGATACTCATTGCAATGTTCATCGCTTTTTAAAATATCGATTTTAATATCTCCAATGAATATAGAGTATGCGGCGTTATTTTTATCATGGTTTTGTAAGTATTCCTGCAAATGTTTATTAAATTCTTTTGGATCTGTAGAGGGTGATCTTTAAGCAGCGGTTATCACTATGTTTCTGTTGTTTCTGTAGTTGATTTAAACTTTTTTGGCTTTAGTATTGTTAATTTGAATTATTTGATAAGTATAGTTAAATGTATACTTGATGCATAATAAGACACCATCATTTTGATTCAACCTCCCTTCATTGTATACTAGGTCATATCCTGTAATGTTATAAAGCTCAGGGTTTTGTATAATCCATGTTTCCGTCAATACGATACAGTCAATTCTTGGATTTATAGTATTTAAGAAGATTTTAAATTCACGAAATTTTTTTGATGCTTCGGATATTATTGTGGATGATAGTAAAATGTTTAAGATGTTCATTCACTGTTAAAATTTTATTCAATTCATTGTTTCCTGTAGGGTGAAAGTTTCTATTGTTTCTATTCCGAATTCTCGGATGTACTGTTCCATTACAACTAAGAGTCTATTCAGATCAGCATAAGTAATTGGGGAAAAAGAAAACAAAACAACTAGGGGTTCATGGGACAGGAAACAATCAAAATGTTTTTTAACTTAATTTCACAGAGCGTCTTCTTGGTTTGGTTATCTCATCTTGGATAGTTTGATTTGGATGCGGAATTTTTTTATTGGTCGAAGTTTTTGGGGTCCCTTGTAATCTGTCAACTGCCGCAAATATATTTGTAGGCAGCACCGGCAGAAGGCCGTGTGAAATATCGATTCAGATTTTTTATTACCGACGTGTCTAATGTCAAATATGTCAACTAGTTAATAACATTTGCGTTTGTTGTTATGTTCTCTAATTGTCATTTCTGTCATTTTTTCCAGGATCCAATTATTATGGGAATATGGATAGTTGAATATAATAAACTTGTAAGTAAATATGACAACCATTCAGAAAGATAGTCCAAATTTGAAAGAAAATTGTAAATGTATCCAGTATACAGCAAAATCCTGTGTTCCCCTAGTTTGACATTCGAATCGTGAATGCTGGATGTCGCTCACTTCGTGGTTATCCTGAATAGTAAGTGACATTTGGAATAATTGAAATATAAATTGTTATCATCCAATGAATGTATGTAGGTTTAGGTGTGAAAATCGATACTTGCTTTGAACACTAAACCATCATTCGCATATTCTTGTAAGTGGATTATTTCTTGTTTGAATTTACTATAATTTTGTTCGCGATTGTTCGAAGAAAGAAAGTGTCCCAGTCATCATGTTTGTACCTAACGCAACAATAACCATTGACAATTTTGAACTGACGACACTTTACGGACAAGTTCGTGAAGGTAGCTTACGGCTTTTTTTAATTCCCAAAGTATCCGTTTTGGGGAGCGTATACAAAAAACGCCATTATAAAAAAAAAAGTTAATATTCCATCGTAGATTTTATAACTTCCAATTTTTTGGTTAACATTTAATTTTGGTTCATTTTAACTAACAATATTTCAACCGATCGAAATATCGACCTCCGTATCCATTGTTATTATTGTATTATCCCCTTTTCTTACCCCTTGTAAAACATTTAGTAAATCTCCTTCCATAGATTAATTGCGTTTCTTCCAGTGAAATCAAAGAAAACATCTTTGCTTTCGGTTTTTGCTGCGATATCAATTCCACGCCGGAAAAAACCAATCGATTCCACCGCATATTTAATATAGAAAACCAATCTTCAGCAACAATCGAAGACCTCAACCGCAGCCAACTTCCTTTTGACATTTACAAAGGCGAGCGCTCGCATGACCGTTTTTTTCTCGCCAACTTTTTGCTATCTTTGTTCTGGTTTATGTTAAATCGTTTCATTCTGTGCACTACATTTCTTCTTCTTCACGAGGAAGTTGTTAGGTCTTTACGAAGTATGTTTTTACATGAACGCATTGAAAATTTATGATATCAAGATATAACCTCTGCATTCCTCTTTGTGGGTTCTCTTCTGGTCTGGCTGAATTTGAATTGCGGTCGGGATTTTTAATGTCCGGTTATCTGATCATCGTGTCACCGCTGATGTTGGTACGCCTCCGTCATATTTTATGCTCTTTACCGAAGACAATCTCTTGGTATCCGTAATACGAACAGTTTCATAGACACGCGTTACAAGGAATCAAGCGGGCACGACCAATGGAACAAAAAAATCATACCATAATTTATCTATTATTGAAAAGGGAAACATTCTCAATTAAATATCGATAGAAAGATTTTTCTGTGAATTGAAAAATCCACGATGAAAATGAAGTTATTTTTTGTGAAATAGATTTTTGTTGACAAAAATGTATTGAAGACCTAGTGAATGCGATGTCTCTCTTGCATCAATGTTACGAATGATTTCTGGTGAGTACTATTTTTTGGAAAACATTCTTCTTTGCCTCATTCATCTTCATAGTTCCTAATCAAGACTGGAATAGAAAATCAAATAACTATCTGAATGAAAATGCAAATTTTTAATTTCAGATTTTTGGAACGTAGTTCCTTATCGCGCGTTGCGAAAGAGGGCTGGACGGAATAAATTAAGACCAAAAGTTGTAACGAGACTTTCGCTATGGCGTGCGCGTGTTTCTCTGTCTGACTCTCTCTCTCATAGAAAGCAAGCCAGTTATTTTCGTTTCGTCTTTCTATTTCACATTGAACAGTGTGGTTTCGCGACGATTATTTTTGTTGAGTGTATACAGGTTTTTTGTACATAATAAATAATAAAAAATAATAACAATAATGAATCCTGACAGTGTTTCTGCACAAGTTCCGGATATTGCTGATGGAGTTAGGTAAGTAGAGATTTTATACAGACAATAATAAATGCTTGCGTATTTTTAGCAAGTACGCATTATAACCTCTCTTTACTATTGTGCTAACCAAGTCATACGCGTTATAATCTCTCCATTATTGTGTGTTTAGCAAGTGTACGCGTCATAACTTCAATAAATTTAAAAGCAAATTATATTTTAATATTACAATATCAATGCGTATGTATTTAGCAAGCCGTGCGTGTTCTAACCTATATGCTGTTGTGTTTACGAAGTCGAGAGAGTATATATATATATATATATATATATATATATACACACAGAGTGCATATGTATATATATATATATGTATATATAATATTATTATAACTTAAAAAAAAAAAAATTATTACAATTCCTTTACTAATAATCGAAAGGAACTTCGTTCCATCCGGGTGTCCCTTGACACCTCTCAAGTTTTTTCTTTTGAGTTAGGGTTTTTTCAGAATATCTATCAGATGTAGTTCAATGTCCAGCGTGGCTTTAACCAAGAAAGTAGTTGTTTTCTGTTAGACATCCACAAAAAATAACTGCATTTTTATCGTGGATTTTTGAATTCACAGAAAAATCTTTCTATCAATATTTAATTGAGAATGTTTCCCTTTTCAACATGAACACCCCACAACAGGTTATCTTGACGATGGAAGATAGTGACTAAATTTTATCTTTCAGTCGCAGATGATTCCACATCTGATTTTATGAACATCCTGTTCATATTTTCAATTTTCAACAAATCAATCTATCATACCCCATGATAGGTTTTAATGTCAAAAAACACTAATTTCAAAGTGTCTCTCCAAAAGAAATGATTCTAACTTTTTCCATCTTTGCAAAGTGATATTGCTTCTTGAAAATGTGTTTCCCATTTCTTCCGGTCTTCCTGATGATCGTGGAAGCGTGAAATAGATTTTTGTCGACAAAAATGTATTGAAGACCTAGTGAATGCGATGTATCTCTTGCATCAATGTTACGATTGATTTCTGGTGAGTACTCTCTTTTGGAAAATATTCTTCTTTGCCCCATTCATCTTTATGAGTTCTTAATCAGGACTGGAATAAAAAATCATATAACTATCTGAATGAAAATGCAAATTTTCAATTTCAGATTTTTTCTTTTGAGTTAGGGTTTTTTCAGAATATCTCTCAGATGTAGTTCAATGTCCAGCGTGGCTTTAGCCGGGAAAGTAGTTGTTTTCTGTTAGACATTTACAAAAAATAACTTCATTTTTATCGTGGATTTTTCAATTCACAGAAAAATCTTTCTATCAATATTTAATTGAGAATGTTCCCCTTTTCAACATGAATACCCCACAACAGGTTATCTTGACGATGGAAGATAGTGACTGAAGTTTATCTTTCAGTCGCACATGATTCCACATCTGATTTTATGAACATCCTGTTCATATTTTCAACAAATCAATTCATCTATTATTATTATTAAAAATTGGATTAGCTGGATATACTTACCCATGAGCTTATACAGAGTGACCTAGGGGTGCGTGCTCGCTCCATAATTTTTTTATATCGAAGCCATCGACTTGTTTTTTGTTGTTTGATTAGTGAAGTTGTGGGAATAGGAAGACTGATGTTATACAGTGTCATCCCCAAAGTATGCACCATATGGGAAACTTGTTTATTAAGGGTTTTTCGACAAAAAGTTATTCATGGTAAAAGTTTGAGCATTCCCTAAAACTGAAAAAGCACCAATAAAATATAGTAAAACACACGTTATATACGAGGAGCCTTCAAAAATTTGATTTTGAGACAGGAGTAAAGTACCCTTATTTTGAAAAATTTCGGGAAATGTTATTTAGAAAAGTTGTTCAGCATTAAAAATACATCTAGATTTAAGTCATGGTCAACTAAGTGAAGTTTTATTTTTTGACTAATTTTTTTCAAGGTGACTACGAAAAAAAAATTTGCTAAAATGATAAAGAGACAACATCCTTTTTACAACGGTTCATTTAAAAAGCCTGTAATATTACAAATTGCACAACTATTGTGTGAACCACTGTCAATTTTTCTTAAGAGTAAAATAATTTTCAAAGTTTGTGGTGCAAAGTTATTTTTATTTTTTGTTAACACCGAAAATTGCTTAAAATTATACAGTATTGTAACAAGAACTTAATATTCAATAATATCAAATCACAAAACATCAAAATAAAATAAGTATTTCGGCACAAACTCATTGATTTTCTGGAGATTTTCTTGTCCAAAATAATTCTTATATTCGCTTGGAAAACAAAAGCATGTTTCCGAAAGAAGAATTTTACATCTCAGTATGATGTCCATCCCGCAATATGCACAGTTCGGTTCATCTTACACAATCGTTGACTGCATTCGTAATGTGCTCCGGTTGTATGGCCCTCACACAATTGGTAATCACAGTTTTTAAATGTTATATATCCCTAAAAGGACGATATTTGCAAACGTCGTCCTTCAATAAACCCCAAAAGAAGGAATCCATTGGGGTTAAATCTGGGGAGCGCGCTGGCATTGGATACTCTGAGTAACGTCCTTTCCATTTTCCATTAAATGTTCCATTTAAAAATTGTCCTATCAGTACACTATCTCCATCTAACTGTCTCTTCGTCAACGTGGCATTTGATTTAAAATTGTAAATAAATCTTGTTGTAAAAATTGCAAATATCGGTTGGCATTAAGGTTTCCATCAATGAAGAAGGGACCCGTAACAGTATTATTTAACAGTCCACATAAGACATTTACCTTAAATGATAATTGGTCCTCGCACTCTACAGTGGACTGAGGATTTTCTGTAGCTCACCATCTACAGTTCTGTGAACTTACTGTTCCATTAGTTGTAAATGTTGCTTCATCAGTCCATAAAATATTTTTTGGGAACCGTGCGTTTTCTTCGTATTATCCCTGATACCATGCGGAAAACTCAAATATTGGAATGAAATCCTTTTCCTTCCATTATTCCTTTTTATTTATACATTTTGATTTTAAAGCTTTAAATTAATTTTTCCTTTAAATTTTTTGTACAGCAGTAGAAGGTACATCAAAAGATGACGATATTTGTTTAATTGATGTCTTACCATTTTCGATAAATTTCAAACACACTTCCTCTTCCACTTCTATAGATACTTTTGCAGCTGTGTGAGGTTTTTGAAATTGTTATTAATACTGCCTGTTTCTTTAAATTTTTTCGAAGTACGGGTTACTGTAGTGTGATTTATATTGCAGGATGCCTGGCATTAGAAATGTCTGTAACTTGTTTGCTTGGAGTATTTTCCCCACACAACAATATAAACTCAACTTTTTCTTTTTTTTTAAGCATCTCAATATTATTTAAATAGTACTTATTATCAAACGTTAACAAAATAAGCCATAACAATAACTACGTAATGAATATTCAGCAAATATCTCAAGTACTTAATGTCAAACATTCGTTTGTTTTCAAAGCCAACTTAAAACAATTATTTTGGACAAGAAAAACTCCACAAAATAAATGTAATTAGTTTGTGCCGAAGTATTTATTTTATTTTGATGTTTTTTGATTTGATATTAATGAATATTTATTACAATACTCTATAATTTTGAGCAATTTTCGGTGTTAACAAAAAATAAAAATAACTGCACCAAAAACTTTGAAAATTTACTGTTACAAAAAATTTACCGTGGTTAACACAATAGTTGTGTAATTTGTAATATCACCGGCCTTTTAAATAAACCGTCGTATACAGGATGTTGTCTATTTATCGTTTTAGCAGTTTTTTTTGGTAGTCCCCATTTAAAGAAAAATGGGTGAAAAAATAAAACTTCACTTAGATGGCCATGACTTCAAATGTATTTTTTAATGCTGAACAACATTTCTAAATAACATTTCCCGAGATTTTTCAAAATAAGGGTACTTTACTCCTGTCTCAAAATCAAATTTTTCAAGGCTTCTCGTATATTACGTGTGTTTTACTATATTCCGTTGGTGCATGTTCAGTTTTAGGGGATGCACAAACTTTTACCTAGAAAACATTTTTGTCGAAAAACCCTTAATAAATAGGTTTCCCATACTTTGAGGATGACACTGTATATGAGTCGAGTTTCATACTTCGACTGATGATGCATAATGTTCTTGTAGTTTTTATGAATCAAACAAACTGTTTCTGAAATAAAGAGGCAAGCTAGGGGTAAAATTCTTAGTGATAAAAAGAGTGGTCTACAAGAATCTCTTATTCCTGCTCGACATGTATATTTCTCAGAACCCTTTTTTGTAGTATACAAACTGCGTTTGTGAAAGTTTGCAACTTGCACCCCAGAAACATATCCCATAGCGCAAGTGAGTCTTACAAAGTGCGAAAAATGCATTTCTTGCTGATAAAGAATCATCAAGAAGCATAGGAATTGATGATTTGTTCATTGAGCGATACATAATCAATAGTGCATTCAAATGTTAAAATATTAGTTTTTGAAGTATTGAACGTTAATAGATTTGCGCTGCACCACTGCTTGACTTTTTTCAGATCATTTTCAATATTATTCTGTAATGTAACCGTGTTGTTACTATGCCAAAGTATGGATGTATCATCTGCAAAAATATTAAATCAGCTAAATCATTTATATATGGTTAAAATAGCAATGGGCCGAGCACACACCCTTGTGGTACCCCGTATTCTAGTTCGTGTTCAGCAGATGTTACCCCATTGAAAGTCACCTTTTGCACAAGACCTGATGAATTCAATTTGAACCATAATAGAATGTTCTCTCTAAAACCACAAATTTCAAGTTTTTGCACCAATATGTTGTGATTGACACAGTCATATCGCAAAATTCTGCAGCAGTAACCTCTCCAGTATTCAGTGGAAGATAAAGTTCCTGGAGAAAAGCAGACATTGCATCGTTAGTACTTCTTGAAACTCGAAAACCAAACGGTTTGGAATGAATTAGTTTATTTTTCTCAAGAAAGCACAAGATCCTTTTTTTCATCAGTTTTTCAATGAGTTTTGCTAAGGTTGGTAATAAAGAAATGGGTCGAAAATAGTGGAATGACCTCAGCATTTTTAGACATGGTGAGAATGTGCCATTCAATACTGATGAATTTATAACACCTGTCAGTATGCCTAACACATTATCGGGTAATTTCAACAATATTTTCATTTAATGAAATATTATCCCATCCAGAAGAGTTTTTGTTTTTAATTTCAGTAAGAATTTCTTTTATTTGACTTGGGAACGTTGGTAAATAACTGAAGGATTTCGATATGGCGAATGTAAAGATTAAACATTATTTCATCAGCAAGTTTGGTAGCTATGAAACAGTAAAAAGTGTAGAGTTCTTCAGAGTTCAGCTCACTTTTACGGCAGCGGAATTGTCTTTTTCTCTGAATTCATTGACATTTTTCCAGGTTTCCTTCTGTTTATTACTGGCTTTTGATAATCTTTGGTTGAGATGATTTCTTTTGGCAGTTTTGATTATCCTTCTATAAATATTCCTGTAGTTATTGTAGTAATTGATGAAATATTGATTTTCAGAGAAATATTTCCTGATGTAGTGAAGACACCTCGTATTTTGTGACGAAATTTTTATGCATTTGGTCATCCAAGGTTTCCTCTCTTTGATTTTGCGTCAGTGGAAATGCTTCATCAAACAAAAGAATCAGTTGGTGGTGAAAGTCCGAGGCGGTGTTTTTTTTTTCAAATTAAAATGGGACCAACCCCGAGGTATACCCTATCTAATAAAAAAATGCTTTGATAACTATTTTTTATTACTTTCCGATCTTGTTTCACTCATTTTCTCAATAGTTGTTTATTCAGGAAATAATCGTGTGCTCCTAGGTGAAAAAAATATGCACCAATTTTTCCTTCTACCAACATACGAAACACTAATTTTTATAAAATATGCTGACATTTCCTCTATATCGACTCCATTTCCCAACAATCTGGCGCCATACATTGTTCACCCTGTACATTCCTCGTTACCGCATATATTGAAATCGTGCCGGGTGGTGCGTCTTTTCCATTTTCTGCTAATGAAAGTCTTCATATTTCATGAGGCGATTTGATTTATCGAGAGCATACGAATTTTCCAGCTATTGGAGATTAATAGCCTGAAATCATTAATTTAGTAATTCAATAAAATTATTAATTGCATGTGCTTAATGGTTTCCACTCGGAAATTAAGATTAATCGGTTCGAAACACCATTGCTAGGGGTCGTGAGAGTGACTGGATTAGATTTTTGAGAAAAATGGAAGGTTCGGAAAACATGTTGAAAACCCGCGATTGCGTGTCGATAGCCGATTTGATCAATGAATCCCAACTGGTTTTGATATTCAATTATTCCATCTATAGGCCAGGCTTATAATAGGCCAGTAGAGATAGACATGATTTTCCCAAAATTTAATAATAATTACAAAAGTTTTAAAACTTCAGTAGAGTGAAGAGGACTTCCATATGATATTTGGTCTGATTTTGCAACCCTTTTTTCCTGAACGGAAGATGTTGAAAATGAGGATTTAATAAATTTTCACATTATTTACGCGGAAGAATTTGCAAAAGTTCCGCAAACTTTCGAAATTTTGAAAAATAGCAATTTACATCCTCTGATAGATTTAAAACCATTCAAACAAGACGGAAATGTTTGTGTTATCGAAAAAAATTGTTGTTGGTCCTAATTTTTCGATAAAAGTTCCAAAAAATCTGCAAGCTCGAAAAAATAACGAATTATTAGAAAAGTTTCAAATAATGGTTGCAAGTGGAGATGTCCTGACGCACAATGTTTTCATTGACTTGCAACCTCGTCTGCAACACGGAAATAAGGATAAAATAAAAAATAAAAAATTTCGTATTTGTACTCTACCAAAAAAAGCAAAAGTTCTGCAAATCGGGCAAACAACTCATTTCACTAATTGGTTTATAATGATTTGCAAACTATGTTACAATGTGGAACATTAGAAATAAAAAATTTTTTTTACAACACCTGTGTTATCTGCATAATTAAGATTTTTATATACCTAATAAATGACATTCATTGTTTTACCAAGTTAAATATCGACCAAGAAGAAGCTTGTCAACGGTAGGTGAAATCATTCAATATTGAAAGCTAACGTTTTCGATATTAATTCCTAACATCATATTACAATTAGGAATTTGCATTAAAAAATCCTCAGTAAGTTTGATGGAGGATCCAGAATCTCTCAACACGTTTTCATAATTTTCTTGCTTCATTACAAAATGGAAAAAATATTGAGATTTAAAAAACCGTTATTGTATTGAACAGCCGAATTTCTTCCTCACCCTGCCAGGTCGAATTTGTAGGCATATACTTACCGAGAGTGGGAGTGTAGATAGTGAACATTGGCAACACAGCTTCTGTCCGTTATCGATTTATTTTGGATTTGGTTATTCATTCGAGTCGATTGCTGGATGGAAGCAGTGGCGCCGACAAAAGTTCACACAAACTAAACAGCCGATTTATTTCATTATTTGTTTTTCAATGTTATTTTTTTAGGATGATTGTAATCACATTTTTAATGGCCATATAAATCATTTTTCAATTACTCAATGCTACAGTCGAAATGTCTTGCGGAAAACTAAGAAATTTCAAATGATGCACATGTGTGTTTCGTTCTCCCTTTCAAATTGATTCTCAAGGGTAACTGGGGCCGAAGATATTATTAATTCAGTGTCAAAATTCAAATGTGGCGGAAGTATTCTATCCAAAATTGTTATCTGGAGATTTTTGGGATCGCAATAAATTATGAATTACATGTCTAAATTCGAGAATTCAAGACGGCGGTTGAAGTTTTGTGACCAATGTTTTCATTCATACGTCACCTCTTTATTTTAAAATTCATATGAATCAAGAAAATTACTCTTACGTGTCGATTACATTTCAGTCCTCCATTCGAATTCAATGGAATTTTTTATGCGAAACCACAATTGGAGTAAGAAAGTCGAGTGGAAAGGTAAATTATAATTCAAGTAATAAATTCCTGCAAAAATTAAATTTGAAATGTGATATCGATCTCACAATTTTTTTTTTTCAGCAAAGTTTCTGTTTGATGATGACAATTTTGTAATTGCGAGATTTACAACCGAGGACGTTTTGATATCCTTACTTCCATAGAGCATCGATTATTCGTGTTAAAATCTCTTCGATTGCTATAAAGTCATGTTGTGACTAGTGGAAATTTCAAATGAAGAATGATTGTATGTCGTATCGTCGTATCTAAGGCAATAAAAAATTAATGTCTTCCAATACTTTTTTAGCAGAATTTAACAAAATTTTGTACTCTTTCGATTGTTGCATTCGAAAATGTTAGATTCGAATTATTTCGCTGATTAGTCCAAAACAGTGATTGTTTCTAATATTGATAATTAGTTTAAAATTTTGTAGTGGTTAACTACGTAACCGTTTTGGGTGCAATCAACCAGTAGGGTATTTCAAAACCTCATTGCATGCGACAAGCGCGAAGGCGTGGAAAAGCAACAGAATAAATACCATAATCAGCACATCCTGAAATTATTGATCTCCCAATCACTAGCAGTGAGGTGAGCGGTGTGAAATTCACTGGTAGAATCTTGCGAAAGACTATTTATTAAACAAATAACTAATGAAAATGAAACAAAACAATAATTATAACCACCTGTGCAACAGCAAATTTTCAGTGGTGCTGGATGTTCTTTAATTGGGATAGCAGATTTGTCATCCGATATGTTTTGGTCATCTTCGCATTCAAGGCCACATGACACGAGATTTTGAACCAACTCTATACAAAATATAACAGATAAACGCGATGGATAATCAAGTAATTAACTGAACCACTGTAGACATATGTCGGTCGAATAGGTGTATATCTTAAACCTATTTGCAAAATGTTTACAATTTATGGCCAAATTATTTGAAAAAAAAAACAAATCAATTATATAAAAAAATAAATTTGTAAAATATTAGTCGTAATTATAATTGCAATTTGCAGAACTTTTGCAATTATTTCAGCAGTAGTAAAAATGCAAAAAAAAAATATATTAGTGAATAAATAGGTTCAGTTTTTCGTATGAGGTTGCAAAGTTACATATCCACTGAGACCGATATTATCTTTATTTGCAACCACAGTGGAAAACTTTTGTAATTATTTCAATGCTTGTGTGTATTGAAAATGGCAGCGTCGATGAAAAAGTTTGATAACTAAATTATGCGTTTTCCAAAAATGGTTGCAAATGTACTGGAATATGTTAAAAAAAATCCAGTCACCTATCCAATTTGCAGAACTTTTGTAATTTTTTGAAACAAATTACAATGAAAAATTTAAAAACTTACAAAAAACAAGGTTCGGTAATTTTAACAAGGTTGCAAACTTAATGTATGTTGTAAAACATCATTACTATCGGTATGTCTGGTTTTCAGAACTTTTGCAATTTTCAGTGCAAAAATAAAGCATAAACACGTTTTTCGCAATACAAAACAATATTCCGTTCATCGCAAAATTCTGCAAAATTTTATAGTTTGTTTTCATTAATGCACTAACATACCGTTGAAAACTTTTGGAATTCATGTGAATTGATTGTCTATTTCTACTGGCCTATAAGTAGGAAATCCATCTCTATATATTTCTTCCTGAACAATCAATGCAAGAAGCATTCATGTAACAATTGTGAAAATAACGTTTTTAAGTTATTTCGACTTCGCTGAATACGAATCTGCCTGTTGCCAAAGCGAAATTTGGTATCCAAGATGGCGGCTGAAACTCTGTTACTCTCCCTTGTCCGTTGGCGTCTATTTAGAGGTTTTCTTGGATTCAAACACATTGCAATGCTCATAATTTACTTAACTTAAGTTTGGAGTACATGGATTCCAAGATGGTGCCGAAGATGGTTACCGAAATTTTGTTGTGTTTATGTGCGCTCCGTGCGTCTTGTTGTATTTGAAGTGCAAATTCTGTCAGATATAAGTAAGTAAGAAAGTATTTTTTGGCATCGAATAACATACATTGTACAAATATCATTTGAAATGGCAATACACCACCTAAAATTATTGAGGAAGTCAAATGTTGACATGACAATTAGGCAATCCAAACCACTTGACTTTTCAATATGGCGGCGATGGTTAAACAATGAAATGAGCTTCTTCGACCTGATAACTTCTAGGACTATTAACTATACATACGCCAATGAATGGTTGTTCAGCTTTTGAAATAATTTACATAAAATAGGACTAGTATTAGCTATTTTTTACCACAGTTTCGGTCAGTTTTCTCCTTTTATCTGGTCTATTCTTTCTGTCAACACCTGCTGCTCGTTTTCTTACATTTTTGAGACACATGTCCCATATGTTGAGACGGTACCCAGTCAGGATTGTGTTTATCTTCGAGAGCAGCAGGTGTGCATAGAAAAAGTTACTACCTTGAGTAGAAACGTCCTATAATCCAACTAGGAGAGTAACGAGTAGAATGATTTGATAAAACGCTTACCAGTAATAAAGTATTTACTGCAAATTTTTCGGTGTTCCAATATAGATTCTGTCAGATCGTTTCTCTTTATTGCTGCAATCCAGGAAGCCCTGTGAAGTTTAGACAAATCGTTTTTCTCCGTTAAAAACCTGTGTTTCGTCTTTACAGGAACGGCATAAAATGAGACTTCATTCACGATTAGAACGGCTTCCAAAACCAACTACAATACATATCGCAGGCATTTAAAAAAAAATAAACACTACACTATTCAAAACCTGCAATTTACAGCAAAAAATCTGAAAAAGATCAATGAATCTAGATTAAACAGTGACTTTAGAGTTCTTTGACCATTGCCGCCATATTGAATTTATTTTGACAGGTCGTTGGATTGCCCCATACACAAAGTAAAATTATTGAAGAAGTCAAATGTTGACAAAGCAATCGTTTGAAATGGACAATTACAAATTGTGGGAGAAGTATTCTTCCAAGTTATAAAAGCAATTTATTATCAAAAATGTTTGACACTTTTTTGAAGCTCTTGTAACAGGGTTCTTCTCCGATCTTTACTGGTAGTGCATTGTATAAGGTAACACAGTTGTATAACAGATATTTTCTCAAATTTGATGTTCTGTGTCTGGGAATTTCCAAGTTCTTTGTTCTCGTGTCATATTCATGGTGGCTCCCCTGTACTGCTTTTTTGTGAAAGTGACACATTTCAATATGTTAATAGATATGAATGTCAGAATATGTTTTTCTATGAAGACATTCTGACAAATTTGGGAATGGAATGGAGGTCAAAGATTTGTCTAATAATTCGCTTCTGTGAGATAAAAACCCTATTTCCTTCAGTAGCCGAACCCCCTGTATGATAAGTGGCGGTAAACGAATACGAAGTAAAGACTTATTAACCTGTTTTCATCCAAGTGAGGCTTCATTTAGGAAATTGCATAGAAAGCTTTGTTCAAATTTCCACAGACGTGATTTACTTGGTGATCAAAAGTCATGTTTGAATCAAGCCAAGTTCCAAGGAGTTTTGCATGTGATGCCATGTGGAGGTTCTACTCCAACATTTCTTGGTAGACAAACTCGAATAATTGGAAAGTGGCCGTTTAAACCGATTTTTCTTTTCTGAAACCATGTTGACTCACTGTTATTAAATTCGTTTATTATATTGCAAACAGATTTTTCGAGTATTGGAGATTGATAGCCTGAAATCATTAATTTAGTAATTCAATAAAATTATTAATGTTCTTAATGGTTTCCACTCGGAAATTGAGAGTAATCGGTTCGAAATACCATTGCTAGGGGTCGTGAGAGAAAATATTAGCTTTTTGTTTTTGCTTCCTACCTAGATGTTCGTTTATTAGCTTCCAAGATTCTTTCACTTTATTTGACGCGGAATCAATTCTATTTTTGTAATTATTTTGTTAAACTTTCCTTATTTCAGATTTCAACAGTTTTGCACGTAATGAGAGAATTCGTTATTTTTATTTTTAAAACACCATTTCATTGCGGAAAGGAATTCGTTGAATGCATCATTTACATCTGTTATTGAAAATATGCCAGACCAGTCAATATTATCCAAATGGAAAGATAACTTATTCAAATTTTCTTGCCTCATATCACGAATTTTAATTGGAGAAATATCAGAAATATTTCCTGGTTTTTCAGAGGGGTAATTCATTGAGAGGATGTGACCCATATGGTCTCCCAAATTTGGGCCAACGACAGTACATTTATAATTTTCTGGCGGAATATTTGTCACCATATAGTATATGGTACAATTTGAAGTTATTCCATTGACATTTGTGAAAACGCGAGTTGGTTGAAAATATTTAATGTTCAATTGAAACGAGTCGAATAAATCTTTCAAAATTTTTGTATCAGAAGAATTTGTTTTATCCAAATGGATATTGAGATCACCTTCAAAAATAACGTGTTTGAATTTGGTGAAGGAGTAGCTCCAGACCGATGTTAGACGTTCTTCAAAAACGTTAAAATTTTAATTTCCGGGTCTATAACAGATAACCAGAAATTCAAAGCAATCAATTTTGTATTTTGCTCCACATATCTCAATGTGACATTCATCCGAAAATGATTTCAATTCTTGTACTTCTTCAGACAAAGTATCTTTTTCTGCAAATATGACAGAGCCACTATGGATTTTGAGTAAGAAATAAGTTTATATTTTGGTATAGAAATACACTCTATGTCGTCTTTCAGAAACCGGTGTTCCGTTATACATACCAGTCAAAATTGTGTTGATGGAGAAATATTTTAAAATCATCCAACTTATTTTTTAAACATTGGGCGTTTGCATGGAACAATTTAGTGTTGAATGTTATTTGCAGAAACTGCGTTAGAAGGTTTTTTCGGTGAAATTTGAATCTTTGCACCGCTGCACCTTCTATTGTTTTAATTGGTTGAATGTGTACTTCGTAGACTATTGTGTGTGTGTTACGTATTTTTAAGTATTATTTCACACCTTCCGAAATACAATTTGGTAACAAAATTGTGATACTGAAGGTAGTCACTTAATTTTTCAGTCATTTTTGTAATATACCGCTGTTTTTTTGCAGGATATGGCGTCAGCTGTGTGCTCCTTGGTTGATATGACTGGAACGTATAACCACAAACGAATGCCTAATCTGCCAAAAGAGAAAATGTCCGAGGGAGAAATTGTCAGATCTGATGGATATAGGCAGAGAGACTTTTCTGAAGTACGCTGGCTTGAGGAAAGAACTTCATGTTGCTGATTTTGCTTCACTATTGGAAATTCAAAATATGGGATACTCCCTCTGGTGGCGATTTTTGAAAGAATACATACGTATATTTTTTACTTTCCCAAACATTAATGCTGATGTGAAAAGCCTCATATTATAGATAGTGACACCTATAATCTGTGCGGTGAAGCTTAGACCTGTTGTCGTGGAATTTTAATGGCACGAAATTTCGTGCACATTAATAGGTCGCCAAGAGATGTCAGCATAGGCCAATCCACGACACCAATAGTCGTACTCCTAGTGCGTGTAACGCAAAACAAACAACGAGAGAAAGAGAAATTTGTAACGAATCCAAGAGAGCCCACCCTCCGCCAACAGCCTGCTTCATGGTTTCCCAATCATCAGGACGGCTTTCAAATTCGTTTCAAATATCTCATAATGCTAATACTATCGGCAAGTACAAAAATGTGAAAAGCATCAAATTATACATAGTGACACCTATAATCCGTGCGGTGAAGCTTAGACCTGTTGTCGTGGAATTCGTAACAAATTTCTCTTTTTCTCGTTGTTTGTTTTGCGTTACACGCACTAGGAGTACGACTATTGGTATCGTGGATTGGCCTATGCTGACATCTGTTGGCGACCTATTGATGTGCACGAAATTTCGTGCCATTAAAATTCCACGACAACAGGTCTAAGCTTCACCGCACAGATTATAGGTGTCACTATCTATAATTTGATGCTTTTTACATTTTTGTACTTACCGATAGGTATTAGCATAATGAGATATTTGATACGAATTTGAAAGAGACCACAAGCCGTCCTGATGATTAGGAAACCATGAAACAGGCTGTTGACGGTTGGTGGGCCCTCTTGGCTTCATAACAAATTTCTCTTCCTATCATTAATGTTTATATGATTTTGGCCAGCTTCGTTGATTGTTCGTTTGGAGCTTAGTTATTGAGCTTTATTTTATTTTTTACTTTTCAGTTCCGTATTTCGTCCGTTCAATTTTTTGTTAAAATTTTTTTTTTTGTGGCAGAAATCCACTTATTACTACCTACTTGTTTTTTGATTACTTCCAAAATACTTACTTACCCACCTTACTTCAACTATTACCAGTTAAATAATATGATTATCTACTTTTACTATTTGTTGTAATATAAATTATTTTTGTTGTTCTGGTTAGTTTATTGCATTACTTTGTTTATTGCATTACTTTGTATATCATTACAATTATAATGATTGTGACGGATGTAGGAGAACAAAAATAATGACAATAGCGATCTGTCATTGTCAACTACATATGTGTGCCAATGTTCACGAGTGAAAAATCAATTATCCCCTATTTTTCTACCCGTAAATTTGATCAACTATGAGCTATACCCTATCTAATGAAAAAAAACTCATCCAAATCGAAGAACCCAGTACAAAGTTATGCCTGATAGAATCGGTTAACGGATCAGAATTCAGAGGGTGAGTGATCAATATCCTTCATTTTGCTACCCTTAGGGGTAGATTTCATCTTTTAAATTCAAATGGGACCAACTTCAAAGTACACCCCATCCACTGAAAAAAGACTTATCGGAATCGGACGTCTCAGTAAAAAGTTATGCGTGGTCATACATAAAAAAAAAGATATACGCGAACCTCCTTCTTTTTGGTTTCGTCGGTTAAAAAGAGTGACTATATATGTATATCTAGGTGATAAGGACACATTGTTTACTTTTCGAAACATTAATGTTCATATGATTTTAGCTATTGTACACTTAAAACTTGTCGAATCTCTTGTGATTGTTGACATTCAATGAAATTCTGGTTTACCTGGTGAATATTCTGTTGACTATTGTACATCTTCGAGTAAAAAAAATGAGTGATTCTAGTTCAAATAATTATTGTTGTGTACCTCAATGTGACTCTTTGACAAAACGATCCCGTTGTACTGGAATAAGTTTTTATCATTTTCCGTGAGAAAATGAATGTAACGTGCTGGTGCAGACTAATCTAGGATTGAGTGAGAGTGTAGGCTCTTGGGATCTTGAAGAAGAATACAGTTCCTTCCCAAAATGTTTCTGTATCGTGTGTGGCCAAGAAAAAAAGTGAAAAAAAGAACCTTCGAAGAGAGTTAAGAAGAAAAAAAAACATTTTCACACCATCTTGTTTGTTTTAGATGAAATTAAAAAAAACTGTTTTTGTTAGTTTTATTTTCAATTCGAACATTAACAAATAATGTGTAACATTTCTTCACAATAATTCATAACAATAATTCCCGATGACTTCACTAAGCTGTCCAGAAACTTTGAAAAAGTTTTTTTTACAAGCAAATTAGAACATACTTTGTCTCGAAAAGGGAAACATTCTCAATTAAATATTGATAGAAAGATTTTTTCTTTTGAGTTAGGGCTTTTTTTCAGAATATCTATCAGATGTAGTTCAATATCCAGCGTGGCTTTAGCCGGGGAAGTAGTTGTTTTCTGTTAGACATTCACAAAAAATAACTTCATTTTAATCGTGGATTTTTCAATTCACAGAAAAATCTTTCTATCAATATTTAATTGAGAATGTTTCCCTTTTCAACATGAATACCCCACAAGAGGTTATCTTGACGATGGAAGATAGTGACTAAGGTTTATCTTTCAGTCGCAGATGATTCCACATCTGATTTTATGAACATCCTGTTTATATTTTCAACAAATCATACTTTGTCTCCTTCAAAGTGAGTTTTCGCAAATGATATTGTCTTAAGATTTAAATACACCACTTCACTAGAGTGAATAACACTACACAAAAAAACTGAAAAATAATACCAAATGGAAATGTGTTAAGAAAAACTCCAAACACAAGTGTATAACTTCTGAGAAATTTAACACTTTCTGTGGAATTGGCATTGTGGTTATTTATTAATATCCTCAAATTATTATCACTGCATTTTCGGATTCTTTTTAACAAAGCAATGGCGCAAAATAAATATGTTTTTTACAAACATGCGTGATCACAATGAAGATTTTTTAATGATCATATTGAGACGGTTTGATTTGTGCAGTTTGAGACTTAGCGAAACTGCCAAGTGATGTAACGTGTTTCCTGAGAGATTTTATTCATGTGGTATATAAGGCACTCTTAATGTCTCACCAATTTGAATGTATTTTTAGTTTAGAAAAATGAGCAAATTATACAATTTCTATTTCGAATGTATTCAGAAAACTTGTCGAGAATGGATCCTCTTCCACAAAAAGGAAACTCAAACAAAACCATTTTGTATCAATAATAGGTACCTAACGAAAATCATCCTCTTGGATATCAAATTGACTGGCGAGAATTTGAAAGTTTTCCACATTTATGTTTTATTGGTGATTTTGCAGAAAGTGGTCGCTTATATTTTCGGTCAAATCTATGAACGAAGAGAAATTATTCTTAAGAAAATGGTTTTTGTGGAGAGTATATTTTCCGTCTCGTGTTGAAAGTGAAATACGATTCTAAATTTTACGAAAGTATCTGGAAGTATATTTCAATTTTTACACAAAGTATAAAACTAGCAGTAGAAATTACTCACGCGATAGCTTTCCATTGGTAATGTAGATTTTATCTAATTTCATGTAATCCACCAAAGTAAATATGTTAGGAGAACTAATCCTGTACTCCTTTGCCATCTAGGGTGCTTGTAATTACGTGTTTTAATTATTTCAAATTGCTCACGACAGTCGTGGCTTTTTCCTAACAAAGCTATTGTCTTGGTACGTGATCCGAGGACCCACTGCATCTAATTATAGCATCGAAATTAAAAGTGAACAAATTTCGTATCGTAACCCATTCCACTTCAAGAACTTTGATCTATTGCTCCAGTTTCTCGTTTGTTTTTGTTACGCCTTCAATTAATCAGCGCCGCCTCGTTATGCGCAGTGCACGAATTCGTATCCGATCGTGATTATTGACTATTGGGACATCGAGGGTCTGATTTTTTATAGCGATTCATTCAGAGATTGGAGTTTTCAAACTGTGAGAATTGTTGAGGAAGAACCAAACAGAACAAAAATAATGTAGATATGAAATTACAAATGAATTGTATAAAATATTACCCTTTCTACTTGTAGCACCGGAAATAAAGTTTCATTTTGAATTGAATACCATGTATATTTTGGACTCTTCAGGAAATTCTGAATACAATTTCAAGATATTTATTTTTAAGACCATATGTTGTTTTCGTCAATTTCATTATATTATCTGGAGTCAATTTCATTATATTATCTGGAGTACCATTATATTATCTGGAGTATGTCAACAGGAAACTGCTCCAGGTGTGGTGGGAGTGGACTTTCCAAAGAGGTTGCGAGGTGAGATTACCATCACGTTTGTTATCACCTTGGAGGACACCCCCACGTTCCTACTCACCAGGAGAGTTAACAGGTTACTCTTTTAGATATGGTAGGAGCGGATATTTTCAGAGAGATAACAGGGTGAGGTTGCCACCATGTTCGTCATCACCTTGGAGGGCTCCCGCACATTCCCACTCACCGATGAGGACCGGGTCATCTAGTGAGTTTTCGGACAGATACCAAGAATCTGCCCAATATATCAGAAGGTATACGGGCTTCTGAAAGCGAAGCTCCCAGGGTCATCCAAGTCAACAGAGTCAGAATAACTACTGATAGTTCGCCTATCAGAGGAAAGATGAACCTGTACCATCCTAATGTTGAATTATTCCACCAAGTTCTCTCCAAAATTACAACACCTATTAGTATCGTCGGGAACGATCACACAGTAATACAGATGTTTTGTCTAGAAGACCACATCCCAGAGCATCCAGCCGGCATCAGACAAATGGAATTGTTACCTGAGGACGATTGAACTACCGCACAAATGAGACCAAGAAACCGATTTAAACATTGGGATCTTCCTACATTGAAAAGGGGACGGAACTAGCAGACCCTCCTGGAGATATATTTTGGACAGAGGTCCAATCTTCAATGTGGACACAATGGAATTTCCTAATTGTGGAAAATGGACTACTCAATCGGGTATGAGAGTCAGCTGAAGGGACGTCATCAATTTCCCATTTGGTTTTACCCAGGAGGCGGACAGGTGAAGTCTTGAAAGAAATTCATGAAGGAAAATCAGGAGGACAACTGGGAGTCAATTGGACTTTGGATGAGATCAGGCAAAGGTTCTACTGGGTTCAGTGTCGAGACGATGTGGTTAGCTGAACCAGAAGGCATCCTCAATAGCCAGGTCATTGGTGGAAAACATGTACCGATGGAGCTACAATCCGACCTATGAAGGAATTTTGAGTCAAATTCATTCAAGAAAGTTTGTCAGCTGATGGGTATCGGTTGAAAAATTCAACAGAACTAAGGAAGAACATCTCCGAAGATGTGAAGAAACATCAAAAGGATTTGGACGGACACCTTTGACTATTTCTGATGGCAGACAGAGCAGCTGTCTACGTTACAACCAAGCTGACCCCGGCAATCATTATCTTGAGAAAAAAACTTCGATTGCCCTTTGACTTGGTGTTTGGATCACCAAACACTCAAGTATACGACTATGTCGCTAAACTGAGTGACAGCTTGTTGAAAATCCTCGAAACAGTTCGGGAAAGTTGACAGGATGGGAGCTCGTTATGATTCGAAAGCCAATTCTGGAAGATTTAAAGAAGGTGAGTGACTAGGTTTGGTTTCGTGAGCTCGGCGTTTCCTTCGACGGGCCATCTATAGCAGCCCTGCAGAAGGTTCATCGGGAGACGACGCCCACCTGCTTCTTAGGGACTGACGACGTCATCGGTCGCTTTGATTCTAGATCTAACGGCTAAAAACGCCAATTTCGTCTCCGGTAGACCAACTTGGTCATAGGGAAGGTAGGATTTTTCAAACCAGTTCGCGATTTGAAAGTTGTGTGTGACATCAGGATAGGTCTCTTAGGGCAACTTGGGGAGGTAGCAGCATAGCCTCAACGTGGTGCTCCCCATTTTGATTCTTCCGCGGTGCCTTTTCTCTTTTTTATCATAGGGAAACAATATTAAAAATCCAGAATCGTATACTAGGAAATAGTGATAAAGAACTCCCGACACTCTGCCCCCAAGTGTTGGATTCCAAAATATAATATCGAAATTTTTCAGATAAGAGAAAATTTCGAAGATATATTCAAAGGTGAAATATCCAAATTTACGCCATCGCCATAATTTGCAAATGGAAATTGAAATAATAAAATAAAACTTCGATCATATATTCTGCAGAATTTCATAGACAATAAGGAAGTTAGAAAAGTTAATTAATGAATGAATTTGATTTTTTGTGGAGGAACAACGTTTCAAGACATGGTTTTTTGGCTAGCCTCAAACAGTCTGGAAATAAAAATATAATCAGGAAAATCAAGGAATACAAGTTCAGAAAGGTAAAACTAATTAGTTCAGCCCGATAAGTTACTGCGTTCACCAAATCATATATCCTAAAGGAAAATGATTCAATTAGTCAGTAACTTGCCGTATCATATCAAACATGCAATCAAGACACTACCATATCAGAAAACAAAGTATACAAAAAACTCAACAAAAATCCAACTCCATCAATAGAAAACAAAATATACCGAACATTATCTGAACACAAAAACATACTCACGAAAACAGAACGCAGACACCTAGATGACACCACAGCAAACCCCCACATTTTTATGGATTACCAAAATACACAAACCAGCTCATCCTCTACGCCCTATTGTAAGTTTTATTTGATCTCCTTCAAAAAAACTCGCTAGATACCTACTCAACATTCTGAAACCACTATCTGGAAAAGGAAATAGTTTTATAAGGAATACCCCTCACTTTCTAGAGAAATTGAATGAATTACAGATTCAAGATGGAGAACTTCTATTGAGTTTTGATGTCGAAAGTTTGTTTACAAATGTCTCTATTGATAAAACTGAGGAAATCATGGAAAACAAATTAGAAAATGACACATCACTGAAGACAAGAACAAAACTGGATGCCAGTGCTATCATAGAATTACTCAAACTATGTACAGAAAAAACATATTTCCAATTCAAAAACGAATTTCATCAACAATAGTTTGGTATGGCAATGGGTTCTCCTTTGTCACCCATTTTAAGTAACATATTCATGGAATACTTTGAAGAATCCTTCGTTGGAACTCCCCACAATGGTCCAAAAGTATGGTGGAGATACGTGGATGATGTTTTCGCTATCTGGAATCGAAGTGAAGAAGAATTAAAAAATTTCTTGGATCATATGAACGAACAAGAACCAACGATCAACTTCACGCTAGAATCAGAACAAAATAACCAACTTCCATTTTTAGATGTCATGATCCAAAAATCATCATCCCGAATGGAAACATATGTACACAGAAATAAGACACATACCAATCGATATCTACACTACAACTCAAACCATCATGCCAGTGTGAAAAAAGGCCTAGTCAATGTCTCTATAATCTAGCCCAAACAGTTTGCAATTCCAACCAGAATCTACAGGAAGAAATAAACCTCATAAAATCTGTTTTCAGGGAAAATGTATATCCGGATCAGTTTGTGGAAAAAACAATCACTGACATTGAAAACGACAAATCCCCCAAATAACCAATTAACACAACCAATAGGAGTACTCCCACCACCTACACATTTCACAACCAACATAATGTCTTATGTCCCCGGATTATCCGAGAAGATCAAACGGATTGGACATTGGTATGATGTGAGGACATCATTTAGAACAACAAACACACTGAGATCTATATTAACACAAACAAAAGCAAAAAATGCCGAAGAAGGTACCAAAAACTGTGTCTACAACATACCTTGTTCGTGTGGTGATAGTTATATAGGTGAAACGTCAAGACCATTAGAAGTGCGCCAAAGTGAACATCAGAGTTACATCAGAAATCGACAAATAACCGGATCAAAAATTGCAAAACATATCCTCACACCCAATGGCGATCATACGATGGAATGGAATAGGACGAAAGCCTTGATGAAAGAACTACATCAAGAGAGGGGAAAATTGAAAGAAACGGCATGTATTCTTCTTTCCAATAACAACTGCTTTTCAACAAATTCTGTTGAAATGGATCATACATGGTTACCTCTACTCATACAAGAAGTGAGAAATGACAGAATGCTAATAAACTGATCTGAACAACACCCCATATGTTAAATGAGCAATATGTCACTTTCAATTTTTTTGGCAGATCTCAATTGACATCCGTCTTTCGAAAAAGCTACAAAGATTCTGCAAGAGAAAAAAACAAATCATTCAAATTATTAAAGGAGATTTAGAAGATTTTGAGAACGGGGGCAGATATAGTCCCCGAAACGCCAATCAAAAAATATATAGAAAAGTATCTTTCGAATTTTTACTAATTTTTTGGTAGGCAAATTCAGAATACGGCAAGTTACTGACTAATTGAATCATTTTTCTTTAGGAAATATAATTTGGTGAACGCAGTAACTTATCGGGGTGAACTAAATAGTTAGCCCTTTCTACAATTCCATAGATTTTCCTGATTATATTTTCATTTTCAGACTGTGGAAGGTTACCCAAAAAATCATGTCAAGAAACGTTCCTCCACAAAAAATCACATTCATTCAATAATTAACTTTTCTAACTGAATTCGACTCCGAACCACGGTCAAGGTTAGGAGTCAAGTAAATTTGAAATGTGTATGTCTGCCGTTATTAATACGTGCATCGCAAAAATACGATTACAGTTGTGAAGTTAAAGAAAAGTTTTATGTATTCAATAGTCCCGTACTCCTCTACGCCGGTAACCAGGCCGGATGACAACGGACTTGTCGGAAGCAGGGACGCTGGGGTGGAATATTGCCAAGAGCAAGACCCGTTTCACCCCCAGGACGAAGCCCTAATGTTACGTAACAGGTTACGAAATAGGGGGAGAGCTGGATAATAACGCCGTATGGAAGTTACATCCAAGAAATCATATATAGAGAGAGAGAGAACTTTTCTAACTTCCTTATTGTCTACGGACGCGTAATACGCAATAATACAACATGGCTAGTCGACAAAATTACAGTCAATTTTCGTTGCCCAATATTGTCGAACCCCGACAGTTACCTTTTCTCGATTTTTTTTAGTATTTCGATATTGCATTCGCGTTGCTTTGTGATGTTATAACAGAGCCACTTGAAACCGTTTAGAGTCCTCAATACGCCTCTGCGGTTCTACTTACACAATTGCACGTTAGATGTCGTCCACTTCGTGATTTCTGGGAATAAATCTTCGGAAAGTCTACCCGTAGTCAGCGTCACAACTCTATATTGTTCGTGATTAGTCGCTTCGATCAAAGTTATGAATAGACAATACGAGCGTTCGCTGGAGAAGCGAATGGGCATTAATAAGATTGAGAAGAGCGTGTTGTTGAGGGCAACCGAGAGTACGGAAGTGGTCTTATGTTGCCGTTTCAGGTGACCCGTGACCTCTTGCGTGCACTTCGGACTGTTCGAGACTGCGATTGGGTGCCGTCAATCGGCATTCACTAACTGTAACATTCTGGTTCGGAATTTTATCTATTAGTTTATTACTCGAAAGCAGTTTTTTCGTCTGGTTCGATCGTGTGAAATTGGACTCATGGGTTGAATGGACTCCACCTGGTCTGATAATAAAAATAATAAAAATTATCATTTGCTATTATGAAGGACAGTATAGGATTAGCATCAAATTGAAATGTTATCAATTATGAATCTGATATGGAATTCATCAAACGGAATAAAAATTACACAAACGAAAAAAAAAATTGGCGAGAACTATATGATTAGATAAAGTGGTAGATTATATTATTAATCCAATAAAAAGAAACCAAAATCTAACAAAAACCATAAAACAGCAGAAATTCTGGATTTAGATAGTTGAATGTATGAAGTATCCCTTAAGCAATTCTACACCATGCCACGGCCCCAACAATTGAAAAAAAAATCAAAAAAATCTCCGATATTTCATATTTTGAGCTACAACCCTAGAAGTATTGGAGATATGAAAAAATGTTTCGCATAAAAGATGTGTCTCGTTATTTTTTCTACAAAAATGTTCCCTATCAATTTTGTGATAAATCATGTTGTTACGCTATTTTTCACATGTAATCTAAAGCCCGGAAAATGCGCAGGAACGAAAAATTGCCCCAATTTTTATATAATCGGACTAGTCAGTCGATGTTCCTCGCTAGTGAAAGCTGCTTAAAAAAAAGCCAAAGCACATAAAATGTAGAAAAAAATCCCATGTTTCACATGAGACTAGTTTCGAAGTTCCTACAAAATGCAATCATAATACAATGAGTGTTAAATATATGTGAGTACAAATTTGGGTTAATAAATTCGTAAGGATTAATTGGAGCTTGAATTTGTTCGAGGTGGATATATTAGCCTTGTTCAACCGAATTAATTACTCTCAGTTTCGTTGGAAGAAAGTATTTTGACATGTAATTCGGGTTTTTTTCTTGATAAAGAGTAACCTTAAATGTTGTACATTTGATGATTTAATTCATAGAAAAATAATCG
Source organism: Gonioctena quinquepunctata (assembly GCA_018342105.1). Classification (NCBI taxonomy): domain Eukaryota; kingdom Metazoa; phylum Arthropoda; class Insecta; order Coleoptera; family Chrysomelidae; genus Gonioctena; species Gonioctena quinquepunctata. The sequence goes on along the minus strand of JAFIRS010000390.1, from coordinate 97,284 downwards.
GCTGCTATTATTAAGTTCATTGAAATATGGTCTTTCGAATGGCATTACAATTTTCCGAATACATATTGTACAGAGATATGTACAGAATCCGACTTTACATGTCAAAATACTTTGTTCCAACAAAATCGAGAGTAATCCGGTTGAACAGGGCTAATTTATTCTCCTCGAACAGCACAGAGCTCTAAGGAATTAACGTGTCAATACAATTGTCACTTCGACGTATTTCATTTGCCCATTGTTTACTACCATTGTTATTAGGGTGTTTTTTACTCCCAACCAAAAATTTTCTTAGAAATGTCCAAAAAAAATTCTCTGAAAATTTGAGCTCTTAATGTACTTTCCCAGAGCGTGGAAATATTTCCTATTTAAAATACACGTAAACTTTAATGATTTTTTTCAAATATCTATAACTTAGCGGCATATCATGCTATAGCAGTTCGTACTTATACATACCTGGATTCAATACGGTAAACGGTTTATTACTCCATGCTTTTATTTTACGGACTATATCGTATCGTATAGTCCATCCAATATCAATTGTAGAAGCTGTTTCTATAGGGAGCAAATAAAAACTCACTTCGCTAACACGAGCGTATATGCGAAGAAACGGGACGAAAAATAATCTGTACTACTTGTATACAGTCTCCGTCGGCACAAAGAGCCCGCTGGTCAACGTGGACTTGAGTGACTGCTGTCTATTCTACAGCCGATTCGTCTGGTCCAATCAAGTCGGACATCAATGCTTGTAGGTGTGTCTATACGATGGGAGGTCATAAATCACGCGTTATATTTGTGTTTCAATAGCTCTGAAAGATTAAAAACCAGTAGCTTCCGTGGTCTTGGTGTGTGCCGATCGAAATACGTTTAAGGATATTATTATATAACCTACATCAAACAATGAAAGAAATTTTTTTTCTTTCTTAATGTATTTGTATAAATAAAAGCTTGTCTTTAATTTTTTTTCATTTTTAATTATTTATGAAGTATTTTTAAAATCTTCAAATATCTAAATAAAATTAGTTATCTCCGCCACTGCTGCTCACAGGATTTCGCCGCAGTACTTTTCCATAGTTTTCCCAATATCAATTGCAGAAGTATAAAAAAGTCTTGCGGCGGAATCCTGTGAGCAGCAGTGGCGGAGATAACTAATTTTATTTAGATATTTTAATATCCTAAAACGTATTTCGATCGGCACACACCAAGACCACATACGCTACTGGTTTTTAATCTTTCAGAGCTATTAAAACACAAATATAACGCGTGATTTATGACCTCCCATCGTTTAGACACACCTGCAAGCATTGATGTCCGACTTGATTGGCCCAGACGAATCGGTTGTAGAACAGACATCAGTCACTCAAGTCCACGTTGACCAGCGGGCTCTTTGTGCCGACGGAGACTGTATACAAGTAGTACAGATTATTTTTCGTTCCGTTTCTTCGCATATACGCTCGTGTTAGCGAAGTGAGTTTTTATTTGCTCCCTATAGAAACAGCTTCCGCAATTGATATTGGATGGACTATATGCTTCTGCAATTGATATTGGGAAAACTTCACCAAAGTGCGATATACTCAGAATTACATGCCCTACAAAAGTGCCTATTGTGTCGTAACTGTAATCTGCACCTGTGATTGTACGGGTCACTAAATCTGATTTTTGTAGGAAATTCTTATTTTTTTGACGTTACTTCATAAATTACTGGATTCAGTGACCCGTACAATCTTACAGGTGCAGATTACAGCTACGTCACAATGGGCACTTTTGTAGAGGTAATCCTCAGTGAATTGTGCTTTGATACGATATGATAGCATAAAATGCGGCTGAGTTATAGATATTTGAAAAAAAAAAGTTTACGTGTATTTTAAATGGGAAATGTTTCCACGCTCTTGGATAATACTTAATGTTACTATTAAGGGATCAAATTTTCAGGTTTTTTTTTATATTTCCAACAACATTTTCGATTGGGAGCAAAAAACAAAAAAATAGTCCAAAAAATCACTTTAATTGTTACATTAGTACTTGTTTTGAATTGTAAATAATGTAGAGTGAATAAATTTGAATTTAAATTTGATAGCAGCAAATACTCACTTGATTTTCAGTAAACTGGGTTTACAAAACAACGACACGTGTTTTGCTTCACAATAGTTTTTTCAAGTGGATATAATACAAACTCATCTATCACGATGTATCATGTTAAATAGTCAAGGCAGGCAGTTGCACGTATATATGAATCTGATTATGAATATTAAGTATAATAAGGATTATCAATTAGGTAATTATTAGGAATGAGGCTAAGTAGAACGGAGATTATATAAATGAACTGTTTAATCTTCATTAAAACAAATTCAACAAAGGAGAATTATATAAGTTGATCTGGTCATAGGGCAAAAATTGCGACTTATGCATTCATTAATTTCTAGACTTTCTAGAAGGTCGAGTTTATTCATAACCTTTCTTTTCTGTATATAATATTTCTAAATCGTTAACAAAACAATGTTTTTCAGTCAAGGGGTGAGTAGCAAAAGTTGAATTTGTTTTCAATATAATTAAACAAATTTTTATTAATAACGATTATAGTCCAAACCTTATGAATATTCTTTCAAGAAAACTTTATAAAAAAGCTATAATAGAAGTGTTTTCTACCCAAAACAAAAAACTTAATTTCAAAGTTATTACATATTTAGGCCATCCTACCGAAAAAAAAATTATACATATTTGCGTAAAAATAACATCAATATATAACAGATAATAATTTAAGTAGGTTTATTAAGAATAATAAAGATACCACTTAGAAAACCGAATCGCGAGTCTGAAATGATCTAATGTTTTTTGAGGAAACAATTTAGTCTATTTTTCAGAAGTTTTTCAAAGATTTTACATATATTTGTTATTAGAGATAAAGGTCGATGATTTGATGCCTCCTCCCTGCTTCCTTTTTTAAATACGGAAAGATGGAAAGTGTTCTGTTTCTGATGCTTTATTGAAATATATACAATAGATTCAGCTTTATTTTCTGCTATTAATTTCAGAACTTCTGCTTTCAGGTTGTCCATTCCTGGTGCTTGGTGGTTTTTGAGTTCTTTTATCGCATTTACGACTTCTATTGGTTGGTGAAAGGAAAATGGAGTAGTTATTAATATTTTCTTCAAAGTTATGGTTTAGTGTCCTGTGTATTTTTTGTGACAGCTTCTAGGGTAGGTACAATAGTTTTTGGATTCTTAATAGAAGGAGTGATAGAACGTAAATTCCCGTATATTTTTATAAATTATTCAAAATGCGTTTTTATATTCCAGTATCAGTTCAAAGAACAACCGACTATTTCATATTTCAACATACACTTCCGAACTGTTTTCCCCCAAACAGATCGAAATATGGCAGAAATATTGTAACGGTAGAAATCGAAAGTAGCTCGTATGGCTGTCGTTTGCCTTCATTCTCCAACAATAACTTTATTAAGATCCAATACATCACAATCTCGATTGCAATAAAAATTTACGATATTAATGCCAAATAAGGTCACTATAAACAGAACGTTGATTGCGGAAATACGATTATTGTCTTCAAATAAATTAAAGAGGTTGCGTGATTCGATCTAAATTTTTATTGTGTTTGTTTACTCTATCGATAATTTATTGTTACAGCGCTTGAGGTTCAATGATATTACATCATGAACATGGAGAGGTAGGCACAGGGTGTCCTAGTTCTCATGATAAAAAACAATCTGAAACTCTTGTTGAAGATACCAAAAGACGTTTTCGCAATTTCGGAAATCCTGTCATAAAGATTAATCTAGGTATACTGTGGTATCACTGTTGGAATTAATGAGACCAATTTCATTTCATAATCAAGAAAAATAATTTTTTCAACGATCGTGATTTTTTTTAACTTTTGACACTATTCACACTGTCAAAAAATTTACTTGTCGCACTAGTACAAAAATTAAGTTACTTCTTGCACTGTCATAACTATAGAACCCGCCACAAAAACGAATTGGAATATCAGTCATGCACAAGTCAGTCGGTCAAAGAAACTAACTATCATTAACTGGGGCAGAAACTTTTCAGCTATCTACCGGAAATACTAAAATGCGATCAAAGCCCTGGAAAATAAAAATAAAATCTCAGACTTTATGTCCAGCACACTCCCCGTGCAAAAATACACGAGATAATCGAAAAATAAACGCACAATGTTATTCTCTATTTAAATATTGTACTGTTATCAAACATACTATTTTTCATCATAAATATTCCTAACATTGCTTTAATATATGGCTACTTTACGACATATCCCACTACAAACACACGCAGTCAACAAAACATTGTATAGAAGTAACTATTCTCCCTATAGTGTTTAGAAGCAGATCTCTACAAACATTTATTTTATTCATATCATTCATCATCCAACATTTTTACAGTTTAAAAAATCTTTTTTCGCCTACCTCTATCCAAAGTATACATTTCTCGGCCTCATTGTAGGGAGCAAAGTCGTACTTTTCCTCCCTAGAGAGGAAAATTACTTTTCCTCCCTAGAGAGGAAAATTACTCTTCCTCCCTAGGAAAGAAAAGTAAGTGACGTTATGGTACGTCATCAATGAAATAACTTATACGGCATTGACGACCTAAACTATATTCTATTATATAAGTATAAATTTCACCGTTTATTTATAGAACACCCTGTATTTTGCAAAATGGTAGAAATCAGTAAATTGTTATTTCAATTTAACGATTTTTACATTGATAATTTGACTTCAATTCATAGATTCATCCGGTTTTCGAATTTAGGACAGAAATATTATAGCATGCTATGGTCGATTGACAAATTAACAGTTTCAAAGTGTGTTACGCTATAATATATCTACAAAATATGAAATAATATTTAAAAAATTAGTGATTCAAGCAAATTTGAAGATATAAATAACACACCACCGGATATTTTGGAACAAGTTAATGTAACAGTACAATCTCTATTACCCCAAAAATCTAAACAAAAATACGAAAAACAGTCACATTTCAAGCAATGGGCCGAAGGAAAGCATATTCGTACTTACTCAGAAAATGTTATTTTGGGGTATTTTTCGCTATTAGCAAATACATTAAAAGCCTCTACATTGTGGTCCAAGTATTCGATGCTACGTACCATGCTTCAAATAAAACATAATGTGGATATTAAATACCCAAAATTAATTGCTTTCTTGAAAATACAAAACCAGGGATATAAACCTAATAAGGCAAAAACCTTCCCAAGAGAAGAACGTAATACATTTTTACTAGAAGCCCCCGATGATAATGATTAATTAATGAAGGTAAGATATTTTCAAGAAGTAAATATATTAAGAAAATAAAAGTTAAACGGCAAATATTATAATAGAGCTACAACAATACGCTATGTTCATGATTCCGCGGAAGCTGCCTGTGAGTCACGGTAGCGCAACGAGTTGGTGCACCGGTCACTGTTCATGATAAGCTTGTAGGTGTTGGTTCGAATTCCGGCGTCGACAGCTCTTTTTTTAATTCTTTTTTGTTTGTTTTGTAGGTTCTCCTCATTTTCGGAATTTCAGGAGCATGCAGGTGTGACGAGCTCCTTTAAATGGCCACTACAGATATTGAAGATGAAGGTTCAATTTCAATGGTAAATATACCAAATTCTGAAACAAATATACAGAGAATGTTTGTAATAATTGCTTCACCGGGGAATGGCCCTAATGATATTGACATTTATAGGAAATATATATCGCTACGCCCTAAAACAGATCAGACACGTTTATTTGTCTGCTATAGAGCAGGAAAATGTATCAACCAAATGGTTGGAAAAAATACTATTTCTAACATTCCTAAAAAAATACCAGAATTTTTTAAACTGCCTAATGCCATAAATTATACCGGGCATAGTTTCAGAAGAACCTCGGCAAGTTTACTTGCAAATTCTGGAGGAGACATTCTTGCTTCAAAGCAACACGGAGGTTGGAAGTCTACGAATATCGCTGAAGGGTATGTGGAGCAATCTCTTGCAAAAAAGCGAAAAATTTCGAACCAAATCATGGGAGTCACTGAAGTTAATGAAATTGATTGTAATCAGCCAAGTACGAGTACTTCCGGGGGATATCAGCTGTATAATAATGTTGTTAATGAAAATATCACGAAAACTGTGTTGGCTCCAGCTCTCACTACTAGTGGTATTCAAATAACCACTGCTCAAAACTGCACGTTTAACATTAGTATGAATAATTACCCTACCACAAATCAAAAACATGTACTTCTTAGTTTTAGTTCTTTAATAAATTTTGTTTGTTAGTTTCATAAATAAATTATTTAAAAATGACTTGTTATTTGAGGGAGGCGGAAAAATCATATGTATAACATGGGGGTAGAGTGCCTTTTCCTCCCTTGAATGATTACTGCCCTCCGCTACGCGTCGGGCAGTAAACTTCATCTTCGGAGGGAAAAGTAGCACTTTCCTCCCTTGTTATACAAATAGCTATTAGTATCGTGTTTTACCATGTGATTGTGTTTGAAGATATTCCGATATATCTTTTTATAATGAATCCTTTACTTCTGTATACAGCCATAACTATTTTATCTTTCAATTATTATATATAAAAAAAAATTTTTTTACTATGTGACTCTGTTATAGGTATATTCCGATGGATGTTTTTATAATCAATATTTTACTAGCGTATACATTTATAACTATTTTATCTTTTCATTATTATACAGGGTGTTATGTATTAAGTGCTCGATATTTCACAGGACGATTCCTCAGTTATTTATAAGGCGAAAAGTTCATATAGTCTACTCGACAAGTTGAAAATGGTCTAAAATAGAGATACTGCTCTTAAAATTATGTGTGATAGCACATAAAAAATTGCAAAAATTATAAACAATTAAAGATGAAAAAAAATGGCATTTCGTTTTTTGACAATATTTCATAAACTATTGATATTTAAGAACTCTATCTCCATTATTTATAATTTTAATTCAACACTGAAAATGGGTCTCCGAGCGACATTTCTAGGTTGCGCGCGCGGCGTCAAAAGCGAGTACGTCACATTAATTAATTTTTTGAAGGTATTAAATATATTTTTTAAAATTTTAAAAAATTATGGTGTATTCGGAACACTATAAATAATTTATTCCCGTTGGGAATTTTACTTAAAGTTGATTTTTCGACAAGTTAAACGATTGTTAACTAACAAAATTTTCTCGTACTTCTGTCTAAATTGTGAATAAAAAAAATGTTTAAATAATTGTCGTAAAATTTTTTCGCTTCGTAGAGCCTTTCTCATATATATATATATATATATATATATATATATATATATATATATATATATATATATATATATATATATATATATATATATATATATATATATATATATAACAAGATCACGCCATAAAAGTTGAAAAAATATTCATACTTTGTTTATAATAATTTTTGTACTCGAACAAAAACAAAAAAATCCAAGTAATGTTGTTTAAAAATTCTTTTTCTCTTAATCATCATATTATCTCTTTTATTAATACAAGATATAAATTGATTTGCAAAAAAAAAAAATTTTCCGCCATTTGTTGATACATTTTTTATAAACAAATTGATTATTTCAATATTATGATTTTTGAAAATTTTTTTTAATAATTTTTTTATTGTTTATAAACGTTTTTTTTATATTTCTATTGTTTAAATAATTAGTTGAGAATTTTTTTTCTCAAAATCATAATTGACACCTAAGTAAAGTAATGAAAAATTTTTTTTATCAACAATTCCATTGTTTACTAACTCACCAATTTGTTATAAACAAATTTTTAACTTTGTTAGATTTTTTTTCTGAAACTTCTAAAATTTACAAAAACAACCATATATAACAAATTATAGAAATTATTTTTTTCCAATTTTTCCCAATTCTAATTCCCAAAGTACAATACAAAATTGGAGAAAATTTGTTGCTATACTTTGATATATATATGGTTGTTTTTGTAAATTTTAGAAGTTTCAGATGAAAAATCTAACAAAGTAAAAAATTTGTCTATAACAAATTGGTAAGTTAATAAACAATGGAATTGTTGATAAAAAATTTTTTTTTTGTTTCGTCATAGAGGACTGTCAATTATGATAAAAAAAAATTATTTCCTAACTAATTATTTAAACAATAGAAATATAGAAAAAACCATTATCAACAATTAAAAAATTGTTATTGGGTAAATATTTTTTTTAAATCATCATTTTGTAATATGATGAAGTTGTGGAGATTTTTTTTTTTAAATATTGAAATAATCAATTTGTTTATAAAAAATTTATCAACGAATGGCAGGAAAACATTTTTTGCAAATCAATTTATATCTTGTATTGATAAAAAAAAGGTAATATGATGATTAAGGAAAACAATTTTTTTTCAACAACATTACTTGGATTTTTTAGTTTTTGTTCAAGTACAAAAATTATTATAAACAAAGTATCAATATTTTTTCAACTTTGATGGCGTGATCTTGTTGGGTATGTATTTGAGAAAAGCTCTACGAAGCAAATATTTTTTACGAAAATTATTTAAACATTTTTTTTCATTTACAATTAAGACAGAAGCTTAAGAAAATTTTGCTAGTTAACAATCGTTTAACTTGTTGAAAAATCAACTTCAAGTAAAATTTCCAACAGGAATAAATTATTTATTGTGTTCCAAATATACCATGATTTTTTCAAATAAAAAAAAAAGTATTTAATACCTTAAATAAATTAATTAATGTGTCGTACTCGCTTTTGACGCCGCGCGCGCAACCTAAAAATGTCGCTCGGAGACCCATTTTCAGCGTTAAATTAAAATTATAAATAATGGAGATAGAATTCCGAGAGCCGGAAAATTTTTATTGGAAATTTCCTTCTCTTTCAGAAATTCAGAAATTTCTTAAATATTAATAGTTTATGAAATACTGGCAAAAAACGAAATGCCATTTTTTTTCATCTTTAATTGTTTATAACTTTTGCAATTTTTTATGTGCTAATACACGCTTTTGGCACATTTTTCTAAGCGTTATTCCGGATCCAATAAGCTATCACACATAATTTTAAGAGCAGTATCTCTATTTTAGACCATTTTCAACTTGTCGAGTAGACTAATATACGCATGGGTCTGCAAGGCCTTCATATATAATATGCAAGGTGTTGAAAATTTATTTTTATTTTGGTTTTATATAAATAATTTTCAAAATAATGTCGATACTTGGACAAAAATTGGCATTTGGGGATTTTTTAATATGAGAAATTCATATTTGATCTTAGTTTGGCCCTTAATTGTAGGGGACGCAGCCTACAGGTCTTCGCGAACTCTTTGAAAATAAAAGTATCAAGTAGGCTAGTAAGTTTATTCCAAAGTTTTTTTTGTGCCGTCATGTCAAAAATAATATCTTGACACGCTTAGTTGAATAGTTTTATTCATTATTATTGCGATTATTTGTTAAAAAATGGTAAACTTTACCAATGCAGAGTATGCTGACATACATTTTACATACGGACTTGCTAACGGAAATGCATATGAGGCTAGACGTTTGTATCAGGAGCGTTATCCGAACCGCACAACTCCTAGTTCAAAAACGTTTTCAAGAATTCACGCTTGGTTAAGGGAAACAGTTTTTGAAAGCTCGTCATCTGTCGGATGCACATTGGACGGTAAGAATCCCAGAAACCGAGGAAGCAGTTCTTAATCTGGTAGGAGAACACCAGCAAACAAAGTCCAGAAAAATAGCGCTGACGTTAAACATTTCTCATGTTCTGGTATGGAAAATTGTAATTGATAATTTGTTATATCCCTACCATATTCAAAGAGCGCAGGCACTACTCCCTCGTGACTTTCCGTTACGTATCAACTTCTGTCGTTGGTTTCTCTATTATTCAAAATCCTTTATTTGAAAATCAAATCCTGCTCATCGACAAAGCACATTTCTCACGCAACGCTATACGCAATTTTCACAGAATCATTTGTGGTCAGAGGAAAACCCCCATGCGATACAGGAATCACATATATAAAAACAGTTCCAGTGCTGCCGTTCCTAGTACAATTGTACTTTTCTAGAACAATTTGCAACGATTTAGTACCCTAGTACATTTTCATGAATTCTAGTACAATTTCAGCGAACGGATGATATCCAGTATAAGATTACCAACATTACAAAAAATATTTATAAACAGCCGCTTTCTTTTCAAGAATTTTACGCACCCTGGCTTCTTATTCTATACTTGCTACTGGTGGATTTTGACAGATGTAATTTTTTAGCCGAAGAGTGAACTAGAATAAGAATCCCTGTTGCAACACACCTTCAGAAGAGCGTAGTACATATTGCAGCAGAAACATTATTGTCACAGTGCTCCAGTTCAGTTGAAGTCATTTGAACAACCATTGGTGACAGCAAAGCTTCAATACGCATGCGTGTAGTGTTAAAAATTGAGGATATATGCTGTCACTTGTCAGTTTTATTCTTTGCGCATGCGTTCTCGTCACATCCAAAGTATAGTACAATTTCATCGAAACTAGTACTTTTTTTTCCGAATCTGATGCATTCTGATATTTCTGAACGGCAGCACTGAACAGTTCTCTCTTAACGTGTGGGCAGGAATCCTTGGACATTATTTTATAGGTCAATTCTCTATTCCGGAAAGATTAAACGGATATAGATATCGTCATTTTCTTGAAGAAGATTTGTCTATTTTACTGGAAGATGTGCCTCTTAGACAACGAAATAAAATGTGGTTCATGCATGACGGTGCCCCGGCACATTTTAGAATCCCAGCGCGAGAATGTTTAGATCAAACCTTCGGCAACCGTTGGATAGGTCGAAGAGGGCCTCAACCATGGCCTTCTAGGTCACCAGACCTTAACAGTTTGGATTTTTTCTGTGGGGACATCTGGAATCCCTAATTTACCAGACACCTATCCAAAATGAAGAAGAATTAAGTAATCGAATGATTAACTCTTGTAGAACGATTCAAAATCCCCAGGAATTTTCCAAAGAGTGCGCGAATCAATGAGAAGAAGATTGGATGCGTGCATACAGGCAGGAGGTGGACATTTCGAACATTTATTGTATAATAATAGTATTAATAATAAATTTATTATCCACATATTATACAATAATGTTACAGAGTTATTACAATCTTTGACATATGGATAAATGGCTACAACTGGTTCAGTTGTGGACGCATCCACCCCTGTTCTTCCACCAGTGCCAGTGAACAAATCGAGTGACTAAATTTGAGTAGCAAATGATATTTGAAAAAGAGAGAACTAGAGAGAGAGAAAAAGAGAGAACTAGAGAGGGAGAAAGTAGAGAGTGAGAGAAAATGTGATTGTGATTTTGATTTAGATTTATATCTAGTGTTCCGTTGTTTATTGTTATTTGGAAATTAGCGTTTGTTATATCGAATAAAAAAAAAGTTTTCAAAATTGTTTAACTTTTTGACAAACACATGCATCGATTAATTTAAATCGAAATATCTCGAAAACGGCCGATTGTAGCGACTTTTGGAAATCACACCTTTTTCACGTAAAAATGATGGAGAAATCGTTTTTTATTCCAGAAAATGTGATACATACTTGCACGACAGAGTTGAGGCTCCCCAAAAGAGACAAAGACCTGTAGGCGGCGCCCCCTACAATTAGGGGCCAAACAAAGATCAAATTTGAATTTCTCATACTAAAAAATCACCAAATACCAATTTTCGTTCATATATCGACTTTATTTTAAAAATTATTCACGAAATTTTTTTTTTTTTTTTAACATCCTGTTTATCAAAAATGAATACCTTGCGGCCCATGCTTATATGAACTTTTCACCTTATAAATAACTGAGGAATCGTCCTGTGAAATATCGGACAATCATTATATAACACCCTGTATATAACAATTGTATCGTTTTCACACAAGAAGACATACCCTGCTTCGTAAAATATATTCCAATTTATTCACCATCCAATATTCCATAAATGTAACTTTGCAGGGTTAAACTTGAGAGTGAATACATTATTATTATTATTATTAATTACTAGCTAGTCCCGACAGACATTGTCCTGTTCAAATTTCTATATTCCTAAAAAAAATACTTGATCGTATTATTAGTAACGGAGAAAAACTGGAGAAATCAGCGTTTTTTAAAAACTTCATAACACCACCATTTTTCAATTTGTAGCGCAGGCTCCTCGCGATATAGTAGCCATTGATATATACTTTGTGTAAAAAATTCAGGCGCTGTCAAATCATTAGATTTGGCATAATTGCAATTTGTTTTATACCGACGATACCAAAAAAAAGGAGGAGATTCTCTAGTCGACCCGTATTTTTTTTTCCATAATTTTTTTTATGTATGATCAGGCATAACTTTTTACTGAGGCGTCCGATTGCGATAATTTTTTTTTGTGGATAGTGTATTAAGGTGTCCCATTTGAATTTAAAAGATAAATCCACCCCTAAGGGTAGCAACATGAAGGATATTGATCACTCACCCTCTGAATTCTGGTCCGTTAACCGATTCTATCAGGCATAACTTTGTACTGGGTTCTTCGATTTGGATGTTTTTTTTTTTAATAGATAGGGTATACCTTATATTTAGATTTCGAATGGAATTATATACCCTCACGGGTAGAAAAATAGGGGATAATTGATTTTTCACTTATGAACATTGGCACACACATACGTAGTTGACAATGACAGATCGCTATTGACATTATTTCTGTTCCACATCCGTCAAAACCATTATAATCTATGAGAGGATGGAATGATATACAAAGTAATGAAATAAACTAACCAGAACAACAAAAATAATTTATATTACAACAAATAGTAAAAGTCGATAATCATATTATTTAACTGGTAATAGTTGAAGTAAGGTGGGTAAGTATTTTGGAAGTAATCAAAAAACAAGTAGGTAGTAATTAGTATATTTTAGCCATAAAAAATTGAAAAATACAAACTTTTTAACAAAAAATTAAACCGACGAAAAAAAAAATTAATTAATCGTAAACTAATGTAAGTAACTAATTTTGAGTCGGCGCCAAACAAACAATCAACGAACATCATTAAATTACTTCAAAAAAATTATCAGAATGTCACCGCGCAACTCGATGCCATCATTTCACGCCTTACCTAATTCGTTTGCTTGTTTGTTTGGCGCCGACTCAAAATTAGTTGCTTTCATTAGTTTAGGAGCTTAGTTACTGAGACTAAGAAGGTTTATTTTATTTTTTACTTTTCAGTTCCGTATTTCGTCGGTTTACTTTTTTGTTAAAAAGTTTTCTAGGCATTTTATTGGATGCGTCCTAGGTGACCCGATTTCAATTTTTCGAAAACATATTGCAAGTAGAAGTATAGTACTACAAAATGTCTATCCTTATTTTGCGTTAAAATGCTGTGAAATAGGTGAGAGATACTTGCAAACATAACCGAAAACTGGAGAGAACGTGAAAGCGGGTGATTAGTGGGGTAGGGATCACCTATGACGCATCCAGGCTTGATAGAAATGAAATGCATTGAAAAATTCTAATTGCAATTATGCAAAAGGTAATTCGACAGCGCCTGAATTTTTCACACATAAAGTGCATATCAATCGCTACTATGCGCTACAACTTGAAAAATGACGGTGCTATGATTTTAAAAATGAACGCTGATTTTTTCTGGTTCTTCTCCGTTACTAATAATACGATCTAGTCATGCTAAGGTTCATTATTTTGCAGTTTGGTTCTCTACAATTCGTCCATTGAGAGCATCGAAATTGCCCAATCAGTCTTTATTTTAGAAGCGAAAAACGAAAAAAAACACGAGTTTTTGTTCTTGAATGTTTATAATCAAGCAACGATAGTTACGAGTAGGATGATGGAACAGTCGGTTTCCTGGTACTATTTTCGTCACATAATCAGCCATTTTCTGCTCTATTGATTGGTTTACGAATGAATTACTATCTACCGCGGTACGCTCGATCTTATATAATAATATTGATAATGAATGCCTTCATTTCCATATGAGACCATAGTCTTACAACAATGATTGTTTTTGAGAAAAATGGGAAACCTCAAGGGGGAGTTTACTCTTGAGTGCTCTTCCACTCAACCCTTGTTATATTTATATTTCATTATATTAACATGCATAATACTTGACCTACCCTAATCTAACCTAAATCTAGTATAGAACGACAAATCTTTTTTTTTTGTTGAGAAAATGATACACCTGAAAATTACTTACTGGTTTTTCAAATATGATGTAATAATTCGTTCGAATCTGGGAATTTTTTTTTTGCAAAACATCGTAAGCGACAAATTTGTTGAAAATTTGGTTTTTTTACCAAATTATTACTTGCGATAATCTACAGGTATTTCAACATATTATTTTCGCCCATCTTCGTCGTAAGAGCTAGAAATCATTATCGTAAGCGCGAGTTTGTATCCATCAGTATCCTAAAATTCTCAAATTTTATCGTAAACGCCAATATACTACTGACAGATTATCGTAAACGCCAGAAAATCCTGTCGGTTACGATTCTGCTTCTGTCGCTTGAGCAAATACTGCATTCCCATAATGACAGAACGAATATTTTTGAAAAAGAAGAGTTTTGTTTCGAAGAAGATCGATTACGCCTCGTTTCTGTTCAATGTATCGAGTCTAATACCCGCAAAACATCTCATGAGTATCGTAAGTGACAGATCCGAATTTAAAAAAACTTTGGTTTGACAAACTATCGTTAGCAAAATAGCAAATTTCACTCAATTCAATTCACACTCTATTTTTCGGCAAATAAAATAGAGTCCTTCAAATTTTGAGAGTCTGAGTATTGAAAAAAACAATCGTTGCCTGTGGAATTTTACTTTTGTCGCTTACGACGTTTTATCAAAAACCCATCAATATATAATCGGTCCTCATCATCCAGAATCTTGTGGCACCTGCTTGACGGTTCGTCGGAACATCACGATAATTCCATTCTTCTTTTGAAAATCGCCAACCTTTATGTCGTCTGGCTTACGATAATCATGCAGTGGCGCACTGAATTTATTCTCGCAACCATATTAGCGATAAATGACGCATACATGGCAAACAGAAAAAATACAAAAATTCTTAAAACGCAACTCAACGGAACGAAATGGAAATTGAAGGAGGCTTTCTGTATCCTGTGGAAATAAAAACATAACTGTCCTGCTAATGGGGCTCGAACATGGATACTTCTATTGTAAAAAGAGTTATAGTTACAAAAATTATGATACTTATACTGTCAGATTCTCAAAATTTCACAAAATGGTTATTTATGATAAAAGTGTTAAAAGTAGCATTTTAGCCGGGGAAGTAGTTGTTTTCTGTTAGATATTCACAAACATAACTTAATTTTTATCGTGGATTTTTCAATTCATAATTCAATTAAAAATATTTCCCTTTTCAACATTTCTTTAAAATATTTATATTGGTCTGATTTATATATATACTGTCAGATTCTCAAAATTTGACAAAATGGTTATTTATGATAAAAGTGTTAAAAGTAGCATTTTAGCCGGGGAAGTAGTTGTTTTCTGTTAGATATTCACAAACATAACTTAATTTTTATCGTGGATTTTTCAATTCATAATTCAATTAAACATATTTCCCTTTTCAACATTTCTTTAAAATATTTATATTGGTCTGATTTATATTATTGAGTATCTACAATCATTTTATTCTTAACACTAGTGTTGAAAATATTTTAAGCGTCAGTCTTTAATTCACATAGTAAGAACAAAAAACGTCATATTTGATGGCAGTTGTACAAAAACTATAGTAATTTTGAGGGATTTGGGCAGATGTGTATCCCAAAACGTTTCCAAAATAATTTCAATAATTTTCGATATATTTTTTGTTGTGAATTACAGACATTCTTGTTACGATACATTACATCTGAACTTTCTTATTCTTACATATTTAAAATTAATCTATTCGCACATTCAAAATATAAAAACGCATGTTTAACTTCCAGGAGAGAATGAATCAAAAAGATGTTTGAAGAATAATAAATCACAAAGTCAACAAAAAACTATTTTCCATGTTGAACTGAAAAATGAATAGGTACTGAAAAGATGATGTCAAATATTTCATTCGGAAATTTTAATTCTGAGTCTTGCTGCTTGAAAAATGATTCATTTTCCGATTACCTTACGTCCAAGGCCAACACAGTTTCCGGAAAATGAAATGTTAATTTTATGGCTTGATCTCATAAATCAAAGAGATATATTGGATTGTGTACAGATTCCGCAACTAGAGCGGTACACATCGATCGTGATGTTTGAAACCACCAGCTAATCCTACAAGAACTCGAAATAAGGCCACACACCTTGATTGCCTTTTTTTTTCTATTCGATGAGGTAGTGAAAACATTTCCAAAGTCAACATTTTTACTACAACACCGAAGTTACTGCAGTCCACAAACCTCCATAAATTCTATGTGTATTGATTTTCAGATGTTTCTACAAACATTACTCTTTTATAAATATGTTCGGATTCCGATGCCACTCAAAGCATCGAAAAAAAAATTCCTGAAACTTCGACAAATAAAGTATATTTTTATTATAAAATTATTTTACCTGCATATTTTCTTAAGCAATCAATTTTCTGGTTTTCCAAGATTTTCCAAGGCTATGAGAGTGGAAGCATTTGGAATGATGCTATTTATTGATATCTGACAATCGAATGAATAGACATATAGGTAGAGGAGTATTTCATGTCAGTTCAGACATTTATAAATATTGGGTTATACTCCTGGTGCGCAAAAATGGAATACAATTTGTTGAAATCATTTTTCGTTGGAAATGAATAGAATTCTGAGTGTATAAGGAAAAAAACCGAGGACGCGGCCAGTCAAAAAGGTGCATTTCAGAGTAATATATATATATATATATATATATATATATATATATATATATATATATATACCATATCATACTAACCGTTAGAACCTCTGGACACATAATAAGCTTTGCGGATGATACAGTTATATTGTATACATCAAACAGCTGGGAAAACTTAAAATCTAAAATCCAATCAGAAATGAACAGTATCATTGACTGGTTTAATCACAAGTTGCTAACCATAAATTTTGATAAAACATTGTTCCTCCCTATAACAAGCTACAAAAACAAACTTCCGCAGTATAACACTTTAGAGATAAATAATCACAATAAAACGTACTGAGAATATAAAATATTTAAGGATAAGTATAGATTGTCATCTCCGTTGGAATCATCATGTTAATAACACTCTTAATACGATGCGAACCTTCTTAGGCCGCTTCAAATACCTCACTAAAATCCTACCTCTGCACCATCTAAAAATGCTCTATTTTACTCTTGTAGACTCCCGTATAGCATATGGAATTATCGAATGGGGTGGCATCGCGAATGTATATCTAGAAAAGTTGAACACACTTCAAAAATATTTCCCAAAAAAAATTACAGAAATATAATATATATGGTTCAAGAATACAAGAAGAAAATATATATATATATATATATATATATATTTATATATGTGGGCCCAACAAACATTATAGGTAAAAATTACGTCATTTCGGCCTTCGAATAGGTCAGCGCCCTAATTGACGTTATAATTACCATAAATTTACCATTATGGGGAAAAAAATGGAAGTAATTCAGAAGTCGAAATTTGGGAAATTAAGACATTTTTCCTTATAAGTTGATGGCATAAATAGGTAAAATTGCCTCCAGACTAGTCGACTGATGGTAAAAATGTAGTCATTTTCACCTATTTCAGGTTATAAACACTGTAATGAAACAAACAACAAACCATAGCAGGTTAGAAGAAGATGATAAAAGTTTACTGTATATTGTGTATCTTAACCTACATGCTTATTCGTGAAAGTTGAAGTTAACATGAACATGGCGTATGAAGAAAAAACTGTCAATAAACGTATAGCAGATAATGCAATGAGTGATGGTTTCGCATTCACACCTAGTTGTGATTTTATTTGCGATACAAACTTTTCTGTGAAAATGTTGATTTTTACTCGTCTAAAACAAGTGGGCCCATCAAATTATTAAATTTGTATGAAAAAAAACCATTAATTTATGTCTACTTTCACAACTTTTTCCATCAAACACTTCAAAAACTGATTTTATAGATGAAGTATGCGTATACATATCATAGTCGCCTATTTTTTGACTACCAATCATTAAAATGTGGTCGATTCGAGAAAATTATGTATTATTTTTACAATGGCGGAAAGGGTTCAAATCGAAAAATATGGCGTAGGTTCCATATGGGACCTATATGTCGGAATTCCTTAAAATTTTGACTGTGAGAACACATAGACTTTGTTCAAAGTCGAAAGTAACCTTTATTCCTGACTTTGAAGTCCATTTTCCTTATCTTGGGATTTCAGACCCTTTCACATTGTGGTCACGTGATGAAATACAATATATGTTATTTGATGTTTTTTCATGCATGTCTATACGTTTCGTTCTCTGGATGGATTGCGAATCGTGGATAATAAATTTATATTTTACTCATTCTATGTTCTGTGCAGAAACACTCAAATGTCAATACGGGGTGAAAAAATCAATTTGTTTTGCTAATGTTAATGGTAAAGCCAAGTAACCTATAGTTACTCAGAGATATGGATATAGACTACAAAACCCTGTAATGAGTGTTTATTCTGAAATTAAATATCAAATCCATCAGTAATGTTGATAATAGTACGCGATATTTATATTTCAGTGCACATCTTCCCAGAATAGAAACCATGATTAATGTTATGGTCTAATGAGGGAATCTCTTTCCGAAAAGAAATAGCCAATCATAACATTTTAAATATAAAATGGTGTGTTGTGATTGGCTGAATAATTTTGATTTGACATTTCTGCGTTCCGCATGCGGTGCCCGGAAATATACAATTTATCAGCCAACTGTAAATACCATTAAAAAATCGACCAATTATGATTTGCTTGATTTTGACTTTTCCGGAAGCCACAATGATTGGTTTTGAAATTTTCGAAGCCATGGAAACTCATCATTTCAACACATCAATCTCTTATTTTTGTAAAAATAAACTTTCTATTTGATTTGATTTTTTTGCGTTTTCAATACCATTTTTTCATCCATTTACTTCAAAAGGATGAACTTCATTGAATTCCATTTTGTCGCTGCATCATTGAAAACGTCGCGGCTGTAGTTTACCGCTGGCGACAGACGAAGCTTTCTGAACGCAGCCCATTCATTGTTCAGTATCTCTTACCGACATGACCTGAGACCTAACCAAAGTTTAAGGTTAACGCTTTCATGTTTTTATTTCATTACTGGATGAGTGTTTTAAAATAGTTGCCGTCATAAAAAGACGTGGAGCAACACCCATAGTTGAATATTCCTATGTACCACATAAGTGGGAACAAAAAGGAGAGTGTTCTACCATCTTTTGGTGAATCAGACTTTCATGCATTATTAATATTTTAGTAGGTCACCAACTAGTTGTATGGAGACTTTATGCGACAAGGCCCAATGTCTGAGCTCCTCTAACAATGAGAGGTTATCTTCCAAGCTTTGTGCCTCATTCCCATTGAACTCATCGTCTTCTGATCTATATTTTTACCCGGTATCATCAGCAGTAAAAGCAATTTCACACTCTACATTAATTTCTGCAGTTGATGATGACTGACTGGAAAATGATGGCTCTGATCTCTGGACATCGGAAAGTATAGGATGGTTTCGGATTATATTTTCATTTGTTCTCATTCTGGCAGCTAATCGATAATAGTTGGTGGTATACCTGTATGGTTTACTAACTCTATTCGAATTTTTGTTTGGCATTTTATAGATTTATAAAATTTAGGGCACAATAAAAAAATTAACGGAAGTAAATTCTATCATGTCATCCTCATCTGAATCGACTTGGTCTTCAATATCTGATGATAGACTAAGTTACTTTGAGGATTTTATTTTAGGTAATTTTGACTTCGTTGTAGACATTTAGTCTGATTAGACAAATATTGTGGTAATATCGCCCTCATTGTAGAGCAGTAGGTATAAACTAGGTCAAGAAATGTCCAGGCAACTCCTTTAACTTAATTGGTGCCAAAATAGGTAATGAAGAGTATATAGTGGACCTGTTTACTGACTTGTCAATTCCCTGACTATATGAACACACATGAGGTAATAATTAGGTAAATATTCACCAGAAGGTTTTCCTGAGAGTTCCAAGTATTTTGAACACATTTTGCAGGTTACCTTTAGGTAAAATTTAACCTAGTGAATAACTCTATTAACCCATGAGGCTGTGAAGGTATATTTGAAGTCCATAACAAGTAATTCCATACTACGCACTACGCCCATTAAGTTTTTGGTTTTTGAAGGAGATTTTGTGGTCTCAATTATGGTTTTTAAAACTCCAATTATAACTTTGGAGTTAGTTAGTACTTGAAGGTAAAATATTTGGTCAGAAATGGGTGAATTCGGACTTCTTGAAGACGTTTTACCCCACTGCTTCGTATAATTTTCCTATAATGTTAGTTGGGGGGCTTCTGGCTCAGTGGCACGAGCGTTGGTCCCACTATAAAAGGCAAGGTCCCCGTCATCTTAACTCGTACAAGTTTTCATTAACTTCTGAGGGTTGGTCAAACAACTAAGAAAGCGGTTAAAAATATATATATATATATATATATATATATATATATATATATATATATATATATATATATCTCCCCTAATTATTGGAGTAGAATTCTGAAATTTGCACCATTGTTAGATATATTGAGGATGAGTCAAAATCTCTTCTGGGGTCAACCTGAGTGACATACACTGCGCGCCAGGAGCAATGGATAGAACGATTTTTGCGAAAAATAATATTAGGGGGCAAGATAGGCTCAAAATTGATAACTCTCGTTCCGGACGTCCATCGTCTCAATGAATTTGAAAGGTTTTCACGACATTTTGAATGCTTGTATGTGCAATCGTCTTCAAGTGAATACTGACAAGCCTAGGTGCTACTTACTCATTTATATGTCTGTCGGTGCGAGCAATTTCGCCATATACAGTGGTGCATGTGATTTCGCGTTATGGTGATGCGTGAAGTATCGCGCCTCTGCAATCCGCCAGAAAGGGCAATTAATTCCATACGTTCCTGATCTCAACGCTTGGTTGACTAAAGGCAAATCCCTTTGAACCTTCGTTTGAACCAATGATCTTTTCTATGTAGAACACTTGCGACGTCCCATAGAATTCGATGGTGCTCACTCCAGGCGTAGTCCGCACTTTTTGACGTTTCTCCGCGTTGAATCTATTTCTTCTGCACATCCAATCTTACCGATAACGCCCTCTTTGTCTCTCCAATGTAGGGATATCTGCATTCACATGGAACTTCATAAATACAATACATACTGGTATCATTTCTGTTGTCCGGTTTGGTTTTGGTAAGGAAACTCCGTAAAGTAATGCCGGATTATTTTTTGTGTGTTTGTTTTTTGTCGAACTCGGGAAAAGGAAGAGAGGGATCGTGAGAACATTGATAGAAAGAGCGATGCACATATGCAACGACGAGTAGTCGCTAGATGCCGAATTAAACCACATCAGAGACCCCAAGAAACTCTTAGGAGAAGTATTGAAACAACTCCAGAGACCAAAGATATCTAAAGAGCAAAAACAAAACACAGTGATCTGCTTTCCGTACATCAGAAGTGTCTCCGAGAAGATCAGAAGGATCGGAAACAAGTTCAACATCAAGAACTGCTTCCAATCCGGCAGCACTTCATGGAGTTTCCTTACCAAGACCAAACCTGACAACAGAAATGAAACTAGTGAGTATTGTTACTATGAAGTTCCATGTGAATGCGGACATCCTTTCATTGGAGAGACAAAGAGGGCGTTATCAGTAAGAATGGATGAGCACAAGAATGGACTCAACGCGGAGAAACGTCAAAATTGGGAAGTGCTGACCACGCCTGGACTGAGCATCATCGAATACAACGCAAGTGTTCTACATAGAAAAAAGCATTGGTTCAAACGAAAATTCAAAAGGATCGCCTACATTGAAGTCAATAACACTTTTAGTCAACCAAGCGTTGATATTAAGAACGTATGGAAACCATTGATTGTCCAAAACTTCCCCCACCATCACACCACGCGAAATCACACGCACTACTGTATATGGCAGAATTGCACGCACCATTGCACCGACAGACATATAAATGAGTAAGAAGTACCTAAGCTATTCATCCGAAGACGATTGCATATACAAGCATTCAGAATGTCGTGAAAAACTTTCAAATCCATTAGGACGATGGACCTCTGAAACGAGAATTGTTATTTTTGAACCTATCTTGCCCCCTAATATTATTTTTCGCAAAAATCGTTCTATTCATCGCCCCTGGCGCGCAGTGTATGTCACTCAGGTAAACCCCAGAAGAAATTTATCTTTGGTATATCTAACGATCGTGGAAATTTCAGATCGTGGAAATTTCAGAATTCTATTTCCATGAGAAGTGAGACAAATTCAGATTTTTCAGAACTGAAAATTTTCCACCGAAAATATGGACTGTGACTAAAGTTGATGTCCTGATCTCGAATCCGTAAGAATTTCGAGCCTATCTTGTTCCCTAATATCATTTTTCGAAGAAATAGTTCTATCCATCGCCCCTGACGCGCAGTGTATGTCACTCAGGTTAACCTCAGAAAAATTTTGGACTCATCCTCGGCATATCTAACGATTGAAGAAATTTCACAATTCTACTCCAATAATTACGGGAGATACGGGGTGTTTCCATGAGAAATCAGACAAATTCGGATTTTTTAGGAACTGAAAATTTTCCAGCGAAAATATGGACTGTGACTAAAGTTGAAGTCCTGATCTCGAATCCGTAATAATTTTGAGCCTATCTTGTCCCCTAATATCATTTTCCACAGAAATAGTTCTATCCATCGCCCCTGGCGCGCAGTGTATGTTACTCAGGTTAACCCCAGAAGAGATTTATCCTCGGTATATCCAACGATCGTGGAAATTTCAGAATTCTACTCCAATAATTACGGGAGATACGGAGGTGTTTCCATGAGAAGTGAGACAAATATGGATTTTTCAAAACTGAAAATTTTCCAGCAAAAATATGGACTGTGACTGAAGTTAAAGTCCTGATCTCAAATCCGTAAGAATTTTGAGCCTATCGTGTTCCCTAATATTATTTTTCGCAAAAATATTTCTATACATCGCCCCTGGCGCGCAGTGTATGTCAATCAGGTCAACCCCAGAAAAGATTTAGACTCATCCTCGGTATATCTAACGATTGTGAAATTTTCAAACTCCATAACTTTTTTCTATCCAAGCTTTCAAGCTATCGACATGATTTTTTTTTTAACGATAAACTGTAGGTATAACAATGAGGCACATTCTGAAAATATTTCTATTCATATACAGGATATTCCAAAATAGGATACACAACTGAGTTCTGTTGTTTTTTCAAATGGCAACCCCCATCCCCCCATTTTTGGATTTGCCACTAAATTTTCGGATTAACGCACCCGGGTTTCTTAGACTTTTCTGCAATAGTTTTTGACTTATGTCAATTAATGTGTCAAATCTATTCAAATGGAGCACCGGAGTTGTATATCTTCATTTCAACTCTGGACCTGAACATTTTCTGCACCAGCTTTCTAGATCTTCTCAAAGTTGAAGATTTTCGTTCACGAATATTTTCACTTATCCTCAGAATTAGAATGTTGGCGTCCTTCCATAACTGTTTGAGTGGTCTATTTTCCACAACCAGGGAATCTAATTGTGGCCACATTGCCTTGAAGGTGGGATCTCTGTCCGGAATATCTCGCCAAGAGGATCTACCAGTTCCGTCCTCTTTTCAATGTAGAAAGTCCCCAATGTTTGAATAGCTTTCCTGGTCCTGTCTCATATATCCATTCATCCTCAGGTAACAGAAGTATCGTTTGTTTGATGCCGGCAACTCCTTCGCGGGACCTTGTTCTCTGACTTTGGCCGGATGAACTAGGATGCGGTAAGACATCTGCATGACTATTTAGTCGTTCTGGGCGATGTTCGGTATTGGGATGATACTGGTTAATTTTTCCTCTGATGGGCGGAATATCAGCAGCGCTTCTAACTCTGTTGAATTAGATGACCTGGGAGACTTGCTTTCACTAACCCGCATGCCTCCCAATATATTAGCCAATCCACTTTCTTGGTATTTGCCCGAAAACTCTCTAGATGATCCGGTTCACTCCGGTGTGTGGGAACATGCGGATGCCCTCCGAGGTGATGACGAACGTATTAGCAACCTCAACATCCTCTAGAGTTCAAAAGAAAACCAAGAGGTTCAGCAGAGGTAAAAAGATGGAAGGCAACATAATCTGGGCGATTTTTATTTCACACGGGTCCAGTAGCATTGAAAAATGTTTTCAACGGAGACAAGTATTTGAATTTCAAAACATTACATGTTGCAGTGAGAATTTTATCAAATGAAAATTATGTTAATTCCATTGATTAGGCTGAATCACTTCTTGGATATTTTGTAGAAACATTCAAAATTTCATATAGCCGACAAAATATGTCACACAATATACATAATTCCAGTGACATTGCATTATGAAATTTTTGTTAGACAAAAAAACAAAATGGCGGCTTTAAAATGGCTAACGAGATTTGTAATTATGGTCCGTTTTAATTCAAAGTTGGTATGTAGGGGTTTTCAGGGTCGGAGATTATGAATGTCAAAATTCATATTCAAAATGGCGGCTCCAAGATGACAGACAAGTTATGTGAATATGGTCCGATTCGATTCAAAATAATATGTGTGGGTTTTTGAAGTCGGAGATCATGAATTTTCTGTCAAAACTCATAAATTCAAGATGCGGCTCCAAGAGAGACAGTTTTATGATTATGGTCCGATTCGATTCAAAATTGGTATGTGGAGGGTTCAGAGTCGAAGATTGGATTTTTCTCCAAAATTTATAAAAACAAGATGGCGGCTCCAAGATGGCCCAGTTTGTGTTTATGGTCGATTCGATTCAAAATTGGTATGACGATCCTGTCCTCGTAGGTGAGTTGGAATGTTTTCCAAGGTGTTGACAAATGTGTTGGTAACCTCTCCTACAATCTCTTTGGGAATGTCTACTCCTACCACACCTGGATCTCTTGATTCTCCTCCTATCCTGTTCTCCTAGATGGGAAGGAAAGTGGAGGTGTCCTCTAAGGTGATGACGAACGTGGTGGTATAACCTCGCCCTGCAACCTCTTTGAAAATGTCTACTACTGAAGCAGTTTCCTCTTGACTGATTGTTTGTGCTGTTATTCTTGGGTTTCAGTTCTCCCTATATTTTGAGGATCTGTGTGTTGCTGTCGCTTAGTTTACCTTCCTTCTAAATGCAAGTAAATGTAATGTAATGACATTCACTTTGAGAAATCAGCCACTTTTATATCAATATTCAATCAACGACATTCCCCTCCAACGGCCTGTCACATACACCGATCTTGGTGTTATTTTCGACTCGAAATTATCTTTTGCCCCTCATATTGAAGCAAACAGAATGTATGGATTCATTGCGCGCATCTCTAAGGATTTCTCCGACCCCTCTACATCGAAAACCTTATACTATGCCTTCGTCAGATCAAAATTAGAATACGCATCTATAATCTGGAACCCACATCATCACTTATATATAGAGAAGGTTGAATCGGTTCAGCGTCGCTTCCTTAAACTCCTCTCCTATAAAACGGACATTATATATCCACCAATTGGCTTCCCCTATGATGCATTGTTGGCTAGACACGCTATGAACAGCCTAAGCTGCCGTCGTAATTATCACTCCACAATTTTCCTGTTCAAACTTATCAACAACTTAATTATAGACCCACATATTCTGCAAAAACTCAATTTCAATGTACGTAGACCATCGTCTAGAGTACACAACACGTTTTATTTACCAACACCACGAACAGATTGTTAGATTGATATTTTTGACTGTTCAATCTCTGCGATTAAATCCTATTACTTTAGTTAATCTCGATATGTATTATTACTTCGTTAATTTGTTATTTTGTATTGTACCGTATTTGTAACTCATATTCCTGCTCTGTAGTTGGGTGTAACCTGTAGAACAGCGTATCAATGAATAAATAAATAAATAAATATTGCTCTCACTTTTGGACTAGAGATGTTGAAAGCCACTTCCACTTCCAAAGAACGCACCAGAGCTTCACTGTATTTCTTGAAGTGTGTTAATATCAGGGCTCTCTGTAATGCGATATCTCTCAATCCATCAATGAGTACCTGCATCGCCATATGTTTTTCAAAATCCTCCGGAGCATCTGAGTGGGTAAGCTAGATAAGTCTTTGCACGTTTTCTCCAAACTTCTGCAGACTCTCAACCGATTTCGGCACTCATTTTTCCAACTGTGCCCGGTACAGATGTTCTCGAAGTTGGCCGTCTCAATTCTGAAGCAGCAATAAGATCGCCATACATGGTGGTCTACTGGGATGGTCTGTAACATTGCCAAAGCAGCCCCCGTCGATACCACCATAATTGCAGTAGGTTTCTCTTCATCGTCCTATCCATTGGCCGTTGTCGCAGCTTCAAACTATTCATGATATAGAGACCATGGCGACTGTCCATCAGAAGTAGGATGTTTCACGGAATTGTTCGATGCATAAAGCAACTTTTTTTTCTAGTTCATTCAAATGTTGCATTGTTTTCTCATGCACCATCCATCCATACTCCTTTCTTTGCTTCTTCTCGTACTGCCTTGAGGTCTTGTTTTTCCTTCTCCTGCTGTTTTCATCTTTTTCGTCGTTCCTCCTCCTCGGACAATTCTTGTTTTTCCTTTGTCTACGATTCTTTCAATTCGTTTTCATTCCTGTCTCTGGCACTTCTGCTCGAATAACTGCTGCTTGTTCATTTCTATTATAGCCTCCATATCGTCGTAGGGTATATTTTTCATATTCACCATTAATTGTTCTTACGAAGTCACTAATGTCTTCACTTCTGATACCAACTTTTTCACGAAACTGGTTCCGTTATTCAAATAAAGATACTCGATTAATCATTGTGCGTTTATCACACTTCGAGGATACAACACAATAATGCACTCTGGCAATAAAATATGAAATGTTCCGCGTACCGTACTGCACTAAATAAACTCCATTTTGGATTCGCTAATATTAATAACTACTTCCCGCGGTTCGCGCGCGACTTCATCCATCATCCCTAGTGTCCAGAAGTATCTGGTACCTTCTTGTCGATTCGTAGAAACATCGAGATCATCCGATGGAAAAGCCCAGCGTGAGCCCAAATGGTCCTCGGATTCCTGGAATTCCGTCTGAATAAGCGACCGTTACATCGTCTGGTACTTGCCTGATAAACAATTCACGGAAGTACTATACTTATTTTCGTAACAATACCAAAAAAATAAACCATAGCTCATTTTATTTCAACATAATGAATGGTCAGCGCCTTTCTGTTATTTCATAAATGAAATATTGATCATTGAAGAACCCAGTATCCCCGGTGGTGTGAAGTAATTGAGGTTTGTATGAACGACATATTTTTTATGGTCCATTCCCGATCATGAAGATTCCAATTATGCATATGCTGACTGGGACAGCTTCGAATATAACATTTGCTTTCGATTCATCGATTGTAAAGTAAATCATGAACACTAATTGAAATCGATTCAGCCTTCAGCCACGCAAACGAATGGAATTTGGAAAATCACGATTTGTTACTCTCTTCGAGTGATTAATATCTAGCACGTATCTTGAACTAGATGAAGTAGATATGGCCCTGCATCTATCACATAAAAATAGGTCGACTAATCACTATAAAATTATAGATTACCGGCACGTAGTTTCTGCTTCGGTCTTTCAAAATATGTTTCAGGATTTTATCTTGATATAGTGTCGAGAATGTTGACCTTCAGGTCGAGAAATGCGCGGAATAGGTAATATTTCCATGTGAAAACGGAGAATGCACTTTGTGTGCATTGGTATGAACGGAAATATGAAGGCATCTAGAAGCTGCATAGGTATCTGTTTGATATATTGAATAAGAGTGGCAATATTGAACAGAAGTCGGGCTGTTAAAATTGCATCGAAAAGTTCAAAGGCAGGAAAAATTCTCCTATAACATGAATATTTGTGTCATCTGAATTATTCCCAATTTTCAAATACATTATTCTAAGAATATAAAAATGAAATATACGAGGGTGGACTGGACAAATTCCCACCCAATAAAGATTCTTCAAATTTATTTTTATTTTTCCACATAGTCTCCTTGTGAGTCTACACACTTCTCTCAGCGATGCTCCCATCTCTTCAACCCATCCAAATCTAACCCTCCAAACCCTCCAAGGGACCAACATGCAGCTGTCGGGGGAAGTTGAATATCTCGGTTTTTTTTATTTTTTTTATTCACAGCTTCGGCAACTCAACAGAACAAGAGTTCCAATTATAGAGTCGCACAGAAATTACAAGATTTATCATTACATTAGAAATGTTAAGCTAGATCGAACTAAAGATAATTATTAATAAATAAAAATACAGTTTAACCTGCATAGTGCAAGAAAATCCAATTTTTCAAAGGGGTAAGTGAAATAGGTCAACACTAGAAAGAGTAATTACTAGTTACTGGAGCCAACTTGAACAAATCACTATTGCGCATGGAGTAAACATTTGCCTTTGAAGATCGTTTTTCCATACAATATTCTGAATCTATTTCATTATTCAACAATTTACTAAGGAAAATTACGTAGGCAATTTTTCGTCTGCTTTCTAGTTCATCGATTTTATATATTTTTAGGCTAGAAGTATATGGAGGAAAACTTTGGTTTACTCTGAATTTGACGTTATGGAAGCGTACGAACATATTTTGAACCTGTTCTATTCTCTTTATGTATTTTTGATAAAAAGGATTCCACACTATTGTTGCATACTCCAGGTGAGTTATATAAGAGTATGCAAGTTTGGGTTCTCTAAAATCTTTACAGTTTCTGACTAAGAAGCCAAGATTTCTCAGTGCCTTTTTAACCACATAGTCGATATGATTTTCAAACGATAATTTTTGATCGAGAATGACGCCTAGATCCTTTATTTGTTATTTTTCAGAGGTGAACCATCTATTTCGTAGGTGTAATCAAAATTATTTCTTTTTAGAGAAAAAGTTATAGAAGAGCATTTATTAGCATTAAGGAGTAACTTATCGGAGGACAAATCTTTAAGTCATCGGCGTATAATGAATGATGACTATCTTGAAAGCAAGAGCCAATATCATTTATGATAAAAACTTTTTAACAAAAAATTAAACCGACGAAATACGGAACTGAAAGGTAAAATATAAAATAAACCTTCTTATTCTCAATAACTAAGCTCCTAAACTAATGTGAGTAACTAATTTTGAGTCGGCGCCAAATACACAAGCAAATGATTTAGATAAGGCGTAAAATGATGGCATCGAGTTTCGCGGTGACATTCTGATAATTTTTTTGAAGTAATTTAATGATCTTCGTTGATTGTTCGCTTGGCGCCGACTCAAAATTAGTTACTCACATTAGTTTAGGAGCTTCAGTTATTGAGAATGAGAAGGTTTATTTAATTTTTTTTACTTTTCAGTTCCGTATTCCGTCGGTTTAATTTTTTGTTAAAAAGTTTTTATTTTTAAATTTTTTGTAGCTGAAATCTACTAATTAGTATCTACTTGTTTTTTGATAACTTCCAAAATACTTATTTACCCACTTTACTTCAACTGTTACCAGTTAAATAAAATGATTATCTACGTTTACTATTTGTTGTAATATAAATTATTTTTGTTGTCCTGGTTAGTTTATTTCATTACTTTGTATATCATTTCGTCCTCTCATAGAATATAATGATTGTGACGGATGTAGGAGAACAAAAATAATCACATTAGCGATCTGTCATTGTCAACTGCATATATGTGCCAATGTTCACAAGTGAAAAATCAATTATTCCCTATTTTTATACCCGTGAGGGTGGATAATTCCAAATATGATCAACTATGAGGTATACCCTATGTAATAAAAAAAAAACATCCAAATCGAAGAACCCAGTACAAAGTTATGCCTGATAGAACCGGTTAACGGACCAGAATTCAGAGGGTGAGTGATCAATATCCTTCATTTTGCTACCCTTAGGGGTGGATTTCATCTTTTAAATTTGAATGGGACCAATTCCGAAGTACACCCTATCCACTGAAAATTATCGGAATCAGACGTCTCAGTAAAAAGTTATGCGTGATCATACATAAAAAAAATATACGAGTCGACTATAGAACCTCCTCCTTTTTGGTTTCGTCGGTTAAAAATTGAGAACATCAGCGGTCCCAGATGTGATCCCTGTGGGACACCAGAAGTTACTCGTGTAATTTCAGATACATTATCATAAAGTCCCACAATCTGGCACCCATTACGTAGGTAGGATGATATCCACCTTAGGAGGTTGCCGTGCACACCGAAGTTCTCCAGCTTGATGAGCAAGGTACTATGGTGGACCTTGTCAAAAGCCTTAGAGAAGTCTGTGTACACGGCATCCACCAGAAGGTTTCCCTCCATATATTCCGGTGTTCCTTGTACTAACGGCAAGAGCCCTGTCACACAGGAACGCGTGTTGGATTTTTTGCCATGAAAAAAAGTTCGTCTGGTATTGTTCCTTCGAATAGTTTTCCAAGTATACATAGAAGTGATATTCCTCTGCAATTTTCAATCAGACTCTGGTTTCCGCTTTTATGTACCTACTGGAACAATGTTGGCTAATTTCCAATTTTTGTGGAAAGTGAGTATTGAAGATTATGTACAGTGGCTCGATTAGTGACTCCACACAGTATTTTATGAAAATATGAGGAATACTATCGGGGCCGCAGCTATTTGATATGTCCAGTTTTTTTATTTGTTGCCGTATTTTCTCTTTACTTGTTGAGTCAATACATATTGTACTGTGTGCCGAGTTTAGATCTGGGGAAATATTCGATGGAGTATTATCACTTCCATAAACTGAGGAGAAAAACTCGGAGAAGCCATTGCAGATATTCTGGGAACTTTCGAGGTTTTGTCCCTTCAGTGACATGCTCAATGGTATTGTTTATTTATTTTTAAGAAATATATATATATATATATATATAGAATTTGTAGTTTTATTTGCTGACTGAATACGAATTAAGTGATTGATATTTGGGTTATGCAGCAGGCCAATAAGTGTACTCTTTTACACGGATTCCAAGCTTTCGATAATATTTATTATCATCATCAGGGATGCTACAAAATAGGAAGACACATAGGAATATATAATAGAGAAAAACAAGACATTCATAACTTACAGTGTAAGTGAGGTTATGCGGCGATGATGTTAATATCATATATAAAGTTATATGAACAAAACGGTGTATACAACTCACAGGAATCAACTACAATCCACATTACATACGTTTACAATGTATTCTTATGTTGAGAATTTTGAATCGTGTTTTACTTTGAAAGGGTTGTCAACTAGACATGTGAATGGATGAATTCTCAAATAGACTGACACAACAGATATAGACCACTGGAATTAGTATTACCAAGTGAAATTTACAACGGCATGGAATATTTCCATATATAGATCCAAATAAAAGTTTATTGACTATTGAGAATTTAGATGTGTGAATATAGGATGATGTGCATTGAAAAAATCAAACTATGTTATTAGCATTCATGGGGGTAATCTGCTGATTCTCCCTCACATTAGGATTGTCTACAAAAATTAAATAAGAGTAAATCTCACTCAAATGATTTAAATCTGTTTTTAGGATTTTCTGCCTCCCTTTTTTACTGAGTTATAATCCATACAATGTCCTTCCTTATAGACATGCTCACTTAGTGCACATCTCTCCGGGTGCAGTCTACTGTCGCTTTTGTGTGCGGTGATGCGGTCCTTCAACTGTCTGGACGTTTGTCCTATGTAATGTTTATCACAGTGTTGACACGGTATACAGTAAACTACATCCGAACAGCTGGTGCATGGGGTCTTGTCTTTCAATTTTGAAAAAATTCTACTAAGAGGTAAAACATTTGTATTAGCTATTTTGATGTTTTCTGAAAAAGACTTGAAGGTTCTGGACAGTCTAGATGTGATATCTTTGATAAAAGGTAAAGAGGTATAAAAATATGTTTGAGAGGGTTCTGCAATTTGCATATTGACTGGTGGAATTAGTGGTGCATTAATGAGATGAGCATTGGTTATGTCTTCTATGGATGAAGTATTACAATTCAGTTTCACCAAAATTTTATTCACTTCCAAAAATACACAAACCGACGTTATCTGGTCGACCAATAGTGGCTTCAATAGGAGCACCCACAGAACCTATTTCATCTTTTCTCAATGACATATTAACAAAAGCGTATGACTTGGATAACGAATATTACATTAAGGATTCTTTTCAAGTAAACAGTATGTTCAATGAATTTAAACTACCAAATAATTTTGTACTAGCGAGCCTGGATGTGGTTTCTCTGTTTAGCAATGTGTACTTACAGTCTTGCCTAAGAGCAATAGATAATAAGTGGAACGTCATTAGTGGTTTTTGCAATTTGACGAAAGACACTTTTATGAATTTAATTACCTTCCTTTTCAATAATACATATTTCACATTCAATAATAAATATTATAAACAAACATTTGGTACCCCAATGGGTGCAAAAATAAGCCCCATATTGGCAGCATATGTTATGGATGATTTGTTGGACAAGGTCACACATGTTCTCCCATACAAACCACCCTTCCTTAAAAAATATGTTGATGATATTATTATAGCAATACCTAGAGATTCTGTTGATGAAACATTGTTCATCTTCAATAGCTACGACCCACACATACAATTTACAATAGAAAGAGAGAATGAATATAGCGTGCCTTTTCTAGATACGTTATTCATCAGATCACCAGACAATACCATACTCATCGATTGGTATAGAAAACCAATGAGCTCTGGCCGTTATATCAATTATTGGTCGTATCACAAACAGAGCATTAAGTCCAATCTAATCCAACAGTTGAAAACAAGAGTAATCCGGATATCTGATAGTTCCTTTCACAATAAGAATCTCAACATTATTTACAACCTATTCTACAGAATGCATATCCTGCTTCAATTTTAATTAACCTAAATTTTTTACTTTTACCTTTTATCAAAGATATCACATCTAGACTGTCCAGAACCTTCAAGTCTTTTTCAGAAAACATCAAAATAGCTAATACAAATGTTTTACCTCTTAGTAGAATTTTTTCAAAATTGAAAGACAAGACCCCATGCACCAGCTGTTCGGATGTAGTTTACTGTATACCGTGTCAACACTGTGATAAACATTACATAGGACAAACGTCCAGACAGTTGAAGGCCGCATCACCGCACACAAAAGCGACAGTAGACTGCACCCGGAGAGATGTGCACTAAGTGAGCATGTCTATAAGGAAGGACATTGTATGGATTATAACTCAGTAAAAATTTTATCCAACAGAAAGAAACACTACCAAGAGACTCTTTTTAGAGATGGTTCACATTTCACAGGCAGAAAATCCTCTAAATAAAAAACAGATTTAAATCATTTGAGTGAGATTTACTCTTATTTAATTTTTGTAGACAATCCTAATGTGAGGGAGAATCAGCAGATTACCCCCATGAATGCTAATAACATAGTTTGATTTTTCAATGCACATCATCCTATATTCACACATCTAAATTCTCAATAGTCAATAAACTTTTATTTGGATCTATATATGGAAATATTCCATGCCGTTGTAAATTTCACTTGGTAATACTAATTCCAGTGGTCTATATCTGTTGTGTCAGTCTATTTGAGAATTCATCCATTCACATGTCTAGTTGACAACCCTTTCAAAGTAAAACACGATTCATAATTCTCAACATAAGAATACATTGTAAACGTATGTAATGTGGATTGTAGTTGATTCCTGTGAGTTGTATACACCGTTTTGTTCATATAACTTTATATATGATATTAACATCATCGCCGCATAACCTCACTTACACTGTAAGTTATGAATGTCTTGTTTTTCTCTATTATATATTCCTATGTGTCTTCCTATTTTGTAGCATCCCTGATGATGATAATAAATATTATCGAAAGCTTGGAATCCGTGTAAAAGAGTACACTTATTGGCCTGCTGCATAACCCAAATATCAATCACTTAATTTATATATATATATATATATATATATATATATAATTTCTTGTTAAAAAGTTTTTATTTTTAAATTTTTTGTGTCTGAAATATACTAATTACTACCTAGTTGTTTTTTTATTACTTCCAAAATACTTACTTACCCACCTTACTTCAACTATTACCAGTTAAATAATATGATTATCTACTTTTACTTTTGTTGTTATATGAATTATTCTTGTTGTTCTGGTTAGTTTATTTCATTACTTTGTATATCATTCCATCCTCTCACAGAATATAATGACTGTGACGGATGTGGAACAAAAATAATGACAGTAGCGATCTGTCATTGTCAACTACATACGTGTGTGCCAATGTTCACAAGTGAAAAATCAATTATCCCCTATTTTTCTACCCGTAAGGGTGGATAATTTCATCCGAAATCCAAATATGAGGTATACCCTATCTATTAAAAAAGAATCATCCAAATCGAAGAACCCAGTACAAAGTTATATCTGATAGAATCGGTTAGCGGACCAGAATTCAGAGGGTGAGTGATCAATATCCTTCATTTTGCTAACCCTAGGGGTGGATTTCATCTTTCAAATTCAAATGGGACCAACTTCAAAGTACACCCTATCCATTGAAAAAAAAAATCGGAATCGGTCATCTCAGTAAAAAGTTAAGCGTGATCATACATAAAAAAAAATGATAAAAAAAAATATATGCGTCGACTGGAGAACCTCCTCCTCCCTCCCACCATGACATCAACATTCGGGTTATTTAATAGAACATTCCAGTCTATACAATTTTCTCGTTTATGATGTCATAGTTAGCTTTCCGGAAGAGTTTACTTTGATGAGATATTTTTCCTGCGAGGACAATATCGGGAATTTTTTAATTTATTTCCAGCGCGAGATGGTGAGAGTCCTCCTTCACCAGCGGTGAGATGCAATGCATTACTTTCACATCATCAAGATTTGCGAAACATAGATCTGAGATCCTATTGTTATGATTGGTAATGTAATTGAATTGTTTGACATCCAAAAAGGAGGAAGTATCTATAATTTCCTCGTCTATAGCTTTGGTTGCTGTAGCATGGTACAAATTTTCTTTATTATGTTTTGCCCAAGATATATCGGGGGCGTTATAGTCGCCAATGATAAAATAAAAATCATTGTGATTATTATTCACTATTCCACTCACCCTGTTCAAGTAGTTTCCTACATCAACTACACTTGCATGTGGGGGAATATAACTACAGCAAAAATGAACACTTTCATCGTTTCCCAGCTGAATTTTGACCCATTGGTCCTCAACAATATGCTGGCCTGCCCACTCATTTTTCACTACAACATTAAAATTATTCCTAACTGCGATTAACAGTCCACCTCTGTCCTTTTTTCCACAGTTGGATCTCTATCTTCACGGTAAACGGTATAGGAGTCAGAAAAGAGTTTACTACTATCAATCGAGTCGTTAAGCCAAGTTTCACAGATCATTATCACATCGTAAGTTAGACAGAGAGTCGATAGAAAGAAGTCTTTAGTTTTGGTCCTCAGACCTTTTGTATTTAAATATTCAACATTAGTCGGTATATCAAGAATCTAAGTCATTCTTACACTGAACGAGATATAATTTGTTCGTGTCGTAGTCTACGTGAAATTTTGTATGTTGTTTTAATTGTTAATTAGACGTATCTTGGAAGTTTCGGTGTTCCTCATGAAAATCTTGCAATCACGGGTCCAACACTGAAAAGACTTCCCCTTGCAAAATTCTCTGGCCTTTCTATAAAGTTCCTTGTTCTTGAATGTCAAGTGACCATTTATGTATATCTTCGAGCGGAGGGATAAGTTCTTGTTTACTTCTTCCGAAGATAATGTTTTTCTTTTGCGGATTGCCGTAATAATTTCCTGTTTCTGCCCGTTCAAAATAAGTTTCAGTATTATGTTACGTGGCTTTCTGTTATCTCTATTGAAATGGGCCACCCTGTGGCAACTATCAATTCATTATTTTCCAAAGGGTTATCCCAGACTCGAAATTAACCAGGAACCATCAACTGGCAAAAGCATAGAAAAAAGCCGAGGTGACACTTATGGTAGCCAGACGAGCACACGGAAAAACATGACTCCCAAAAATGTGTATTGGACATACAATTCTGTGGTGGACAAATATAACCCATGGTACGGTGGACAAAGATAACCCAAATAAAATAATTATCAATTTTTTTTTAAGTAAAGCTTTCTTTCAAATGCTCTAAAAAGTAAAGAAATAATTGCTTTGGGTGTGAGACGTAGGTTATTTCGCGAGTAACAGATGCAAGAGCTTGTCGCACAAAGTTTTCAGTTCGAATACAGAAGCAACAAGTTTTTGAATCTATAGCTCACTAAAT
Organism: Gonioctena quinquepunctata; assembly: GCA_018342105.1. Taxonomy (NCBI): domain Eukaryota; kingdom Metazoa; phylum Arthropoda; class Insecta; order Coleoptera; family Chrysomelidae; genus Gonioctena; species Gonioctena quinquepunctata. Next base: position 60,740 of record JAFIRS010000390.1, on the reverse strand, counting down.
AAGCCACGTAACACATCCAAAGCAATTATTTTTCACTTTTAGTGCATTTGAATAGAAGCTTCTCTTTTAAAATGTTTTCTATTAATTATTTCATTTTGTGCTTCTTAGTTGGTAGGTACGCCTTAATCTATCCATTTTTGTTCAAGCATCGTTATTCTTCCTGTGAGTTTTGAGCTATCTAGTTCTTCAATGAGGAGACCATCTGAAGATTAACTCGCCCGCTACCCGGAGCTTCCATCTTCAATTCATTAGTTTTGACATAAAATCAATATTCTTCGACTAAATCCATAATCTCCAAAGCCCCGACATACCTAAGTACCGCCGCAAGTGTAAGTATTTTCTCAAGTTTTATGAAGTAGCAACCATACGCGCCATTAAAGAAAAAAACAAATATCATAAAAAATGGAAAGTACATAAAAATGAGAACAACTCATTATTCAATGTGATCCGTGTCCGCTCGGGAAAACTGATCGAAACAGATTTCAAAAACGATTTGCATTCTATAGAACAAGAATTACCATCAAACTCCAAACGGTTCTGGAAATATGCCTCGCTCGAAAAGGTATAGGGTAATTGGGGCCCGGTTTTAAATTTCTTCATTTTAAACTTAATTGAAAAATTTAAGAATTTTAAATTGAGTTTAGGAAATGTGCTAAATACTAAAATTCATAAAAAAATTAAACGTATGGTTTATAAAAAAAAAAAAAAAAGTTAACAGAAACCATCTCCCCCACAATGCTGAGGTGAGATGGCGCAACTGAAAACAAAAGATATTTTGGCCAAACTGTCACTTTGTTTTGCATACAACAACACCACAGTCATGGCAAAAGTTAACAAACTTGGAGCAAGAATCGTGAAACCATTTGGAGCAACGCAAGCAATTAACCCAGTCGTCAGATTTTGTGGTTTGGGAATACGTTTCGCCACAACCTGCGCAAGACTCGTCAGCGTCGTCCATATCATCTGAAGAGTCATCCAATGTAGGTGCTTCTAGTTCTTCGTCTGAAGATGAGTCACGTTTGGGAGCTTTCTTAGTGTTCTTTTTGGTCACTTTTGATTTCTTCATAACTGGTTCTGATTTACTGGTCTTTTTTTTCTGTGTTTTCTTAGTCGCTTTCTTCTTTTTTTCGCCAATTGTTGCCTCTGTGGTTAGAATTTCTGCCAGCTGCTTGCTCCGGGCTCGAACCGAATTAATGGCAGCAGAAACAACCGGAACTGGTGAGATTATGTCCAGTATTTTGCCAGGGGTACATTTGACAGGAGTACTTGCATTAGTTTCTGCAGGCGGTTCAATTTGTTTTCTGGTACAGTTCCACCTACAGTCTGCCAACTGCAGCCAGGTTGTTGATTGTCATCAGCTGAAGCTTTATTCAAACTTTGAGAACTCTCATCAGTATTTTGTTTATTTTCAACTGCATCATAGACCTGAAGTATGATACTGTTTTCAGTCAAATAAGCGTCATCTGGGATAGCTGAAGGGTTGAATGGCACAATTCCTGTTGCCTTAAATGCCGAAGTTCCATTGTTTACAGTTGCACACTTATTCCATCCTTCAGCAAGTAACTTGCCAAATTGTAATCTGTCGATTTTTCGCCCTGGGTTATTTTTAATGTATAAAATGCAAGCTGAGTAGTAGTTTAATTTAAACGATCTGAAAAAACATCTATCTAACGGTTGTAAAAATTGTGTCGTATGACTTGGTAAGCACAGCAATATGATGTTGTGGTCAACACAGTATTCTAGCATCTCAACGTTACTACAGGGTGAAGCATGACCATCAAGCAATAACAAAACTGCTCCTGTCGGTTTTCTGGGAACAAACTGATCCTTAAGCCACTGGTAAAAAAGATGTCACTGTTGACATAGGCTGACTTTTCTGACATGTAGACCGAGGATCCCAGGGGCATCCCATCCTCAAACTCTTGTTTTTTTATTTTTGCCTTTCATTACGCAGGTATGGGAATAACACCGCCTTCTGCGTTACATCAGGTTATAACCGTAATGGTTTCTCCCTTTTCACCGGAGCTGATACTTGCGATGTTTTTAGATCCTTTCTGAATAATGACATGCCCTGGCCTATTATTTAGCTGTAAACCAGTCTCGTCCATATTATAAATATGTCAGGTTCATTGATGATATCGTTTTCGGTCAGAATATTTCCTAGCAGCTGAAAATAAGCCTCAACGTCTTTTTGTTTCATACCCAAGGATCGATTAACGGAGACCCTTCTGCTTTTCTGACTGACAGCCTTGGGTTTCTCTGCAGAAATAACTCAAGCCATGGAAAACCAGCTAATCTCGATTTCTTATTAAAACGATGTTAAATGCCCAGCTGTTCGGCCAATTTGAAAGCCATACTTCGCACGTCGGTTCGATTAGGAGCAGAACCGTTTTTTTGGAGTTTTAGGATATGTTTGGGCCAATTTTGCTTCAGCAGCTTCGCCTAATGTGGAGGAGTGTTCAAGAGGACCTTTCTTTACATTTTTCTTCAATTTTCTTCTTCGTAGAGCGGTTGCCGGTACCCCAAAATTTCGAGCAGCATCATTCACTCCCATTATATTTTTATTAACCGCTTCAATGGCTGCAGTTAACTGTTTTTCGGTCCAACTAGCCCTGGAACAACTTCCAGTGCGCTTGTATTTTGTAGGCATACTGAAAAAAAAGAAATTTTAATAAGCCATCTCACCTCAAAAATATGTGAACCATCTATCCTGGTTGTGGGGGAGATGGCGCACATCACAAACTAAACACGTTTTGGAATATGCGGAATTTTAAGGTTATACATCAAAACTTGAATGTTTTTACTCACCTGAGACGATAGAGTGATTTAAATTATTATAAAATTTGATGTTCACTGGCATGAAGAAGAATTCGGAAAAATATTTTGGTCCCCACCGGATCACGAATGAAAATATTTTTCAATAGGCTTTTAACCGGTAAACACAAACTGTACGGCGGCTTGTTTACTATGAACTGAAGTACTTCAGAGCGCAGCCACTCATCTTCAACACTAGCGGTGGCGCTGCAAAACCATTGCACCATCTCACCTTCTGCGCCATCTATCCTCGACTTACCCTAAGCAATTTATTTTCCACTTATTTCCAAAGCATGTTTGTGCCAGATACTCACGATGTCAACTATAACAGCTCAACTGATACTAACAACGAACTTTTTCTCCTCCATTTAACAGAAAATGAAATAGAAAACGGCTTGAAAGATCTCGTCAGTAAGAAAGCCGCAGGGCCTGATGAATTGCCACAACTCTTTTTGAAAAACTGCTGTAAATATAACCCTAATTTTCAACCAGTCATTGAACAAGGGTGAATTTCCAGATACCTGGAAAATAGCCGGTGTCGTACCAATTTAAAAAAATGGAAAGAAAAACATGGTACGTAATTATAGACCTATCAGTAGACTCTTGGCAATCCCAAAACTTTTTGAAAAAAAATAATAGTTTAAAAAAACTAAAAAACACGCTTTTATAGAAAACCAGACTGAAAAAAATAGAAGAAAAAAAAAGTATTTTATTTAAAAAAAAAGCGTGGGGTGCCTCGGCCAACAATTACCTGTGATCTGAGACATTTCTTACTTCACTGCCCTAGGTGTGTAATGTACTAATTATTGATACCATGCACCCCACGCTTTTTTTTGAATAAAATAAATTTTTTTCTTATTTTTAATTTTTTTAGTCTGGTTTTCTATAAAAGCGTGTTTTTTATTTTTTCAAACTATTATTTATTTCCTACTTTTTAATGTGGTTTATTTATAAAAAGCGTGTTTTTTAGTTTTTTTAAACTATTATTTTAATTATTTTTTTGCAAATTAAAATAATGGAATAATCTTATCAAATTAGGTAATCATAATCTCCGACCCCAAAAACCCCACATACCAATTTTGAATAGAATCTGACCATAATCACAAAACTCGGCTGCCATTACAAAGCCGCCATCTTGAATTTTTCAATTTTTACAAAAGAATCATAATATTCGACCCCAAAAACCCCTACATACCAATTTTGAATAGAATCAGACCATAATCACAAAACTCGGCCGCCATCTTGAATTTTTCAATTTTTACAGAAAGAATCATAATATTCGACCCCAAAAACCCCCACATACCAATTTTGAATAGAATCAGATCATAATCACAAAACTCGTCCACCATTTTGGAGCCGCCATTTTGAATTTTTTAAATTTTGACAAAAAAATCATAATCTCCGACCATGAAAACCTCTCAGATACCAATTTTGAAGCGAATCGGACCATAATCACAAAACTCGTACACCATATTGGAGCCGCCATTTCGTTTTTTTTTCACACAAAATTTTTTCAATGCATTGTCACCGGAATTATGTACACCTGCCAAATTTCACATCATTCGACGTCTGGAAGTAGGTCAGAATTGTGCCCAAAGGAGTCGGTTGCAAACAAACAAACTAACAAACAAAAAACAAACATACAAGTGAAGCTAATATAAAGCGTGTAATAAGTTTATACATTCTTCCTCGTGGAGTCTATCATTATATCAGAGCACCATGGTTTCTTCCCTGGACGATCACTTGAATCTAATTTAGTTGAATATACCCAATACTTATATGTAAACATGGACCAAAAATTGCAAGTTGACGCTATTTACACGGACTTCAGCAAGGCGTTCGATAATATTAGTCATAATCTTCTCCTCGAGCGGCTTGATGAGGTGGGAGTAAGATGGGTGGAGTCCTATATAAAAAATTGGTCACAATTTGTAACAGTACAGGCATTCAATTCAAAGAAGTATATCATTTCATCACGTGTCCCCCAAGGATCACACCTCGGTCCGTAATTTTTTATTATAAATTCAATAAAATCGTGATTCAAATATAGTAAATTTTCCTTATATGCAGGGAATTTTACATCACCATAAAAACATTATCTGACTGTTACAAGATTCAAGAAAACCTGAATAGACTGATAGAATATTGCAACTCATCTAGCCTATTCTTGAATTTTAAGGAATGTCATTGCATTACTTTTACCAAAAACTTCAATTCAACGTACACCGATTATTACATAGAGAATTATCAGAATAATAGACCTAGGCATTATATACGACTCCAAACTGATATTTGACTTACATGTGGAATCAATTGCAAACTCAGCTTCACGTATGTTGGGTTATGTTATGAGAACTTGAATTTTGAATGAAAATTAAAATTTTTCATTTGCTGCAATTCTTGTTTATATTTTTGTTGTTCGTTTATTTATTTCTTATTTTTTGATATTTATAATGTTAAATAACTAGTTTAGTAATCTGTATCTAATTCATTTTAGAATTTTGACAAAAAAAAAATATAATCTGCGACATCGAAAACCCCCAGATACCAATTTTGAATGGAATCGGACTATAATCACAAAAATTGTCCGCCATATTGGAATTACGCAGGGTGTCCCTGGACTTCCTCTTTTCCTCTCGGGAATGTTTAGATGGGGTCAAAATATCACCAGTACTTCATATAACTTTTGTTCCTGAAAGCCTTCGTTACCAAGTTACGGGCCCTCAAAGTTACAAAATAAAAAATGTTTTTCTTTGATAACTTTCAAAGTGAATATTCAAAATCATCTAAATTTTGGTGATTGACTAAACGAATGAATTCCTTCGATGAGCTTCCATGCAGGAGTCAGTTGTTCTGTTAAAAAGTCAGGAACGGACTACCCCCGAGGGTCCACACCTCAAAACTTTGAAATGACTGGAATTTGTCAATATGTTTTAACAAAACAAGGTTACCTGGACAAGTACTCGTGTGGAAAATGGATCGGAGCAACGATTTTTGATAAAAATGCATTTTTGTTCGACGACATCCAATCTGAGATGTTCGAAACTCTCTCACTACATATTTTTAGTCGGCGCAAACACCCTCTCTGCACTTGAAATAGCATGCCAGGGTCGTTTCGTATGGCTTCACAGTGTAATGTAATTCTATTCAACAAGGCATCTCTGGTATGAATAGGTGTAGCGTGAACGAGGCTTTTCAGATGCCCCCACAGAAAGAAATCCAATGGATTTAAATCCGGAGACCGCGGTGGCCATGAATATGGCCCACCTCTACCAATCCATTTATTGGGGAAAATCTGGTTCAGATGGTCCCGCACAATCAAACTAAAATGAGGAGGAGCGCCATCATGCATGAACCACATATCTCTTCGGATTTGCAATGGAACATGTTCCAAAAGTCCATTCAAATCGTTCTGAATGAACTCCAAATAACGTTCTCCATTCAATCGGTCATGTAGAACGGATGGTCCTATAAGATGGTTTCCTATGATACCAGCCCAAACATCCACGTTGAATTTCCTTTGGTGTTTGGTTTGCAATATCCCATGGGGGATTTTCTTCGGCCCATATGTGGAGATTATGAGAGTTGATTACTCCATCTCTACTGAAACCTGCTTCATCAGTGAATAAAACTTGAGTGATAAAAGTTATATCCTCTCTTTGCTTATCCAGGAACCAATTGGCATATTCCAGTCGTGCTGGAAAATGTTCAGGTGTCATGGCATGTACCTGCTGGATGTGATATGGGTGGAGCAGTTGTTCCCTAATTATTTTATGAATAGTATACTTGAATGTATAGAACTGTTCTGATAGATTTCTGATGCTCATTGAAGGATCATCAGCGACAGCTTCCAAAATATTTTCCTCCAATACAACGGTTCGCACTGCCCTAGGAGCGCCCTCACCACCTCGTTTTGGCGAAACTGAACCTACAATAATATCGAAATAAAACAACAGGCTGCAATTAATTATCCATCAGACATACCTGTCTCTCTCAAGCTGCGATCGACACCCTCGAACGTTTCTCTTGCCGGTAACGTTCGATTGGAAAAATGCTCGGCATACAGACGAAGGGCTTCTGCAGCATTACCAGATGCTCGCCCATACAATGCATGCATATCTGCATATTCTTAGAATGTAAACTGTTCGGCCATATCAAAACACTTCAAACTGTCCTATTAGAATATTGACAATACAATGACAACGCATCACCACTCAACAAAACAAAATCGCATTCCAGTTGTCATTTTTCATCCACACTAACTTTATTTCTTCCAACAAGGCGTTTTTGTCAACATCTGTGGAAGAAATGGAACATAAATTTATTCACCAGATATTTTTCACCTATCCATGTGCAGCAGTTTTCGTAGTTGATTCGTTTGCTTTTTATTAGTTATGTCTTCCGATGTGCGTTTTTTTAAGCTGAATTTATCTTCGGGTTGAAGATTTTCTGCCATGAAATTATACTTATCAGTGAAACTCCTCAACATTTAAGCTGTGAATACGAATTTGCAACATCCAAATGTTGAGTTTCGTGAGATTCAGATAACACAACACGAAACGTGCTTATTCCACGCGAACATACAAAATTTGGACTGAATTTGATGTTTCATAGTGGAATAGCTTGTTAGTTCAAAAACACCACGAATCTACATAACTTGATATTTCATTTGAAAAAATATCTACATTGTGAATGAAACGTTCAACTAGGTACTGTACTTTTTGTTATGACTTTATTTCAGCATATTTTGTATTATACCTGTTATAAATGTTGTTGAATAAACGTTAGCATTAGTATTTCTACTGTGAACATTTTTCATTTCAAATAATGGTGGACGATCGGGTTTGATGTCGTCGAGTAAAACTGCATTTTTATTAAGAATCGTTGCTCCGATCGACTTTCCACACGAGTACTTTTAATCAGAAAATTGTCTACGTAACCTTATTTTGTTGAAAACGATTGAAAAATTATCTGTCATTTCAATGTTTTGGGGTGTGGACCATCGGGGGTAGCCCGTGTAGCAAAACAAGTGACTCCTGCATGAAAGTTCATCGAAGGAATTCATTTGTTTAGTCAATCACCGAAATTTAGATGATTTTGAATATTCACTTTGAAAGTTATCAAAGAAAAACATTTTTCATTCTGTAACTTTGAGGGCACGTAACTTGGTAACGAAGGCTTTTAGGAACAAAAGTTATATGAAGTACAGGTGATATTTTGACCCCATCTATATATTCCCGAGAGGTAAAGAGGAAGTCCAGGGACACCCTGTATATACCTGCCACATTTCGATTCAATCGTACGATTAGAAGTGGGTCAAATTTAACTTGCAAGATTTGATTACCGACACACAGACACACACAGACACAGAGACGGGTGAAACTAAATAAAAACTTGTAATAAAAACATGGTCCATTTTACGAATTCTGAGTTCGCAGATATGCATTACAGTATGGGCTTGCTGATGGTAACGCACTGGGAGCTATGCGGTAGTATGAAGACCACTTTCCCAATAGAAATATTCCGGATGCAAGAACATTTTCAAATATTCACAGGTTATGCGAAAAAGTAAGTTTTGAACCAGACAATCATCTAAAAGGAGTAAAACGTACTGTAAGAAAACTAGAAATTGAGGTACAGGTTTTTATTCAATCGAGGAAGATCCCGGATTGAGTACAGATATTCTTGTTTGGAAAATTCTCCATGACTTTTTGTTATACCCCTACCATATCCAACGGGTTCAGGCACTACACCCTCACCACTATCCATTACGGTTGAACTTTTGCCAATGGTTTCTTCAAAAAGTGTATGAAAATCCATTATTTAATACTGAACTTTTATTCACTGATAAAGCCAATTTTTCCAAAAACGCGATCCAAAATTTTCACAATAATAATTTTTGGGTTGAAGAAAACCCACATGCAATCTTGGAATCCCGTCACCAGGAGCAGTTTTCCGTTAACGTGTGGGCTGGAATATGCGGTGATTATTTAATTGAACCCTATATTTTCTTCATGCGAGGTTAAAAGGGCATAATTACAGGCAGTTCCTCGAAGAAGAATTGCCAGCTTTGATCGAAGATGTTAAGTATGAAATCGACTGTGGTTTATGTAGGACGGGGCACCAGCGCACTTCAGTACTTTGGCGCGCGAATATTTAAACCAAAATTATAATAATCACTGGATAGGTCGTGGAGGATTACAAATGGTTAACGACAACCTAGGGTCCCTAGCACTATTTAATTGTTTAGATTATTTCCTGTAGGGTCATCTTGAAACTTGTTTACCAGACGATCCATTCATACTAAAGAGCAGTTGAGATCCAATTTGATTCTGTACAGAGGTATAACCAATTCTGTACTCTGGCTATTTCTTCTGATTTGGATGATTCTTTTTAATAGATAGGGTATACCTCATATTTGGATTTCGAATAAAATTATCCACCCTCACGGGAAGAAAAATAGGGGATAATTGATTTTTCACTTGTGAACATTGGCGCACACATATGTAGTTGACAATGACAGATCGCTACTGTCATTATTCCACATCCGTCAAAATCATTATATTCTATGAGGGGATGGAATGATATACAAAGTAATGAAATAAACTTACCAGAACAACAAAAATAATTTATATTACAACAAATGGTAAAAATAGATAATCATATTATTTAACTGGTTATAGTTGAAGTAAGGTGGGTAAGTAAGTATTTTGGAAGTAATCAAAAAACAAGTAGGTAATAATTAGTAGATTTCAGCCCCAAAAAATTGAAAAATAAAAACTTTTTAACAAAAAATTAAACCGACGAAATACGGAACTGAAAAGTAAAAAACAAAATAAACCTCCTTAGTCTCAATAACTAAGCTCCTGAACTAATGTAAGTAACTAATTTTGAGTCGGCGCCAAACGAACAATCAACGAAGATCATTAAATTACTTCAACAAAATTATCAGAATGTCACCACGCAACTCGATGCCATCATTTTACGCCTCACCTAATTCAGTTGCTTGTTTGTTTGGCGCCGACTCAAAATCAGTTACTTACATTAGTTTATTTCATTTTTTTACTTTTAAGTTCCGTATTTCGTTGGTTTAATTTTTTGTTAAAAGGTTTTTATCTCGTAAGTGGTCAAGCGAGATGTAAATGAAAGAATTATAATTTTTTATGCGAAAACCTTAAGTCAAACGAAAAAAAAACTAGAGTCCAGATTTGCTAAAAAAGGAATAAGTATTTCAAAAATAAATTTTACTTTAGAAAAAAGCAGTGGCGTATCACTTTTCTCTTTGAAATGATTCAGTGCAAAACCCGCAAGAACGCCACTAACAAGAAAAAAAAATGTTGTATAGCAGTAAACGCCTCTTGATACACAGAAGATGCGTACTACGTTTCACAAACGTTTCGGAATTGTTTATTCCATTTTCAAAGCTGGAAAATGACATGTTGGTAGAACATATGAATGGAAACAAATTAGAACTATCACTATACCTCAAGTTATTCCAGTGATGGATCCTCCTCCAATAATGGACATAAAAACAAGCTTTTGTCAAAAACAAAATAAAATTGGCACATTTCATTTTGTTTGTGACAAAAGCTTGTTTCCATGTGCATTGTTTAACATTTTATTGGAGGAGGATCCATCACTGGATCAACTTGATTTTTAAAGGTATGGCGATAGTAATAATTTGTTTCCATTCATATATTCTACCAACATGTCATTTACCAGCTTTGAAAAAGGAATAAACAATTCCGAAACGATAGCAATAGAAAAATAGTTTCACTTCCCAGTCCCTTTTCCCGTTAGTCCAGTAGCATTAGTATTCGTGGGACGATGAACCAATCAATTATAAAGAGAATAATATTTTGTTGAAACTTTAGCACCCTGTAGTTCAAAAGTTAAGACCTTTAGGACATATGTTCAAACAAAGTTTTTTTTCAAAATGGACCCAAGAATAACCCCCTCAAATATTATGTTATTAAAAAAGCGTGTTTTTTTGTTTTTTAAAATATAATCTTATTTTTAACTTTTCAGTCCATATTGCTACAGAAGGCTTGAAAAGACTACGGGAGAAAAACTCTTCGATTAATTCATCCACATGGGATGGAAGATTTTACTGGATTTTGGTGAATGTGCTGAGACCAGCCACGCATTCGTCATATCTCTGTGATGTAAATTAATTTTTTCTGACGATCTTGGTAAGAATTCACCAGGTCATAGCCATGAAATTATTGTATTATCATCGGTTCTCAATACGTGTGCAAAATAATTTCAAATAATTCGGACGTCTGGAAAGCTAATAAGCTAATAAAGCGTGTAAAAAGAAATGAGAATTGTTCCCGTGGTGCCATATTTATCAAAATTAGATTTCTTGTTCGAATAAAAAAAGCGCATAAACTGTTCATGTGAAATAACGGATTTTTCAAGTCCAACATACAGAGCCAGTAAAATGAACTGAGGCAATGACATATTTCAGATTATGTTCGGATCACATAATTTCACGATCATCAAATACCCATTTAAAACGATGATGGAATGCATTTTCCTGCTTCGAAGACGATATGTGACTAATGAAATCTTGAACTTTCAAGTTGCGATATCACTTGGTTATTAATAATTATTAAATTCCTGAGATAATTATATTTCCTGATTATGGAATTTTTCATGACAAATCGATTCAATTGAGAACTAATGAGTTGGTGATAGGAAAGACTTCCTGGAAAGTTTACCGTTATATAGTTGTCACTATATAGGCCAATCATTAGAGATTTTTTCGTGACGAAAATGGTACCAGGAAACCGACTGTGCCATCATACGAAAGACGATCCGTATCTATATCCTATTATATATGTTTTCTACTCGCAACGATCATTGTTATAAACATTTTATAGCAAAAAAATATGTTTTTTTTTTCGTTTTCCGCTTGTAACATGAAAACTAATGAAGCAATCTTGACCGGAAAAATCAACGATTTTGTCAAAATTCACAACACCACCATTTATCAAGTTGTAGCTCATGCTCTTTTCAATATAGTAGTGATTGATATTAACTTAATGTGTGAAAAAATTCTGGCGATGTCGGATCAATATTTCAAGATTTTCTGAATAAACTAGATAATCTCCTAGGGTATGCCCTCAAAAAATTTCATACAGTCATTCTAAGTGGAGATTTCAATGTCAACGGTCTTAATCCCAACTGTCCGGAAACGAAAGCTTTTTTGGATGTGATAGAATCTTTTCAACTGAATATTCATACTTCTCAGCCCACAAGAACGGTTACTCATCTTGATGGGAGAAGAAACTCATCTCAAATTGACTATATAATATCTAATCTGGAAGAAATACTTTATGTTGAAACTTTGGACCTGGGTTTTTCAGACCACCTCGCACAAATCATTGAATTCCCCTTCAAACCCTCTGAAAAAAACCAGACACATTATGTGTGTGTGCAGAAAAGACTCTCACACCCAGGAGCGGTATCTGAATTCAAATATCTTTTCACCAAAGAAAAACTTACATTAAATTTGACAGGGGATATCAATGAAGTACTAAACCATTTCTGGCAACATTTTTTATGGTGTTTTGAGATTTCACATCCAAAACGGAAAATAAAAATATCTAACAACAGGGCTGAGGATATAAACATAAAATATTCTAAAGAAACTCTTGAGTTGAGTAATAAAGTTAGAGAATTAAACTGGCTTCGTAAACTCTCAAATGATGATAGGATACACTCGAAATACAAAACCATGAAAAATACTCTGAACAACCAAATTCAAACGGAGAGAACTAATCACTACTCTACCCTGATTGAAAACTCTAATAATAAACCTAAAATGTTATGGGAGATAGTGAATACCAAATTAAACAAAATAAAAAAAGTATACAGACATAATATGCGTATCAAACTGGATAATAAAACTATAGATGATACAAAAAAAATTGCTGACATCTTCGTTAAATTCTTTTAACATCTGCCGTTGACCTGGTAAAAAGTAATATATTCGATTCAAATCCTCCCTGTTGTACGACTATGAAACCCTCTGTTAATACAATGTATTACATAAATTTTGAAATATATGAAATTGAAAATATCATAATAGACCTGAAAAACAAAAAATCTGTAGGCTTGGACGAAGTTCCCATATCACTCCTAAAGGAATGTGTGCACGAACTAGCGCCATACTTAACTCATATAATAAACCACTCAGTTGAAGTAGGAAAATTTCCAGACTTAATAAAAATATCTAAATGTACACCGATTTTAAAAAAAGGCGATCCAGCACTGGTAGAAAATTATAGATCTATCTGTGTCTCGGATCCAATTTCCAAAATTATGGAAAAGCAATGTACATAAGGCTTATTAATTTTTTTGATAAATATAAATTATTATCACCGCATCAACATGGGTTTCGAGCGGGCCTGTCAACCGAAACTGCATCAACTGATTTAATACAAAATATTCACGAAATTCTAGATAAAGACTCCTTGCAGTTGCAATATTTTCGATTTGTCAAGGGCTTTCGACACCATAGATCCATTTTTCTTGAAGACGAAACTCCATGCAATGGGAGTGAGAGGCTCCATCAATGACTGGTTAATATCTTTCACACTAAATCGTCGTATCGTTGTTGATATCAACAACACATACTCAAGCGAACAAACTATTGAACTGGGAACGCCTCAGGGCAGTGTTCTGGGGCCGCTGCTGTTCTTGGTATATATAAACGACTTGCCGGAATTTTTCGAGGAGAGCAGGCCATTCATATATGCTGATGACACGGCGGTGATAGTCTCAGGAAATTCATATGAGGAGGTTACCCACAGAGTTGAAATAGCAATCAGCCAGTTTTCGTTATGGTGCAAAATTAACCACCTTGTTGTTAACCTGAAAAAAACCAGCTATATGGAATTCACAGGCAAATACAAATCACCTACCATTGATCCAAGTATACCATTTGGCAACACAAATATACAGGCTGTCAACTCTTTCAACTTTCTGGGAACTCTAGTTGATTCGAAATTATCTTGGAATGACCAAATGAATCACCTTTGTAACAAGCTCCATAAAACGTATTTTGCTATATTCTCTCTCAAAAAATATCTCAATGTTCAAGGTCTGATCAACGTCTACTATGCACTAGCATTCTCAACAATAAGTTATAATATAATTTCCTGGGGCCAAGCCACGGAGATAACTAGAGTCTTCACCCTACAAAAGCGCATTATTCGTCTAATTTTCAACTTAAAGTATCAAGACTCCTGTAGAAACCACTTCAAGCAACATCGAATATTGACAGTGGTCAGTATTTACATATTGAAAATATTGTGTCATATCCACAAAAGCAAACACCATCTAAAAAAGTGCTCGGAAATTCACAAATACAATACTAGAAATCAAAATAATATTTACATGGAGAAGTTTCATCATATGGAGTACAAAAAATCTCCGAAATTTAGCGGGAGTCATCTCTACAACTTACTGCCTGAATCACTAACAAATCAATCTCTGAAAAGATTCAAGACTGATCTTAAAAAAATTCTATCCTCAAATAGTTTCTACGACGTTTCCGAATTTCAAATATACTTAATATCCATAAAATGATTACCATTCAACTGTTCACTTTAAATTTCAACTGTATCATGGCTATTGTATTTGTAACTAACTGTACATAATATTGCATCTGTCTCTAACCAGCCATAAATTTAAAAAACTCTAATGACTTTCTAAAAAAAAAAAAAAAAAAAAAAAACTTCAGAATACTTTTATATTTATGTATTATCAAATTATGAATTGTATGTTTTTTTTTATGTATGTTGTATGTTTCTTGTTTTTTAAATTCAGATGACGAACCTACATGTAACATGGCAGAAAGGTAATAAATAATCTATCTATCTATCTATCTATTAGTTTTTGCGGAACAAACTGAACAGCTTAATAAAATTAGCCGAATCTGAATACTGCCAAACGGAAAATTGAAGCCAATAAAAATATAAGCGAAAACTCATGGGGATGTGTGATAAGCAAAACATTGAAAATGAAGAAAGCACCGGGTGTTGATGGGATTAAAGCAGAATATATCATAGAATCATATTTGTTACATTTTCAACAAATCGCTGGAAGAAGAAAAACCCCCATCACTATTTAAAATGACCGTAATAACCCCAGTTTATGAAAGTGGCGACAAGATGAAGGTGACCGATATCTCTGATTTCTACATTGGCTAAAATACTAGAGAAAATTATACAAAGAAGAATCACTAGCTTCCTCAATAAATATTAAATTCTAGCAGGTAATCAGTATGGATTCAGAGGCGGTCTGTCAACTTCGGATGCCATTGCCAGATTGATGAATATGATAAAAAGTTCCAGAGACGCTAACAAAAATCACTTTGCATATTCATTGATCTGGCGAAGGCGTTCAATACGGTTGATCACCTCCATCTAATATCATAGCTTGAGAATATTGGCATAAGGGGTACGTCGCTGCTAAAGAGCTATCTTTCCGATAGAACACAATGTGTACAAATAGAAACATTTCACAGTAGATTTAATAATATAAACTACGGTGTTCCGCAAAGAACAGTATTAGGACCGAGACTATTCAGTATTTACGAGAATAACTTTTACCGGCAACATTCTACAGGTACATAGTAAACTTCGCAGAAGAAACACTCCTGGGATAACATCAAATCAGTTGTGCAAGATGATTTTACGAGAAAATTCTCCCACCTAAATAGCAAACTACTAACAATAAATTTCCAAAAAACCCAATTTCTTGCTTTCGCCTCCTATAGCAATAATTTATCGACTTTCAGAAATATTTCTATAGCAATCGAAGAGCATACATTGCAAATAAAGTCAACAGAAAAAATCAAATGTCTGGCTATATATATATCGACTCCCACCTAAGATGGGATCAACAGATCAAATATGTTGTGGAAAAAATTCAAGTATCTCACAAATATAATCCCAATAAGACCTCTCATATATTTATACTATGCCTTAGTCTAGACGCACTTGGTATACGGACTAATTGCATGGGGAAGTACAGCTAATCTGCACCTTTCCGACATAGAGAAAATACAGAAATACATAATCAAGATCATTTACAACAAGCCGAAAACATACCCAACTGATGATCTCTATGAAAAATCACAATTTCTAGATATTTACCAACTATAGTCGAAAATAATTCTGTTGAAACAATACAGAGTTAAACAATATATGTCACCTCTGACATATAAATACTCAACCAGATCACGAAATAACTTCAACGTCATAGTACCTTAAACGACAAAAGTACTAGGGCAGAGGTTATTCACATACCTAGGACCAAAACTCTTCAACTGTCTTCCTCCAAATATCACAAAACATCAATTCCTAAAACCTTTTAAAATCAAGAATTACCAATTGGATCAAAAGTATCAGTAGGAAGGACATTTTCCAATCGATACAAAAAACCCTTATTTCCTCCTTACTTGATTTTACCCATCGGCTACTTTGAGCACAAAATATTTCATCAATTTATGTTAAATATACATACTAGACTCCATATATGTTCCATTCTATTCCATACCTACTACTCTCACAAGTTATCAGTGTTTGTTATATAGCTCTTGTACTGCTTATATTTTAAACTTTATATTTTACCTTTATTTGAACCTTATTAGTATTATACTTATCTGTCACTATTTCAATGAAAAAATCATCAAGTGTACTTAGAACACGGTTGGAGAAGCTTAAATGGCGATGCCATGATGATATATAGATAATAATAATAACAATAGTATTAATAATCTTTATTCAGTACAGTTGAACGGGTATACTGAAATGGCGAAGTTCATCTCTTGCTGGGCGCAAGGTGATGATCTTCCACTCAACCAAACTTATCCTAATCTCATCATAATTAAAAGAGAACAATAATAAAATAAAATGAAAGTGATAAAGGTGAAGTAGAAATGTAGAAATGTGAACATGAATACACACATATGAACACATATACATAAACATATATACATGTGGTTAGAAATGATTATCAAAGACCAAAAACTGAAAAGAAAGTGGACACAGAAAATAAAATCCTATTGAAGTGACAATAGCAATTTTCTATAGGCTTCATGAAAAATAGAAACAGATTTGTCTTTAATAGGGCTCGGTATGGAGTTGTAAACAGCAGATATATTATATGAGAAACTTCTTTCAAACATGCTTGTTTCATAAATAGTTGGGGTTATAATACCCTTCGTTCGTATGTTTATGGTGTGGACATCCGAACGAAACAATTTTGCGGTATAAATGAGAAGGCTGTTTTGAGAGGATAATTTTGTGGTAAAAAGTGGCACAGTGAAGTTTACGGAGATATTTCATATCTAGCCAACCATCTTCCATGAGCTTATGTAGAATAGGTGTTCGCTTCCTCACGCTATAGATGAATCGCAAACAATGATTTTGAATTTTTTGTTTCCTCTTTGCATCGAATGCTGTTAGACAGGGACCGTAAATAGTGTCGCAATGATTGAAGGTAGACAGTACTAAAGATTTACAAAGCATTTTTCTAAAATAGATATATAGTGTTATATAGTCTATAAACTGAGTAACTCAAAGTTCCATCATGAGATGGATAACAATATGATACATATTTTGATTATTAATAAATATCCAAGGTCATTTGTAAATAGGATAATCAATGAATATAAACATAATCATAGTCGCGATATTGATAAGAATATAACAAAAATTAAACTGACGAAAAAATCAACTGAAAAGCAAAAAATAAAATATCCTTCTTAGTCTTGATGATAATTGAGCTCCTAAACTAATGTAACTAATTTTGGTGGCAACGACCATACCACGTTGAGTGTTACCAAGTCCAAGTCCAAAAGTATTTATTGGGGTCTATTTACACATTTCCTACATAACTTAACTAATTATTTACATTATATACATTTCAATTTTCTTGTTCTCCTCCGGGGTGGGTGGGAAGGGGGAGGGAAAATTGCGGCTTTACGTGTGGGGGATTTTGACTGTCACCTTGCCCTCCTTATGGGGCGAAGGGACTGCCCCTGCTGATGTTAGCAGGTTGCCTAGTTTAATAGGTTTCGTTATGTTCATTATTTACAACTCTAGACGCCTCCTGCATAGCTTATGCGTCTCCTACATATATTTTGGGATTCCGAAAATTGACTTGAATATTTGATGAGCTTTTGTGATTGTCGTTTGTATACTGGAAAATAAGTTAAAAACCAGCTTCAGAAAGTTTTGAGTGTTACCCCCAAACCAAACCAAAATATATTTATTGATACCATTCAATTCACATTAAAAACCTTAACTACTATATACAAATTTACAATAGAAACAGTTCTTGTTTGTCCTCTTCGGGATGGGTAAGGAAGAGGAAAGGAACTGTTGCGTTAGATGGGGGAGTTGTTAGATCACCCACTTGCCCTCCCAAGGGGGCGAAGGGGTGGTCTCTGCTGGTGTTAGCAGTTACGCCAGATATACCAGAATGGTCTTTTTAAGGTAGTGATTAGTTGAAGACACCTCCTGCATGAGCTTATGTGTCTTTATGCATTTTTGCTTTGATCTTCGAAAATTGTATCTTTTGTTATCAATGAGGTGTTTTTATTCAATGCCTTTATAACTGGAAAAATTGTTTAATTAAAAAACCAGCTTCTGATAATTGAACTTGTCCCTATTGTGGGTTCGATCTGTTGGTACACAGTCACTTTTGCTAATCAATCCACTTCGCTATACAGAGTGGTCTTTTCGAATATCACGCCATGCTTGCGATGTTGGTTTATTCTAATATTTGTGATTCCCGCCGTGAGCGGACTTTTAGGGACGTGATATCTGTAGAATCTGTCTGATAACTTTAAGATAAAGTCCGATAGTTTCTCTACTTCGGCCAGTTCACGCAGATCATCCAGCCGAATGTATCTATTACTGTTGGTAACTATGCGAAGTGCTTTATTCTGCAGCCTTTCGAGTCTCAGTATTTGAGTTTTCGATGCGCTGCAGAACACTGGGCAGGCGTATGTCATTGCAGGTCTTATTATCTGTTTGTATATACGTACTTTATTGTTTAAAGATAGGTTAGAGTTGCGTGCAATGAGGGGATACGTTCGCTTGATTGCGGCCGCCCCCCTCTGCAACGCTAACGTTACGTGCTTATGTAAGGTCATACGTCTGTCCAGATCCACCCCCAGGTATCTCGCTGAGGGCTTCTCCGTCACAATGCTATTTTCAACCCTTAATTTCCCGAGGATCTTCACGTTGGTTCGTTTCCTCGTGAAATTAACGACCTCTGTTTTATTCGAATTAAGCTTTATCTTGTTCTTCGCTATATAGGGTATGATCAGCGGATCCAGATGGATCTGGAGCTGTTTTGCAGCCACTTCGCTATAAAACGAGTGGGCATAGATCGCGGTATCATCCGCGAACATAGCCGTACTCGTTCGAGCGAAGGTCGGGAAATCATGTGTATATAGCGAATACAGGATTGGTGACAGAGAAGACCCTTGCGGGACCCCCGCTCCAACCGCATGCTCTGGCGAACTTGTGCCGTTCACATTAACCCTAAAAGTCCGCCCCGTAAGGTAGGATTCTATGACTTTGACTAAGTAAAAAGGCATGCGTGCCTCTGCTATTTTAGTGATTAATCCCTCTGTCCAGACAGTGTCGAATGCTTTCTGCATGTCCAGCAGGACCATAACCGTGTTGTGGTCTCTGTGGAAGGCTTCCTTCACCCCGTGAACAACTCGGGCTACTTGGGATGTCGTTGAATGACCTCCCCTGAACCCGAATTGCTCAGGCGGGATAATTTTCCGCTCTTCCTCAAATTCCACAACACGTTTCAGTAATATCTTCTCCACCACTTTGGCCACCACACTGAGAAGCGAGATGGGCCTGTAGCTTTCTATATTGTTCTTGTTTTTCCCCGATTTTAGCAGGGGAATTACTTCTGCCTTTTTCAAACAATCTGGGTAGTGTTGCCACTTCAGGATTGCGTTAATTATGTATAACAACTGAACCAGTGATTTCCTCGGCAGGTTTTTAAGCAGGATGGCGTCCAACTTATCAATACCTGGCGCTTTATTTCGGGGTAATTTTCTGATCACCCCCAGAACTTCCTCGTAGTTTGTTAGGACTCCTTGGAGTTCTGCGGGTGCCAGAATTACCGCTGGCGTGTTCTTAATGTTATTAGCCACGTTTGTGATTCTTACATGCTCAACTGAATTATCCGCTTCTATGACGTGTACATTGCTGAAATACTCCCCGAATAAATCAGCTTTTTCCTGCGGCTCTGCCACCGATCGCCCGGGGCCGCTCACCATGGCTGGTATGGGCTCTCTATGTCTTTGGACCCTTTTGGTCATATCCCATAGTGGGTGGTCCCTGACGTTGAGGTTTTCGAGTTTACGATTCCACACCTCATTTGTATTCGCATTAATGAGCTCAGTTTCCTCCACCCCAAGCTGCATAAAGTTCTCTTTATGCACCGGGTTTCTGGTAACTTGCCATTTCTTACGTTCTTGATTTTTTATTTTGATTAAGTTTTTAATGTGCTGCGGAATCGCAAACTTCTCACCCCTCACAACTGTCTTCTTGGTGGTTTTATCTCTGGCTATTTGTAGCAGTTTGATGAACTTCCTTGTTTCATATTCTATTTCATCTCTCGCTATGTTTGTATTTAGAAACGTTGTTCTATTTAAAATAGCTCTGAACTCCTTCCAATTACAGTTAAAGTAGTCGTACCTAGTTCTCTCTATACGTTTATACTTTTCTTGCTTGATATAGAATGTAACTGGAACGTGGTCAGAGGTTAACTCATTCACAGCGGTGAGTTCGCTCATGTCCACGATGTTTTTTTGGACCACCAAGTCGATAGTTGTCGGCGACATTCCGTTGAACGGAAAGTGAGTAGGTTCGTTACTCCTCTCTATTATCACCTCATTATTCGTTGAGTATTTCAGCAATGTCAATCCGTTCGCATTGTTTTTAGTTGGACCGCCATTCCACTCGTTATGCCTGGCGTTGAAATCACCGGCCAGAATTACCTTGTTGGCAACACTAACCAGACTGTCTAAATCTCTGTCTGTGAATCTGCCCTCTGGGGGGCAGTATATCGAGAAGAGGCATGTTCCGTCATTAAATCTGATTCCCGTGTTTTCTATTCTGGAATGTATTTGCGGAATTTCAGTAAACGGTATTCCATTCCTAATCAAGATGGCTACTCCCCCCGCGGCTCTCTCGCCTCCCTGGTCTGTCGGCCCTAACGGTGGTGAACCCCCTGAATTTTAGATTATGGTCCTGTCGGAGCTTTGTCTCGGACAGAAGCATTATATCTACTAAATGTTCATGAATGAAGTTGCTGAGAAGCGCAAACTTCCCAGCAACTCCATTCGCATTAAACATGCATGCCTTTAAACCTCTATCTACCGCCATTTAATATAAAGAATTGTGCCGTGGCTTTAATTCTGTGACTTTCCGGTGTATTTATAAGCAGATTGTGTAGTTCATTTAATGCTCTTTCAACTTTGGATAGACCCACTAACTTTGCAATTTTGTCAGCGATTTCAAATAAATTTTGTGCAACATTGGCAGTGGATGTGGGAGGGTAGGATAAAGAGGACAAACCTGTGGCAGCTTGTGCTCCAGGAGGCATGTGGCTACCTTCCTCCCTTCCATTCCGTTGCCTTGGCGCCTCATGGGGGTTGTTTTTTTCTGGTTGTTGCCTTCTGTCTGGTTGGGGTAGCACCGAGCTTTCAGTGTACCCTCTTCTCGATTCTTGCTCATCTACTGGCTGGGGTATCGACGAGCTATCGCCGTACCCTCTTCTCGCCTCCTTTCCAATTTCTGGTTGGGACAGCAGTGGAAAACCATCGTGCCCTCTTCTCGAGATTCCTTCCCTGGGCCCCTGCTGGTCAAATTGTGGTGGTCCCTGCGCCCATTGGTTTATTGCAGGTCTTTTGGCTGGTACAAATGTGGGTTCTTCTTGCCTGTTGTTTCCTTCTCTGTCCTCTAGGTACCTCAGGTTCCTTCTATATACTTCACATATATGGGCATTCGCCGGGTGGATTCCCTGACAATTACAACATTTGGCTGGAGTGTTACCAATCCAATCCAATCCAATCCAAAAACATTTTATTGTCGAAAGTAATATGTACATTTAAAACTTAACTAATATATATACAATTTACAAGTTTGCAGTTTTTTCCTTGGTTCTCTTCTTGTTGGAGGTGGGGGGTAGGAAGGGGAGGAAAAACTGCCGCTCTTTGTTGGGGGACGTTATCAGACTACCTTGCCTTCCCATAGGGGGCGAAGGGGTAGCCCCTGCTGGTGTTGGCAGTGAGCTTTGGTGTTATATCAGCTTGTTTTATTATGAAAGAAACATTTATGGACGCCTCCTGCCTTTTGGCTTATGCGTCAGTCCTATTGTTTGTTTAAAATTCGATACTTAAAAATTCTGTTTTCCCTGTGTTTGTTTATTGATTCATGTAGCGCTGGAAAAATAAGTAAAAAACCAGCTTCCGGTAATTGAATGCTTTCAAAGGTTTTTTTCCCCTTTGATTCATCATTTTGCCCCTTATGTTTTATCTGCTTTGCTAGTTGTTATTAATAGCCTCTCTATATAACTCTAAGCTTTGGAATATCACGCCATGTTTTCTTGGCTCGTTTGCTCTGACATTGATTATGCCTGCTGTAAGTGGGCTTTTTGGTAAGTGGTGTCTGTAGAACTTATCTGAAATTTTTCTGATGAACTCTATTAACTTTTCTACTCCTGCCAACTCGCGCAGATCATCCAACCGGATGTATCTGTTGCTATTGGTAACTATACGGAGTGCTTTGTTCTGTAGCCTTTCCAGTCTCGATAATTGAGTTTTGGAGAGGCTACAGTAGATTGGGCAAGCGTATGTAATTGCTGGCCTTATTATTTGTTTATATATTCGAATTTTATTATCCATTGTCAAGTTGGAGTTGCGTGCAATGAGGGGGTAGGTCCGCCTAATTGCGGCCGCTCCCCTCTGCAACGCCAACGAGACGTGTTTATGCAAATTCAAACGCCTGTCCAACTCCACTCCCAGGTATCTCACTGAGGGCTTCTCCGTCACTTGGCTTTCTTCAATCATTAACTTCCTGAAAATCTTCACATTTGTTCGTTTTTTCGTGAAGTTAACGACCTCTGTTTTACTCGAATTTAGCTTGATCTTGTTGTTCGCCATATATGGTATGATCAACCGATCCAGATGAATCTGGAGCTGCCTTGCAGCCACTTCGCTGCTAAACGAGTGGGCATAGATCGCGGTATCATCCGCGAACATAGCCGTACTCGTCTGCGCGAAGGTCGGAAAATCATTTGTATACACCGAATACAAGATCGGTGACAGTGAAGACCCCTCTGGAGTGTTACCAATCCAAAATCCAAAAAATCCAAAAAATATATATTGCATAATAATACGATACATTTCAAACTTAAAACTAATATATACATATCACAGATATCCTTTATTCCTCGTCTTGTTGGGGATGGGAGAGGAAGGGAGGGATTTGCTCATTGTTGGGGGTATACGACTGCCCTCTTGCCCTCCTATGGGGGCGAAGTGGCAGCCCCTGCTGCTGTTTGCAGGTGAGCTCGTTGGCATATCAGTTTTGTGCCTGTTTAAAAAGTGACTTTGTTAAAACGCCTCCTGCCTGAGCTTATGCGTTTATTAGCTTGCTTTTTATATTGCGATAATTCAGGTCCTTTCTATTTCATTAGTAGTTCACAATTGTTCGCTACTCATGCTGGGAAAAGAAAAAAAACCCAGTTTTAAAAAATTAGTAGTACAACGACTTTTTGACCTTTCGGCTTTCTTCATTCTTGGTCTTCAACTTCGTTGTAGAGGTCTAAACTTTGGTAGATTACGCCATGTTTCCTATGATGATTTGCTCTGATTCTTGTTATGTTTGCCGTAAGCGACTTTTAGGGATATGCGTTCTGTAGAACTTATCCGAGATTCTCATGATAAAGTCTCGCAGTTTTTCTACTCCTGCTAGTTCCCGCAGATCATCTAGTCGGATGTATCTACTGCTGTTAGTGGCTATACGGAGCGCTTTGTTCTGCACCCTCTCCAGTCTCAACAATTGAGTTTTGGAGAGGCTACAGAACACCGGACAGGCGTATGTCATCGCTGGTCTGATTATCTGCTTGTAGATGCGGATTTTATTATCGTTTGACAAGTTGGAGTTGCGTGAAATGAGGGGGTAGGTTCGCCTTATTGCGGCCGACCCCCTCTGCAACGCCAACGTTATATGACTATGCAGATTCATACGACTGTCTAGTACGACCCCCAAGTATCTCGCAGAGGGCTTTTCCGTCACTTTGCTATCTTCAATCTTTAATTTCCCGAGG
Source organism: Gonioctena quinquepunctata (assembly GCA_018342105.1). Lineage (NCBI taxonomy): Eukaryota > Metazoa > Arthropoda > Insecta > Coleoptera > Chrysomelidae > Gonioctena > Gonioctena quinquepunctata. The sequence continues at coordinate 36,539 of JAFIRS010000390.1, read as the reverse complement.
ATCTTCACGTTGGTTCGTTTCCTCGTGAAATTAACGACCTCAGTTTTGCTCGAATTTAGCTTTATCTTATTATTCCCTATATAGGGTATGACCAACCGATCCAGATGAATCTGGAGCTGTTTGGCAGCCACTTCGCTGTAGAACGAATGGGCATAGATCGCGGTGTCATCCGCGAACATGGCCGTATTCGTCCGAGCGAAGGTCGGAAAATCGTGTGTATATAGTGAATATAAGATTGGTGACAGCGAAGACCCCTGCGGGACCCCCGCCCCGACCACATGTTCTGCTGAACTGTTTCCGTTAACTTTAACCCTAAGAGTCCGCTTTTTGAGATAAGATTCGATAAGTTTCAGGAGATAAAAAGGCATGCCTGCTTCTGCCATTTTTGTGATTAGCCCTTCTGTCCAGACAGTATCGAAGGCTTTTTGCATATCCAACAGGACCATAACCGTATTGTGATCTCTGCTGAAGGCTTCTTTCACCCCGTGAACAACTCGGGCTATTTGAGAGGTCGTGGAATGACCCCTCCTAAACCCGAACTGCTCAGGCGGGATGATTTTTAGCTCTTCTTCGAAATCAACGATACGCTTCAGTAGGATTTTATCCACCACCTTGGCCACCACGCTTAAAAGCGAGATGGGCCTGTAGCTCTCTAGACTGTTTTTATTCTTCCCCGGTTTGTGTAGGGGGATGACTTCTGCTTTTTTTAGGCAGTCCGGGTAGTGCTGCCACTTTAGGATAGCGTTTATTATGTAGAGCAGCTGTACCAGCGACTTCTTTGGAAGATTTTTGAGTAGAATGGCGTCCAGACCATCCAGACCAGGAGCTTTGTTACTTGGTAATTTTTTGATTACCCCCAGAACTTCCTCGTAGCTTGCTAAAACTTTCTGGAGCTCTGAGGGTGCCAATATTACCGCTGGCGTTTCCTTTATGTTCACGGCTACGCTTGTTATTCTCTTATGCTCTTCTGAGCTGTCTGGCTCCGTGACGTGCACCCCACTAAAATACTCCCCGAATAAATCGGCTTTCTCCTGCGGCTGTGCCACCGACCGCCCCGGACCAGTCACTATAGCTGGAATTGGTTCTCTTTTCCTTTGAATTTTTTTGACCATATCCCATAGTGAATGGTCCACGACGTTGAGGCTTTCAAGCTTACGGTTCCATTTCTCATTCGTACTAGCATTTATGAGATCTTCAACTTCCTTACCCAGTCGCATAAAGTGCTCTTTATGGACTGGGTTTTTCGTTGTCTGCCATTTCTTTCGTTCTTTGTTTTTAAGTTTTATGAGATCCTTATGTTTTGCGAAACCGAAATTGTCTCCCCTCACAATTTCTTCCTGGTTGTTTTTTCCCTGGCTTTTTGTATAATTTGAATAAACTTTTGAGTTTCAGGTTCTATTTCTTTTTCGCTTTATTTTTTTTTCTTTTCTTTTTATAATGCTTCTGAATTCTCTCCAGTTGCAGTTTAGATAATCATACCTTGTACTCTCTAGTTTTTTGTATTTTTTCTGGTTTATGTTAAACATTACGGGGACGTGATCAGATGTGAGTTCGTTAACTGTTGTTAACTCACTCATATCCGTTATGTTTTTCTGAACAACCAAGTCGTTAATTGTCGGCGACATTCCGTTAAAAGGAAAGTGAGTAGGATCGCTACTTCGCTCTATTATAACTTCATTATCAAGGGAATACTTTAGCAGGGTCGCTCCGTTTGCACTGGTTTTTGTTGGGCCGCCATTCCACTCAGCATGCCTTGCATTGAGGTCGCCGGCCAGAATAACCTTTGTGGCTACACTAACCAGACTGTCTAAATCCCTTGCTGTGAATCTAGTCTCGGGAGGGCAGTAGACTACGAACAAACAAGTTCCGTCTATGAATTTAATCCCTGCGTGCTCTATTACAGAGTTTTGCTTCTGGATTTCTGTTTACGGTATCCCTTTTTTAACTAGAATTGCTACTCCCCCCGCGGCCCTTACGCCTCCAAGCCTGTCGGCCCTGATGGTGGTGTATCCTCTGAATTTTAAATTATGATCCTGTCGGAGTTTTGTCTCGGACAGAAGCACTATATCTACTAAATGTGTATGAATGAAGTTGCTGAGAAGCGCAAACTTCCCAGCAACTCCATTTGCATTAAACATGCATACCTTCAAACCTCTATTTACCGCCATTGAAAAGGAAGAATTGTGTGGTAAAACTTTCTCTATTCTCTTCCGGCATTCTCAGAAGCAATTCATATAGGTTTTTTAGCGATTTCTCTACCCGCGTTAAGTCTACTAACCTGCTAATTTTTTGTGTTAGATCGAAAATATTACCCGTCGTGTTTGTTGGGGGTGTAGGTGAGTAAGGAATAGGAGGCGAACCTGTATTAGCTTGTATCCTCCTAAGCGGATGATCGGCTATTTCGTCTGGAGGAGGTGGCGTCGCAATTTCGACGTACCTTCTTCTCGACTGGTCGTTGTTACCTGTATGGAGTAGCGCCGGACTTCCGGCGTACTCTCTTCTCGGCTCGTTTCTTCTGACTTGTTGGGGCAGCAACGTGTTTTCGTCGTGCCCTCTTCTCGTCTCTCGTATGCTTTCCTGGTGTGAGGTGGATGGGTTCCCCCCAGGCCCACTCCTTGCATCATTTCTGCTTTGTCCCATTTGAGGCGTCCTTGAGACCAAGCATTCACTAGCGGTTGGTCGGCTGGTCTATAGCTTGGCCTTCTTTCTTCAACGTTTATCTTGCTTCTTTGTCTGAATTCAAGATTTCTCAGGTATGTTTCGCAAACTCTTGCGTTGGCTGGGTGCGCTCCTTGGCAGTTGCAGCACTTTGGGGGATCCTCTAGAGTTTTCTTACACTCTCTAGTATAGTGACTTTCCGCACATTTCAGACACCTTGGGTGCCTTTCACATTTGCTTGTGGCATGCCCCCATCTCTGGCATCTGTAACATTGCGTTATTTTTTTGTCAAATTTCATTATTTCCCACGTGACTACAGCATTTAGTATAGTTCTGACTCTATTTTAGAAAACTCAGCTTTACTTTTGGGCTTGTGGTGATCATATAGATTTTCCTTTCAGTGTTTTTTAGTTTTGATATTCTCCTGACTTCTACTCCCTGCTCTATCAAATCTTCTCTAATATCTTCTTCATCCGGTTGGTGTTCGAGCCCCCTGACTATAAAAGAGTGTACTTTTTCTTCCGGCGTTGTATACGAGTGAAACTCTATGTTCGAATCTCTCAATATTTCTCTGAGCCTATTGTAATCTGCTTCTGCGAATGTCCTTAACGTTGTGTTGTATCTTCCGTACTTTGCTGTATACTCTTTCTCCATATCTTTTTTCAGCTGTTTCCGTATGTTTGGTCCCAGATCGAATTTCCCTTCCACAATTATGGGAGGCATAGTTTTTTCCTTGTTTCCCTTTTTATCGGTTCTTTTTTGAGCCCCGGATTCTTTTGTCTCTGTTCTATGCGAAATGAGGTCTCTCCCCTGGTCTCCTTTAGGTAGGGGTTCCGCTTCATTTGGCTGTTTTGAGTGTTACCGGTTCTCGTCTGATCACCGAAGTCAAGCAATGTCGGGCGCGGTTAGTACTTGGTTGGGTGACCGCTTGGGAACACCGCGTGTCGTTGCCATATATATTTAATAAAAATACTCCACATGTGTCTGGCCGAATGACGGAATGTCTAAGCCAAAAAAAAAAAAAACTAATTTTGAGTCGGCGCCAAACAAACAATTATTGAAGATCATTATATTACTTCGAAGACGTAATAAAAATGCCGCTGCATCTCGCTGCCATCATTTTACGCTTTACCTAATTCAATTGCTAGTTTGTTTGGCGCCGACTCAAAATTAGTTACTCACATCAGTTTAGGAGCTCAATTATCATAAGGACTAAGAAGGTTTATTTTAGTTTTTGCTTTTTAGTTGATTTTTTCGTCGGTTTAATTTTTTTTTAAAAAGTTTGTATTTTTAAATTTTTATGGCTGAAATCTACTAATTACTACCTACTTAAATTTTGATTAATTCCAAAATACTCACTAATTGAATAATATTTCTACTTTAACTATTTATTGTTATATAATATAAATTATTTTTGAAAGTTCTGGTTAGATTATTTCATCACTTTTTATATGATTCCATCCTTTCATAGAATGTAATCATTGTGACTGATGTAGGAGGATCTGTCAATGTCAAGTACATATGTGTACCAATATTCACAAGGGAAAAATCTATTCTCTCCTATTTTTCTACCTATAGGGGTGGATTATTCCATTCCAAATTGGAATAAAATCAACTTTGAGATATACCCTATCTAATTGAAAAAGAATAATCCAAATCGGAAAACCCACTACAAAATTATGCCTGATGGAATCGGTTAACGGACCAAAATTCAGAGGGTGAACGATCAATATCCTCCATTTTGCTACCCTTAGGGATGGATTTTTTTGTTCAAATTTAAATGGGACCAACTTCGAAGTACACCCTATCCAATGAAACTAAGAAGAATACTCGGAATCGATCTGCTCTGTGAAAAGTTATGCGTGATGATACATAAAAAAAAGATACCCGTCAACTAGAGAACCTCCTCCTTTTTGATTTCGTCGGTTAAAAAGAGATATGAGATATTTTAAATTTCCGTATTCCCCTTGACTTTCTGAAAAAATCAACAAATCATAAGTAAGAGGACCCCAAAATGCAAATTGGTCTTTTATAATGTTGAAGTTAATTTTTTCTAAAATTGAAGATCCTGTTCCTGAAGATATGTGGTCTAATTTAATCTATAAAGTTCCTTGCTTTGATTGTGACAAGTTTTATATTGTACAAACAGGATTATACCTTGAAAAAAAGGATGAATCAACACCAATATGATTGTCGTGAAATCAATAGACATAAGCCAGAAAAAACAACATTGAGTAATCATCATTTTACCACTGGCCACAATTAAAAATTTTTGGCAGTCGAATATAAAAAAAGGGGTTCAAGCGAGATGATTCTGATTTCCTTTAATGATACTGCTCTAAACTACAGAACCGACGTACAAGGCCTCAATTCTCAATATAATAACATACTTTTCATGAATAAAAAGCTTAAGCGATAAGTGCCATAAAAAAAGGTCAATTATTCTGTTGATATGGCAATGAACTACCATTTGAGAAAGGGGAAACATTTTTGCATTTGCTGTTCGTATTTATTTATTCACTTTCCCCATGTTAATTGTAAACGTGTTTGTCCCGATATTGTGATGGATACATCAGAAATTTGTACTACCATAGGCTCCTACGATTTCAAAAAGGTAACAATAAAAAATATACGATTTGTAATACTATTCGTAACTTGTTACAAATTTGTTATGATTTACTAACAGCTTATGTTTAGATAGTTTTTGGTCTTAAATAATTGTTCCGAAACTTTATCTTCTATTTTGAGCCTTGAGAAAGATCTAAAATAAAGATAAAAACGTCAGCGATTTAGAAAAAGCGGGAAGTTTGTTTTCTTTCGTCCTAAACCCGCTCTCCATCCTGATTAATATTTCATAACTTTTTTACCGTTCAAATGTCACATACTCGAACTTGGGCTTCATTTTCAGCAGTGTTTTCGGTGGGATATAAATATTGTTGCATGTCATCAACCATCAAGAAAATATCTAATTTTGATTGCACCGCACTAATGTGGAGAAATGTGTCCAAAAAGCAGAATTACGACTTCCCGTTTCTCGTTCTTGTTCGATATCGGTAATTATAAAATAATCTAGATAGCATTGGTTGCCGTTCTCAGAGGACGATCATCTACTGTAAATGTGAAGCAACAAATAATATGAATGTATCGGACACGCCTAGACACGATTCTAACGTGAAAGGATAAACGTCTTTGGGGGGCTCCCCTGTACAACACGATTTAACAATGGGTGGTGCTTAGCAATGCCGTTATGATCCGCTTTCACTCCCCCTAATGATATTTGCAATATCAAAATGGCAGCGAGCCTATATGGAATTCGCACAAGTCAGTCTGTATAATTGTTCTTTATGAAGTTCACTAGGTGGCAGCAACACATCGGATTGAGGTATTCCAATAGTTTTCAAACACGGAAGTTGCCTGTTTTTATTGAATATTGTCTATTATTCATGAAGAACCCAGCTCGGGGTTTCAGTTCTTCGATTGGTGTGGGGTGTGGCTATGAGTGATATCGAGTTCACAAGAACTCTGGGAGGTCTCGAAGTTTTTTTTTTAATATTTTGAGCAAGTGATATCCCAAATAAAAAAAAAATCCATTCGCTATGTCAACGGGATTGTTGTATTCAATATTATTTCTCTCTTACATTTATTTAAATTCATAGGAAGTTTTTATATTGTTTATTCCATTTTCAATTTTCCACATATTTTTGGATTTTCTTTATTCTTGTGATATTATTGCTTTTTATGCCGAGTGCATTTTTTGAATTGATGCGGCCAATACTTGATTAAAATCCATATTAAAGTAAACAAAAGCCACTCACTTCACTAAATGATTTTTTTTCTACAACCCTTTACGAAAAGAAGTCATTTTTGTAATAGAATACTTTCAGCGAAATAGTATATTATGCAATGAGCACAAAATGGCCATTTTGTTGCGAGTTGCATACTATACTTTTTCTATGACAACATATCGTTCACGTTTAATACATGCATACATTGCAAAAACTCTGAAAGAAATAAACTGATGATATTTCATTACTCCGAATTCGCCGCTAATGGGCTTTCTATCAGAATTAAAATATAAATTGAAAAATTATGTAAATATTTTCTTCATTGCTATTTCTAATAGGTACACAGAAATAGAAGCCTATAAATGTATGTATGTATTTAATTGAAGTTGAATGTGCAATTATTGAATATCATATTTGGAGAACTTGATTGCTGAATACTTAATTCTTTTCGAAATTGATAATTTGTCGAAGTTGAAGTAGACGGCTTCTCGCAATTTTCAATTTCTAAATTTGTTGGTATGCCTGATGGTATGTTCTGTATTGCATTTGCAATTTTATTTGCTATGTCAAGCTTACTTTTCTTCGATTCATCAATATATCCCTCAGCGACTGTAGTAGATTTCCAGCCACCGTGGCGTTTTAACGTGGTTATGTCACCTCCAGCATCAACAAGAATTGTTGCGGAGGATCGGCGAAAGCAGTGCCCAGTATATAATTCGTAATTTGGTAATTTTGAATACTTGGCAATGTCTTTTCCCATAGCTCCAAACTTATTCAGACCTATTCTCTGAATGGTACACTTTCTTTTTTGATAATTAATGAAAAACCATAGACCATTAGCATTTTGAGGGCGAAGATTTGCGTATTTTTTATAAATTTCGTAGAATTTGCCAGTTACAGTAAAATTTCGTACTATTTTGGTTTTACTGTCTGGCATTGTTACTAAAACAGCTGAACCAAGATCATTAAAATGAGTAATTTTTATTTTATGTAATTCATGTCTTCTACATGCACCCATTACTCCCATAACTAATGCAACCTACAATGTAAATTAGTTTACTTAAACATATTTTTCATCAAATGGAAATATAAAATTTACTTTTGTTGCCAAATATATTTCATCTGGAGCCTGTTCAATGAAATTATCGATGTCATTTGCTGTAAAGATCTTTGACTTTTTGGGTTTGTAGCCGTTAGACTGTCGCTTGAGGAATGCTTTCGGTTTCAAATATTTGGCAATATCTATATCATTATAGATACTAAGAGTCGTTCTCAGCATTGAGAAGTGTGACCACAAAGTGGAACTTTTAAATTTTTTGGCTAAGTCGCCAAAATAAACCATTAAAACGTTCTCGGAAAACGATTTTGTCTTTTGATCTACCTTCTATTCCAAAAAAAGGTTATAAGCGTGTTGATACATACTCTTCGACGTTTCCGGTGATAAATTCAGTGTTGTTACCTTCGCTGCTTCTATTATGTCCGGAGGTGTCAAATCTAAGTCAATATCACTATCAGTTTCCATTTTAATTATTAGTTTTTATAGAAAACAACTATGAAATTACTCGTTACCCACTAAAACTTTGACAGAAACGATCTGCTGACATTTCATCAATTTGTCGCTGGACGTCATAATTTGACAAGCCGTAGTCATCGTGATTTTAGAGTGAACCTAGACCTAACACGAAATATTCCATTTCGCATTTGTTGCTTAGCAACTTGCCTAGCAACCGATGCAAAAATGAAATTCTGTACAAAATGTGCTTGATTATGATTGAGGTTACGGTTATAAAATGAACATTTATCGAGGTTGTCGTAGAAAAACGTGATTTTCGTCGCAAGTGAGAGAAATTCTCATAACGTTAACTTTCGTTAACTGACGAAAGTTAAATTTATATTTTCAATCATTTCCTGCCCTCGTATAAAATGTTTTGATTACTTTAAATTATTAATAAACGAACACAGGAATCATTTCTCTAATTAGAATGCATTTTTTCACTCTTATTTGATTAAAAAGCCAAATAGATTCGTAAAAATACCGTGAGATTTAAAAACAAATTATATCTAGTTGCCTGGTTTCATTAGTTTGACGTTCTTCGTTAATTGTTAAGACTTGTCAGTTTGCACTGAAAGCATTGTTAGTTTTTTAAGTTATCATGATTTCTGATTTGGAAAGTGATTTAGATTTTCCAAATACACCACCAGAAATAGCAAATCAAGCTGAGGAAACCTCTTTGGATTTATTACCAGTAAAATCTAAAATTCATGGATTGGAGAGTTGATGATCACGTAAATTCATTTTCGTAAACTGTGCTGCTTGCGAATTTTGGATGGTTTTCAAAAAAATTTAGGTCATAGACGCTATGGTCTATGTATTCGATGTTGAGAACCACTTTATCGATTAAAAATAATATCGATATCAGTAAATATCCCAAATTAAATTTTTTTTAAACGAAAATCTGATGGTTTTAAAAGTCAAAAGTCTGAAAAAATTTCTTCCGATGAGATACACACTTTCTCAAAGAATGCACCCGACTCCAAATACTTAATGACTAAGGTAAGTTGATTACTTTATTATCGCGACATATTCTTAGTGATATTAATATTAATGTTTATAGGTAGCCTAAGTTTTGGAATTTTGGGGGCTTGTCGTTGCCATGAATTGAAAGATTTGACAGTAAATGATGTGAAACGTACCAGCAGTATACTCTCAGTTACAATACGTAATACAAAAATAAAAGTACCGCGTTCCTTCCACATTTCTGGGTTCATCTACGAGATTTCTAAAATATATATGAACTTCCGTCCACTACATATGGACAAAATAAATTCAAGATTCTTTATTAGCTACCAGAACGGAAAGTGTATTAGACAGGTTGTGGGAATAAATAAATTCAGTAAATTTCCTATGCACATAGCTCAATATTTAAACTTGCCTGATCCCCAAAAATATACTGGGCATTGTTTGCGTAGAGGTGATTTACTTCAATTAAAAAAGCATGGAGGCTGGAATTCTAGTAACGTTGCGGAGGGATATGTTGATCAATCAGTTAGCAGAAAAAATCAAATACAAACCAAAATTTTACAATCCATACAAAATACAACGCTATCCGATTACGGCGCATCTTCAGTTGGAGTGACATCAGTTAACAACATAACAGATGTGGCATCGTCTACCTCAATACATAATAATCTTGATTGTAATACTCCTATAATTTGGAATAATTGCTCGAATGTAACAATTAACCAATATTCAAATCATAAGTAATGTTTAAAGCAATTCTGTTATTTTTAATTTAAATTAAAATATTTGTTCATCGTTCTTTTTTAGCATGTTATTATGATATTAGCAGGGTTGTAGAAAAAGTATAATGTTCCACTCGTCGAAAACATTTTTTGAAGCTCGTTAACATTACCAGCCTCGGCTGGTAAACTGTTCTCTCGCTTCAAAAAATGTTACTTTCGTCACTCGTAAAACATTATACTATTACTCAACTGGGTTTATGAAACCACGACACGTGTTTCGCTATACAACAATCACGATGTATGACGTTAAATAGTCAAGGTAGGTAGTAGCAGGTATATGAATCTAATTAAGAATATTGAGGATATTAAGGATTATCCATTAGGTCTCTCTCTAGACGATCGAGTTTATAACCTTTCGTTTCTGTACATAATATTTCGCAATCGATAACAAAACAATGTTTTTCAGTCAATAGGTGAGTTGCTACAGTTGAATTTGTTTTTCCATTGACGAAACAGTTCCTATGTTCTGATAATAGTTTTTTTTAATGTTCTACCTGTTTGACCTATGTAAAAAAAGAGCTTCAAGTTAATTTATATACTCCAGATTCATCAGATTTCTCAATTTTATCTTTATTGTTCTTAATACATTTACTTAAATTATTAGCTGTTTTATATGCGATATTGATGTTGTTTTTACGCGAAACAGTTGCATTTTTTTTGGTAGGATGACCTAAATATGTAATAACTTTGAAATCATGTTCTTCATTTTGAGTAGAAAACACTTCTATTATAGATTTTTTATAAAGTTTTCATGAAAGGCTATTATCCATAAGGTTTGGACTAACACCGTTATCAATAGTAATTTGTTTAATTATATTTAATTCTTTATTGAAATTTTCCTCTGAAGCGGAATATTAATTAATCTGTGTTGATACTGCTATACGGGGCTTACTTATATTGGTATGCATGCGTTGATGTACTGTGTATTGTGATGACGGTATATGAAGGTTAATGGAAAATTTGAAAGTTATGTTTATTACTAATTTTCGTCTAAAAAGTTTCAAGAATTATCCGTTTTAGTTCTTTTGTGAATTCAACTGAAGGGTGGATTGTTTTGATAAAGTCGAAAAACACTTCTAATTGTTCTTCCTCTCTTAGGCGCATTGGTGATACATAATACTGATGGTATGATTTCGACGCGTTGGTATCAGAAACCTACAGCTTCTGGAAGAGTCCTCAACTTTACGTCTTCTCTCTTGAAATTGCCACTATCAAAAGTATATGTTATAGAATCTATAAACTGAGTAGCACAAAGTTCCACTATGAGTTCCATATTTCGACTACGAATAAATAATTGATGAATATAAACATAATCATGGTCGCGATATTGATGAGAATAAAAGTGATATGAGATATTCTGAATTTCCGTTTTTCCCTGGCTTTTCTGAAAATAATTCAACAAATCATTAGTAAAAGAGTCCCAAAATGTAAATTGGCCTTCTATAATGTTGAGGTGGTTGGTTCAATTTTATTTAAAAATAAAAGATCCTGGTCCTGAAGATCTGTGGTCTGATATAATTTATGAAGTTCCTTGCTTTAATTGTGACAAGTGTTATATTGGACAAACAGGACGATACCTTCAAAAAAGGATGAATCAACACCAATATGATTGTCTCGAAATCAATAGACATAAGCCAGTAAAAACAGCAATGAGTAATCATAATTTCAACACTGGCCACCATTTTAACTTTTCGTCAGTACACGTTTTGCATGGGGAACCGAATATCAAAAAGCGAGATGATTTTCATTTCCTTCATTGACACTGTAAACTGCAGAACCGACGAACAGGGCCTTAATTTACAATACAATACAATACTTTTCATGTATAAAAAGCTTTGGCGATAAGAGCCATGAAAGTAGTAGTGGATAGATAACCAGGCATTCAAAATTATATTCGTAACATAGCCGAGTTGGCCTAGGTAGCTAAGGAGCAGGTCACGAAAAAAGCGACCGGGGTTCAAATTCGACAACCGTCAATTTTTTTTTTAATTTTCCAAAATAAATTTCAATAATTAATACAGATACACATTTTCTTTTAATTCATAGTGAAAAATGTATGTATTTTAAGTTTTTGAGTGAGTTCAAGAGCTCTGAATAATCATTATGAATGAATCTGTAAAGCGATTCCTTCGATTTTGGAACGAGAAGAATTGTTGTAACTTTCCACGTTGATAATTCGAATATAAAATGAATTCTGGCAGTTTTATTCAGTTTAAAATGTGATTCGGAAAATATTCTCATCAAATATCATTCGTGCTGAAAGATTTTATCGCATTTTTTTATAATTTTCCCTCAAGCATTTTGCCTCTAGGAAATTCAACTCGTGCCATTTGTGGCCTTATTATCAAAGATTGAACCACTCAAGCTTCGCTTTCGTGGTTTAATCAGATAATAAGACCGCAAATCGCTTTCAGTAAAATTTCCAGGCAAAATGCTTTCTCAAAAATTTCAAAGAATTTTGTGCGATAAAAACCCTAGCACGTATGATGTTACCCTCGAAAAATTATAATCTCAAAAATGTATCTATCGACACAGTTTGATTTTTATTTTGAAAACATACTGTATAAGTGAAGTGGAAGCGGAGAGCTGGTATTTGAGAAATGCAACATGTATTATAATGGATAGAAATTGTGCAATAATTCAAAGAATACAATGATATCCATCCACAGATTAATAAGATGTGTGTCCGATATTGCATTTTGAAACAATGATTATATGATCGTGAATGTGGAGAATTACTATAGTCAGTAGTTAACTAATAGAAGTTTATGTAACAAGTACGTAAAGTGGGGCTTTAGAGGACGAATCGAAATGTTTACGGACGAGGCGCCAGCCGAGTTCGAAATATGAAGATGTCCGCTAAAGCTATTTGCGAATATGTTGCAAACAACATTTTTTTTTGTATTGGCTCTCCAAATGAATAGAACAGAAATGCCACACATATTTCCTCGCCATGCATACATTTTCAATTACCATATTTTTCTCACCTCTATGATATTGAACTTGGTTTTTAAGAATGTGGCTAACTTGCGCGTGAATTGCAACGCGTTGCTCATTTTTATCAAATAGCTTATACTGGTTGATGCCTTATAAAGGGTGATTCAAAAGTTGTTCGACAAACTTCGGGAAGTGGTTCCTCATAATATTCTGATATGAATTGTCCAAGTAAATATATGTCCGGAATCACTTCGTTTCCAAGATACAGGGTGTTAAAGTTTCATTTTTATTTTCGTTTTTTTCAAATAACTGACCTTAATTGAACGAAAATTGGCATTGAGAGGTTTTTTGAGGTGTCTAATTCGAACCTGATGTTATTATTGCTCCTACTCGTCGGGGGCGCCACCTACACGTCTTTTTCTTTTTTGGAGATCCATAATTTTTTTAAGCGTACTTCTAGCACATTTTCCGGTAGAAAAATCAATTTTCCCATCAAATCTACGTAAAAAAGCTACCCTTATTACAAGTCGCTATAAGCAACCGTTTTCTAGATATTTGGACTTGAAAATTTCAAGTCTATTATTTGATAATCGATGCGTGTTGAAGATATTACCATTATTTTGCATTTCTCACAAGAATGCTTAGGAAATGAATACGAAATTTAAGTGAGTAGTTTCGTTTTTTGTAGGGGGCGCCACCTATTCTATTTATTTCTACTCTTTTGAAATGGTTATTTTTGTATCAAGGGTGCAAAATCTGTATTTGTTTTGATAAAATTTGCAAGAAATATCAACATTTTATTACAAGAAATTTTGAATATGTAGAATAAAATGAAATAAAAGAAAACCAAATTGTATTCAAACAAATTGTTCAAAGTGTCCACCTTCAGCGCAGATAGAGGCATTCAGTCTTCTAGTCATTGAATCTCGTACCCGCTCAAAAATTATTGGTGTGTTTCTTATTGTTTCACAGGCGTCTACTATCATGTATTTTAGATCTTCCTCGTTCGCTACTGGAGTTTTATTAACAAGTGACTTCAAATGTCCCCAAAAATAAAAATCTAACGGGTTTAGATCTGGGGACCTTGGTGCCCACGCCTAGTTAGGTTCTTCTACACCCCTACCGATCCATCGATTTGGATAGACAGTGTTAAGGAATTCCCTGGCTACAACGCTAAAATGGACCGGAGCCCCATCATGCATAAACCACTTGCGGATACGAATTTCTGATGGTACATTCTGAAGTAGTCCCGGCAATTCATTTTCTGAAAAATCTCTGTAAGTTGCGCCATTCAGTCGGAACGGAAGAAAGAAAGGTCCTATCAAGTAATTATTAACTATTGCCGCCCATACATTGACATAAAATTGATACTGATAATGTCAGAGCCCAAACATGGCTGTTATGAAAGTTTGTGATAGCATTTCGGGAGAAGTTTGCCTCGTCCGTGAAGGGTACATATCTTAAAATTTGAGGATTTCCTGCCAATTTTCTCAAAAACCACTGACACATAGTAATGCGTTGGGGAAAGTCTCGTTGCAAAAGAGCTTGTACCCTTTGAATATGGCATGGATAAAATTGTTGATCGTGGATAATTCTCCAAACTGTGGAATAAGTAGAATTGAGAGCTTCAGCAATTATTCTTGTACTTGTTTCTGGATTCTCCTCGAGAGCGTTCAAAACAGCTTCTTCCAATTCTTGGGTTCGGACTGCTCGTGGTCTTCCAATAATATCAGCTTCCCTCTTAAAGCTACCTGTTTCTGCCGAGCGACGGTGGAGACTTGAGAAATCGTTCCTGTTTAAATAATCCATTTTTTCAAAATTAGTCTTTATAAACTTACAGAAACAACAAATCGTTTAACTGTCTCATAATATGTAATTACCAAAACTACTTACTTAAACGTCAAATTTATTTCCTTGGCATTCTTGTGAAAAATGCAAAATAATGGTAATAACGTCAACACGCATCGATTATCAAATAATCGACTAGAAATTTTCCAGTCCAAATATCTAGAAAACATTGCTTATAGCGACTTGTAACAGGGTAGCCTTTTTACGTAGATATGATGGAGGAATTGATTTTTTCACTGAAAATTGTGCTAGAAGTACGCTCAAAAACTGAGGTCAGTATTTCGAAAGCTATTTAAAAAAAACGAAAATAAAAATGAAACTTCAACTCTTGGAAACGAAGCATTTCCGAATATATATCCATTTGGACAATCCATATTAGAATATTTTGAGGAATCACCTCCTGAAATTTGTCAAAGTACTTTTTAATCACCCTGTATATCTAATAGAACACAACTTCTTACCTGGCACTAATTCATCAATCTATTCGAGAAGAATAAGTGTTGTTTCCACAGATGAAATTATAATCGCAAAAATGTATCGACACAATTTTATTTTCATTTTGGAAACATACTGTATAAGTGAAGAGGAAGCGGAAAGCTGGTATTTGAGAAATGCAGCATGTATTAAAATGGATAGAAATTTTGCAATAATTAAAAGAAAACAATGATATCCGTCCGATATATTAATAGGATGTGTGACCGATATTGCATTTTGAAACACTGAATATGTGATCGTAAATGTGGAGAATTACTATTGTCAGTAGTTAACTAATAGAAGTTTATGTAACAAGTACGTAAAGTGGGGCTTTAGAGGACAAATCGCCACCCGAGTTCGATATATGAAGTTGATGTCAGCTAAAGCCATTTGACATACATGTTTTTTGTATTAGCTTTCTAAATAAATGGAACAGAAATGCCACACATATTTTCTCGCCATGCAAATATTTTCAATTACCATCAATACGGTAGGTAGTGTTAGGAAGTTGTGAAAAAATGTAGCAAGCAATTGTTTATCAATGTCACGTTTGTGAAATATTCACCAAATATTGTTCATTTTTCGTGAAATAAGTGTTTCAAAAGAATATTTCGAAGAAAACGTGTGCTGTCACTACAAAATGTCAAGTAATCTATAGTTTATTGCGTCTCCTGAAATGTATTCAGGATATTGATTAAAAGTTTTCCGAATAAACAAATTTCAGTCCGCTAATGTGTTGCCATGACAAATTTAAGTACAAGTCCGCTAAATTGGCATTTTGCGGACTCTTTTCAGTATCCATAGCAGGCATTTTGTCGAGCGTGTACAAAAATAGTAGTTTAAGTAAGCAAAGTGAGGCTTTAGCGGACGATTCGAAATGTTTACGACGTGTTGCATATAACATTTTTTTATATTGGTTTTTCAAATAAACAGAACAGAAATAATAATGATTATAATATTTATTCACTTTTATATGCTCACAGGAAGTTTACATGAGTTGAACAATCAAATGTGTGAATAAATATGGTGATGTTCCCATAAAAGGTTTATATGTCTGTGAGCATCGAAAAATAATTATGAAATGTGCACTTTATTTAGTTCAGCTATTGAAATACCTTGCAATTCTTCCTTTGTGGTGTTCTCCTGCCTCTTGGAAGTGTTCTTGCTTACTGGAAAATACAGCTACACTGCAGAAAGCCCCTTTTTTGTTCCTGGGAATGGCAAGGACTGGACTTTGTTATTTTCATAAGGTGAGTGATCTCTTCTTATTTGCTTATTTTTTCATTTGCATGTGAATCAGTTGTATAGCGGTTTTAGATAGTTCTGCTTGTTTTTATCTTGATTTTTATTATATTTTTTTCTCTAAATTTGGTATCTGGTTTCGTTTTTTATCAAAAAATTTCCTCTCCCCCAAACTTGTTACCTTTTCTCTTGGCAACCCACACATTTTGTTTCTTTTCACAAATTTTTTAATTTATTGCCATTTTCTATATCACTGTTTGTTATTGTAACTTATTCTAATGATTTTATTTCTATTTCTAAACCTTATATTCTATGTACCAATTCGAATAAAATTCATATTTGACATTTTCCTGTTTTCATAATTTTTATGTTCCATTATTTTCCTCACATAGTTTTTGACATCTCGCTCTTGGGTTTCCTCCTGATATGATTTGCCATACAGGATGTTCCAACTTGTATATCATTTGATCTACTTGAAATCCAAAGTTTTTTCATGAATTTAAATTTCCATATTATTTTTATTGTTTGTACAAATTGAATGTATTGTTGGTCACATACTTATGACAATAGAGATAGTTCAAGACTGACTTTTTGATATAAATGCATTGACTAGCACATGTTATAAGATTCTAGAATAGTAAAAAGCATAGAAAAATTGTAAAACAAACATAGCATGAACCACGATAACTCAAATACCCAATAATAATAATGAATTATCATTTTCATTATTTTATAAACATAACATAACAATAGATGCTTACAAATCAAGGTTTAGATCACCAAAGAAATTTTACTTTTGTCACGTATACTGAGTTGTACGCGCTCCTTTTTTAAATGGATCTGTACATTTAGATCATGATCCAGGTTTGATCAATGAAAATTACCGGAATGAAAAAATTAACAAATTGTTATTGCATTGAATGAAATATTAAACATGAAAACTATTTCAACATTAAGTAGTTGAAGAAATTTGAAAATAAGGTTTATTTCCCGAGGGTATGCAGAAGTGAATCTTCAAAATAATCGCCAAGAATTTCTGATAGTAAATGAAATTGTTATAGTTAGATTCAGAATATAATAATTTTTGGACAAAAAAAAGTGTTGAGTTTATGCCCAAAAAACAGAAAAACGTGAGGAGGTTAGTTGCCGCTATTTTTAAAGTGGAACCCAAAATTTCGATTATTAGTAACAACAATCAAAATACTTCGTGTGTCCAAGCTCCCGGTGGTTCACTACTATCCATTCCATTATTTCTTGGAGGATCACGCATTGGTTTCAACATTTTCTCGCACTCTCCCCTTCCACGTTCCCACTACCTCTCGTAAAACCAATGATAAACGCGAACTGCTCGGCATTAACAACAGAATCATAAAGTAAATACTCGCAAATTTCCGGATTCCTCAATTATTCTTATTTCTCTTAGACGGTGTTAATATATTCTTCCTGTGTAACTTAGCGACATGACAAATTTATCGATACACCGACCAGTGCTGAATGTAAAAGAACTCTGCAAGTCGGTATAACGGAAGAATGCGCAGAAATAAATGGAAGAGCCCAGGTGGTAAGACGTCGGGACGTATACGACATACTGCTTTTCTTCTGGGATCTCGGATTCATTTGCTCGACTAGTACACCCGCTGACTCACGTTGTCTTTCTTTATTCTGAGAACTGTCTATAATATTGATCGAGGGTCGAATAACGAAGCTGGGTTATTTATTCTAAAGCACCTACGGCTAATGTAGAATGAAGCATGTTGAATAGACGATAATTATTCGTAAAACTCCGATCCAGCAACCAGTGAGAGAAAAGGATTCAAGAAGGAATAATTCCTTTTGATGATATAATTCGAAATGGTCTCAGAAAAATTTCCAATTCAATGTAGCTGAGGTCTGTTTTATTCTGGAAATGAACCGGACATGTCTCTGATAAATATGAAATGATTCGGGGTAATGACCCAGTAAAGTTGTAGCGAAAAAGTCCCTCTCGTGGACAAAATTCAAGTAGTCGGTTTCTCTGTAGTTCCATATGTTTTTTGGGGTGTTGAATCCAAATTTGGAATCTGCTGACAAAATTTCTTGAAGCATTCCGAGATATTCGCAAAAACAAACGAAATTTTTGCACCATATTCAGTTTTTTGCCCGTAACTTCGGAACTATGCGTTTTATCGAGAATACATTTCTCATCAAAGTTGGAGTAGACAAAATTTGCTATATATTGTATTCGAAAATTTACGGTGTAGGGCCATAGCGTGAGGAGCTAGAGCAAGTTGAAAATTGACGAAATTTACGTACTTCGCAAGGAATAGCGTTCTTTACAAATAACTCATAATCTACTTATTTTTCGGAGAAAGAGCATAACAAAAGAATTCCTTTTTCCCAGACTTGCCATTGACTAAAGTTGACAATAAATGAAATTTTAGTTTATACAAAAAACCAACCCAAACTGATCGTGTTATTCCATATTTCTCTAATAACCTTCGTCAACATGAAGAGGCTTCTTTCAACTGTTACATTTATCGTTTACTAAATTTTCCACTTTCCCAACAAAATTACAAAAAAAGTTAACATAATTAAACAAATAGCTTACAACAATGGATATAATCATAGAATGATTGAAAAACTCATCGACAAAATTAAACTCAAACAAATTTAAGAACAAATCTACATCTAAATATATCAGATGAAACAATTTTTTGTTAATTAATAACAACATAATCAACAAAAATATCTAGAGTTTTCACGCAACAAATAACCAATGCACACATTTCCTACAAAAACACTGATTCACTATACCAAAATTTTATAAACTGTAAAGATAAAATCGATACCTTAAACAAAAGTGGTATTTATGAATTGTCCTGTAACGACTGCCAAGCCACTTATGTTGGAAGTACTTTCAGACCTCTCAAAACTAGAATCAAAGGATATACCAATAGACCCAATGATTCAAATATAATAATCACTTCCTTAATCCAGAAACCAATGGCATAATTTTACACAATCTGAACTCCAGGAATAACACAAAATTTGACTTTCATGAAGATCTAGAAATGAATAGAGATAGCTTGCATAACAGACTTTGTCTTAATACTCAACTTAAATATAAATGTTGTACCATTACATCACAGATTATGTCAGTCCACCCGTGAGGTGTCCAGGCAAAGAATAGCATCTCAACCACATCCGTTAGTCATAAGACGCGACTGAGGCTCTCTGTCCTTCACCCCTCCCTTTCTTTTTCTTCCTCCACCTTCCTTCTCGAGGATCAAGGGACTTCCGCATCCGTAGTTATGTGGAATAAGAGCTCTGAGTAGTTCCATCCACTATCTCTTTACTTCACTTCATTTCTTCTTTTCACTTCAGGCTCTCATCGAAATGCCTTTTATTTATCAAGGGTTTCATAAAAACCATCCATCTCTCACCATTTTCAACTTATCTAGATTTCGAAAGTGCTTTCACTTTTTGAAACACTCTTTTTCTTCTTCTAACTTCAGGCTCACATCGAAATGCTTTATATGGATCAGAGGTTTCGTGAAAAAACCATATTTTTCTCACTATTTTCAACTTCTCAAGCCAACCTAATATGGAATAAGGAGTTTGAATGAAAGTTTATTGAAAAGAATAGATTTTGTCAAGCCAAACTTATATAACTTAAGAAATTTGAAAGTCCTTTCACCAGTTTATTATTATTATTACATATTATTATTAATCAATTCTTCTTCTCCAGCAGTTCTTCTACTTCCGCGCCACCAACCCCAGCTTTGCATCTGTCAACATCGCATCTCTCAGAAGTTATTTTTTCCAAACCTCTTATGATTCTCTTATTCCACCAAATTCGCAACAAAACTTGAAATTAAATTTAGCGGTGAAATTTCACTCATTTTTAGATATTTTGTAGGATACCAATATCAATTACGATTGATGATATTAGCATCTTCTGAATTAAACTGACATATCTATTATGTATTTCTCATGAAACTGCACCAGTCCTGATGATTGATATATCCAAATGCCTGAAATTCCGGAAAAGTCGGTTACAAACTCGATCGTTCACGGTGAAAGTTCAGTCTGCAGATACACAAAATATACAGGGTGGATAAAAAACTAGTCTCCTTTACTGATAATTTCCTCGAAGTAGTTATGTTTGATATTGATTTTATTGAAACATTTCCACAAATGTGTGTTCGACACACATCTGTTGAAAGATTTTGAACAATTTTATCTGGAATATTTTGAATGATATGTATATATATATATATATATATATATATATATATTGTTATGTTATGAAAAACCAGTTAAATATTTTAAAAAGAAAAAACCCACAAAAAAAATAATTACTAGATGGTTAATGGTTTCAAGAGTTTGTTTGTGAATAACTTTTGAAATTCTATGTATATTGTGAGCCGAGGTAGAATATGGATAGATAAAAATGTCAAAATACTATAAAACAATCAATTTCATACATTGTCAAAATTATTTTAACTCATAATTGCTCAAAAGACAATAAAAAGTCTAAATTTACAAAATTTTCAGGAATAAACAGGAATCAACACATTTATAAATTTGAAACATACAGTATATGAAATTGTAGCTAACAAAAAGTAGCCAATGATAGAACAGCAGATGTCTTTATAAAAATAGCCAATCAGGGAATAGATGGTCAGGTGTAAAATTGGAAATTGTGGGAGAGTAGCAATCAGATGGTATCAGAAGCAATTATTTTTGAAATTTGTAAATAATGATAAGAGTGGAAAAATAATTGTATATATAAATTATGCAATATAAAGATAAACAGTGAAAAGTGACAATTTAGTGCACCAATTCAAAAATTCAAATGAGAAAACAAGGAGAAAAAGATGTAGCTAGGCGATAGAAAAACAAAGCTGGAATGAGATCGAAATAAAATTCCAAGCGGATGCCACGCAAAAATTTTACAAAAAGAAAATTGGAATAATCCCATCATTTGGTAAACAAAACCAATATTACCTTAATGATAACATATCCACGGATCCAAATGTTGATTTCCGCATCTATATAGTTCCTGATACATGATATTGCAGTCCTGACAGCGATTGGAGAGAGGAGACATCCTGATTCATGGTATAATTAGAACACCAACAGTTCCAACCAGGTATAAAACTCTGATAGTGCTTTTCCGGTCCTGAACTATTTCACCAATAACGAATTTCACCTTCGAAGAACTTTATGTCACTCCATTTTGAACAATAACAGAAAACTTCACTCTCACGGAAAAAGGGAGGTTCTGTTAATCTATCCATGATCTGATTTATTATTTTATCCGTGAATATTTGTTTGATTCACCCTAGTATAAGTTATTTCTCGTAGGCCAGGTATTTTAAGTCTTCCTGAATAAAGGAGATAATTGCTTTATGATATTTTGTTGTTTGTTTTCTCACAATGATCAATAACATACCAAAGACCATTCAATAAACTGAAGTTAGCCAGCAGTGGCAAGTGGCTCTATTGCTTTGAACCGGCTATATGAGATAAGGGCGTACCAACTGTTGCTTAGCCGTGGTAGGGAAAATAATAATTGTTGGTAGCGTGACGAGAGAACAGTGACGTTCGCTGGCAATTATTATTACAGCATACAATACAGGGGCAGAAATATCTATTTATACCTTATCAAATTGGTTCACAAAGAATAGCAAAAACTATTAGCTTCATTCATTATATAAAAACAATTTATATTTTTCAATATATCAAAACATAACAAGTGTCGCCCAACGCGGTGCAAAAATATATTAATGATAATAATAACAAAATTCTTTATTTTCAAAATTATTATTACATTACAATATATATATATATATATATATATATATATATATATATATATATATATATATATATATATATGTAGTAGAACGACTCGATTGAAGGTAAAAGAATCTCGAAAAATATTAAAAAATTAAACAAAATTATTGAATAACAATATTAGGGGAGACCCGGGCAAAGTGGCCATCACGGGCAAAGTGGCCAGGCCGGTTATTGGGTCCGTAAGGTGCTGCTCCTTAGTCATGGTAACTTCATCAGTAGGACGCCATTAGTTATCTGAGGAAGTTTGGGTGCGATGCATTTGCGTTTGTCAGTTTTATAAAGAAAACATTGGTTTTTACTACTGCTGATCTAAGGTGCGTGCTTAATACTATTCGTTTTGTACTTTCACTATGATTTTCTTAAGTTAATCAACCACATTGCCTAAGGACAGTATGAATTTACGCTCAGTTTAATATGTCAAACAACTGTGTAGGTTTCAGTAGATGTGGGGTAGAGTGATTTTAATTAATGGCGTCGCTTCGGGCAAATAGGCCACGGACAAAGTGGCCATGATGGCAACTTTGCCCTGTTTGGATTATTATTATTATAGGTATTCATGTTAAGCTTAATAATAACTACTATTAAGCTTAATAATAAGTATTATTAAGCTTAATAATTACTATTATCGGTTTTAGGTTTTGAAATGGTCTACAAATACAAGAGGAGAAACGAGCAGCAATCATGGGATGCGGGTGTGATGCAGAGAGCTATAGAAGCGGTCACAAATGATGGAATGGCCTATTCAACTGCGGCAAAAACGTTCTCCGTTCCAAGAAACACTCTGAAGAGGAGGGTCCTTGGTAAGAATACTGATGCCAAGGGCAACAGAAAGGTGCTAGGGAAGTACCGTGCTGTTTTCACAGAAGAACAAGAAGCAGAATTGGTATGACACATATTGGATTTGGAGGTTCGTTTCTTTGGCGTCACGATTTTAGATCTTCGCTCTTTAGCATACAGCCTAGCTGAAAAAAATGGCATTCCAAACAATTTTAACAGAGAAACGAAAATGGCTGGCTTAGACTGGGTTGCTGGATTTAGACATCGGCACCCCGAAATTCGTTTAAGGAAACCAGAGCAGACCTCTGCAGCTAGGGCTCAGGCATTCAATGAACATAACGTGACAAAGTTTTTTAATATCCTTGAGGATGTTCAAAAGAATTTTCACCCTGCCCACAGGATTTTTAATGTAGATGAAACAGGGCTCGTAACAGTTCAATCAAAGAGCTCTAAGATTCTCGCTCTCAAGGGCAGGAGACAAGTTGGTGCTCTGACATCAGCAGAAAGAGGCCAGCTGTCGACCTTTGTTGTGTGCATGTCAGCTGGCGAAAACTTCATTCCACCATTCGTCATTTTTCCAAGACTTCGAATGAAAGCGGAGCTCCAAGATGGAGCTCCACCAGGAACAATGAATGCCACCCGTCTGGTTGGATGCAGACCGATATTTTTCTTCGGTGGTTTGACCATTTCCTTGCTCATGCCAAACCATCAGCTGGCGACCCAGTGTTGTTAATATTAGATGGTCATTATACCCATTAAAAAAACCTGGCATTTATTGAAAATGCAAGGGAGAACCACACTACCGTGGTTTGTTTACCGCCTCACTGTAGCCATAAAATGCAGCCTCTGGATGTCTCGTTTATGGGCCCGTTCAACACATTCTATGTTGAACCTATTGAAAAATATCTAAAAAACCATCCTGGAAGGGTTGTAACCCAGTTTCAAGTTAGCCGACTTCTTGGGGAAGCTTTCTCAAAAGCAGCAACTCCAACCGTAGCAATAAATGGATTTCGCAATGGCGGCATTGTGCCACTAAACCAAGATGTCTTCATAGAAGCTGATTACGTTGCTGCCGAATGCACGGATGTGCCTCTTCAACAGCCTAGACCAAATCAAGAAGTGCGGTGAAGCACGTCAGACTGAAGACCCCATACTTGAGGCAGCTGAAGAAGACGTGGAAGAAGAAGGCCTACGTCTCGAAGACCCACAAGATCAAACTGAGGCTGGGCAAGAATATCTACAACCTGGACCATCGTCCAGACCCCAACCAGATCCACCCTCCATTCCACAACCTGGACCATCTTCCAGACCCCAACCAGATCCACCCTCCAGTCCACAACCTGGGACCTCTTCCAGCTCACAAATAGGATTTTCCTTCGCTGTACGCCCAAGAGATATCATCCCTTTACCGAAAACAAAATTTGTTAAAAAGGAAACAAAAAGAAAAAAAGGAACTGCTGCTGTGCTGACCTCAAGCCAATATACATTGGAATTAGAACAACCAAAAATAAAAAAATAAAACAAAGAAAAGGAAAAAGAAATGAGGCGAGTTGCGAGGGCTCAAAAGATGAAAGAGAAAGAAGAAAAAGAAAATACGACTACAAGCAAAAAAAAAACTACAAACACAGTTAGCAAAGCAGGAAAGAAATATGAAAAAGGAAAGTGTGAACTTAAGGTGAGACGTCAACTACAATTTGATGATCAATCTGACAGCGATGAAAGTGACACTGATTGTCTCTAGTGCAATGAATTGTATTCATGTTCAAAGGATCGTGAAGGATGGATAAAATGCTCTGGTTGCAGCCGCTGGGCCCACGAAGCTTGCGCCGGATGTGACGACAGGACGATCGTTTCGTGTGTGAATATTGTCTGTAGGAACCACAGAAACAAGTTATTGTGTCAAATTTATTTTTCGTCATTTTTTTATTTAATAATGTAGTGTCTTTTTATGCCATTTCCACATTATATGGCCAAGTATGTAGTCAAATTTAATTTTTTCATTCAATAATGTAGTGCCTTTTTTGTGCCATATCCATATTATTTGCCTAATTACATTGTAATACATTTCTAATATTGATATAAATCCGTTTACTATTTATTACAACAATCCCGGGCAAAGTGACCAAAGTGGCCACTTTGCCCTAGCCGTGTGGGCAAAGTGGCCATTTGGTTGAGTTTAGAAAAAAAAATACAAGGGTTCACTTATAGTACTACACCTTCATACCAATAGATAGGTAACTTGATAGGCTAGATATACATGTAATATTGTTTCTACAAATTAACATTTGAAAAAGATATAAATGAAATTCCCTTAGAGTGGCCGCTTTGCCCGGCTCTCCCCTATAGGTAACTGAATATGCTCATATTCCATTACAAAAAATGTTTCATACCTAGACAGAGTGTATCACATTCGCGTAACAACAATCAATTTCGATGTTCCTTGGAGAATTTCTAGATTCTAGATATATGTTGCTTATTGAATTTTAGAATAAACCACAATCGACTTCCCACCAATGACTAGCAAAACTACCAATTTGCACGACATACTCGTTACTCGAAATCCCATCTCAATTGGTGAAATGTCGATTGATTGGTTACCAACAGGATGTCATCTGAACAGTGAAACTTGAATAATTCTGGATTTCCTGTCGTTCTTCATTAGCAAAACTATACATCCCATATAGGTACGTACGTCTTTTTAATGGAATATGAGCATATTTCGTTTCATATTTTGTTGTAAATCAATGTTTCTGTTTTAATTATTTGCAATATTTTTCGAGATTCTTCTACCATCATTCGAGTTGTTCTACTAATCGTAGTAGATGAAGTTTCATTCACTAATAATATTGTTCAAAATCTTTCAACAAATGTGTGTCGAACACATATTTGTGGAAATGTTTCAATAAAATTAATATCAAACTACTTCGAGGAAATTATCAGTAAAGGACACTAGTTTTTTATCCACCCTGTAAATTTTATGTATATGCAGAGTGAACTTTCACCGTGAATGATCGAGCTTGTATCCGACTTTTCCGGAATTTCAGGCATTTGTATATATCAATAAGCAGGACTGGTGCAGTTTCATGAGAAATACATAAAAGATATGTCAGTTCAATTCAGGAGATGATAATATCATCAATCGCAATTGATATTGGTTACCTACAAAATAACTGAAAATGAATAGAATTCCACCGCTAAATTTTTTGGAAATCACTGAAAAACTTTCCATTTTTGGACTGACCCTGTATATCGTCTGTATGTGCACGAATTATTGTTCTCTATAGTGTATTCAAATCGGTTTCTTCACAATGGCAATTTTGGAAAATTTATGCTTAGCACCCTCTATAATCAAAACTGTTGAATTAAGAGCGGTAATGCAATAGAGTCATTTGATCAGCATCACGCGTTCTGCAACATATAAATTCAAGCAAATTAATCGAAAGCCAATTTCCCATTGATGCGGTGCGAGGTCCTTCAGTCAACAAACTTCGAATTTGAATTCAACACCCCAAAATATATATAGAACTAGAGAGAAACCGACTACTTGAATGTTCTCTACGTGCGACTACCATTTGATTGGACTATAATGCAATTTTAAATTTGAACTCTATTGAATCGACCCTAAAATAGAAACTACCTCATATTTTGCAACACTTCCGATGCAGATGAAGAAAATCAGTTCTTGAATTCATGACCTAATTACAGGTAGAATACTCATACCCAATACCCACCTTATAGGTGCACTTGATTTTCAAAAAATTTATTACGCGTGAAACTAGTACAATTAATTAATAATCAATGAGATCGACAGCTAGATTACTTAGCATACGGTGAAAGTGATCAAATGGGAGAATTTATATGAATCAATGCGTTAAAAATATTTGAACACTCACTCGACTAGCTCTAGGCAACAATGCAATTAGACCAATCAATCGAACAGAAAATGGCTGATACTGTGACAAAAATAGTACCAAGAAACCGACTGTAACATCATACCAAAGACGATGCGTAGTTATATCCTGTTATGTTTTCTACTCGCAACTATCATTGCATAATCTGTTATAAACATTTAGGAGCAAAAAATCTCGATGCTCCCAATTGACGAATTTCAGACTATCGATATGCAAAAAAAATAGCCCTGGCACGACTCGATCGTATTATTAGTAACGGAGAAAACCGGAAAAATTAAGAATTAATAACACCGCCAATTTTAAAAGTTGTTGCGCAGGCTTTTTGCGGCATATAAGTGATTGATATGTACTTAACGTGTAGAAAACTTTGGCGCTGTCGGATCATTAGTTTTTGCATAATTGAAATTTGAATTTTTTAATGCACTTTATTGGGGCAAGCCTTGATGTGTCATATGTGATGTGTCTCATTTTGAGAAATACTGAACATGACCGAAAAGGGCGAGAGCGTGAAAGCGGCTGAGTAGTGGTGGTAGGGCAGCAGAAGCTGGGAAGCGTATGTACATGATAATACATACATAATAATACAAGAGCGCTGCCCGTAAGTTATTAATCTGATGTGCTCGCCCGTTTTCGGTCATGTTTGCAAGTATTTCTCACCTATTTCGCTGCATTTTGAAGCAAAATGAGAATATCCGTATATCAATATCATATCTATTTGTTCATTTCGAAAATAACGATTATTATTTTCCATTTCAAAAAAACTTTTCACAAACGAAACGAGATGACAAGTAAAATTGGTATTTCACTTCTGACATGACATTAATCACCTACTGTTCTCCATGATTCCACGGCTACCTTTCATTTCATTAAACCTAAACGGACTAAACTCATTGGGATTTGTAGGCATCGTATAAAATATTGTACAAATTCAATAATTGATAGCTTTTAGTTTTGAACAAAAAGAAAGTGCTACATAATGCATATCCCTCGGTAGGTACCATTGGAAAAAAACGATTTTTCCGTTAAGAATACGTTCAGAAAATTTCAATTCGTGCTGTAGGATCTGTTATTGATCTTATCGATGAAATGACTATTACTATGAGTAACTGATGTGAATTAGTATAAATTTTAACCTGATCAAGGCCGCCTGGGCAAAAAAAATGAGTTTTTTTTTCAATTGTAAAATGAAAATTTGGCAACACTGTTGTATGTAATTTAAGCATTAGAATCCTAAGAACATCAAACGAAGTTGGTGACTATTCTGACAAAACCGGAAGTCGGCCATCTTGTTTTCATATGTCTGTCAATTCAAAATTGGGTCTATGTACAAAATTTCATTCAAATCGGTTGATAAGTGAAGGAGACATAGGCATGGCTCTAGTCCCATTGTCACCCGGTATACATATATATAATTCAATGATATTCGTTGTTTGTTTATTTGGCGCCTACTCAAAATTAGTTACATACATTAGTTAAGGAGATTGTTCATTAGCCAATATTTTGTCTCTCCAAGAATCCCATTATTTATATATAACTCATAGTATTTTTGAGTCCAGGGGACCATGTGCGGCGGAGATATACAAACATTCTTCGAAAGTCTTGAATAGGTAGTATGTCTATGAAATATACCTAAAAAAGTTGAAAAGTAAATCCATCGAGAAATGTTAATATTTTCTAGTTGAATACATGCATGGTGTGGACACGCTGATTTGAATTATGACCATTTTATTAACGCGTTCAACCACTAATCAACGCTCAGCCTGCATACATCAGGATGAAGACAACAAACCAGAAAGCCACAAAAGCTTCCCACTTATGCCGTTCGAAGACAGGCAATTATTATTCACTTGTTTTACGAATTGCGTCGCCGTCAAACTGATTATCACGGCTAACTAGAACTTGACGTCTCCTAATCCGGACAATAGATGATAGTCTGGAAAACGTTTCGAATATTTGAGTCCATACGAGCGGGAAAACAATTTTGATTGGATAATTATTCTAAATTCAAGAGGTGTGTACAGTTTTCTAATGCGAATGGAAAATGTTAATGTTAATTTCTCAAATATTTCCCTTAGTCATCTGTATCTTCTGAACTGAAAATTACCGTTTCTTTCTCCTGAATTCTATATAATGTATGGTTATGAAGTGGCAACTTCTTCGAATCAAAAAATGGTTTGATGCTTGGCAAACATCATTTAACTATTTATCATCGAATCTATCAGAGGTTCGTACATAACTGCATAATGCAACTCAATAATTGTCTTATACAGGGTATTAGTGAATAAGTGCGACAAACTTCAGTGGTGAGTTTCAAGAGGTAGTTATTGCGCATTTTCGACATGCAATTAAGAATTCTATGTTCATTATTGGCGCGATACCGGTAATGATCTCAATTTTTGAATAGAAAAAAATGGTACGCCACTGAGATATACCGAATTAAATCATTTTTGAATTCCTCGTTCGATTTCTCGCCTTTTTTCGTATGGGGCGCCGTTTTTATGCAAAAAAAATATCTCAACGCGTATTTTTCATTTCTTTAATACATTATCAAGAACTATTCAATACAATAACGCTAAACTAGAACAATTACAGAAAATAACACTATTGAATAAATAAGCGCAAAGCTACAAAATGACCTCCCTCAGACGTGATACAAGATTCAACTCTTCGCCTCATTGATTGTCGTATTCGCGCAAATATTCCTGGTGTATTTCTTATTGTCTCACAGCCGGCTATAATTCGATTCCTCAGGGATTCAACACTTCCGACGGGAGTGGAATAAACTAATGACTTAAGAACACCCCAAATGCAAAAATCTAGTGGATTTAAATCGGGAGATCGAGCAGGCCATGTTCCGTACCTCCCCTACCTATCCAACGATTTGGATATACTGTATCTAAGTGATTACGCACAATAATGCTAAATTGAACTGGTGCACCATCATGCATGAACCAGAAGTGTTGTCTCAGCTGTAGAGGAATTTCTTCAAGAAGAACAGGTAACTCTTCCTGTAGGAAATTGAGGTAAGAGTCGCCTGTTAGTCGTTGTGGGGGAAATAGGGACCGATTAAATGATCATCAAGTACTCCAAGCCATACATTTACTGAAAACTGATGCTGAAAATGAGCTCCAAAGATTCCATGTGGATTTTCCTTAGCCCAGAGGTGATTGTTATGGACATTTCGTATTCACTGTCGTCCAAAATTAGCATTTGATGAACAATCCAATGGCAAAGAACTAGGCGCGGAAAAAAGTATCTAGGTAGTAGAGCTTGCACACGTTGGATATGAAACGGATACAATTGCTGTTCTTTAAGAATTTCAAATACAGTGAAGTTGCTTACATTCAGTATGTTGGCAATTTTTTGAGTACTTGTTTCAGGGCGCCCGCAGTCAGCCGTTTGTTTCTTAAATGTGCCATTTTCGCGCAAACGTTGATGAAGACGAGCAAATATTGTGTGATGGGGTACCCTATGTCTTGGATACAACTCAGCATACAATCGTCGAGCTTGCCGACCATTTCCATTACTTCGACCATAGACAAAATGCATGTCTGACAATTCCGCATTCGTATAATTTTATATTCTTTTCGATAAAAGAAAAATTAATTACTTATTATCATTAATGATATATCAAACTAGAAGCTCAAGAATGAAAGAACGCTAATTTGACATTTCGTTGGAATATTCGTATTTATCAGAATGTTGACAGTAGCCTACTAGCATCGCTACTAGATAATGTATTGGAGTAATGACAAATACGCGTTGAGAAGTTTTATTTTTTTGCATAAAAACGGCGCCACATAGGAAAAAAAGCAATATAGATTTTTTTGTCACCGATGGAACGAGAAATTCGAAAATGATTTTCAATTTGAAATATATCAGTGGATTACCATTTTTTTTCTTTAAAAAAATTGAGATCATTACTCGTATGCGCGCCAATGATGAACATGAAATCCTTAATTGCATGTCAAAAAATGCGCAATAACTACTTCTTGAAACTCATCAAATTTCATTTGCATATCTCGACCGGTTTCAGAGCAACAAATAAATAGTCAGTTTTTAAGAAAAAGCATTTGCGGACAAAAGTTATATAGCAAACTGTCATTATTTTTTCATGCAGAATCACCCCTTGAAGTTTGTCGCACTTATTCACTGACACCCTGTATTCTGTTTATTTGTTAACAATCCACTACACGCAAAAAAAATATGTGAAAATCATACGATGAGTTTTATAATTGACTCCCTTAACAGTTCACAAGGAATATCGTTTTACATCAACATCAATGTTATTTCACCACGAATGTTATTTTGAATAAGAAATTGTGTATAGAAGTTTCCTTAAAAAATTAATTCCCATAACGGTCCCGCACTTTTTGACCGGCGAAACCAAAAAGGAGGAGGTTCTCTATTCGACCCGTATATTTTATGTTATTCCATCATATTTTTTTATTTATGATCACGCATAACTTTTTACTGAGGCGTCCGATTCTGATATTTCTTTCTTCAGTGGATAGGGTGTACTTCGAGTTTGGTCCCATTTGATTTTAAAAGATGAAATCCACCCCTAAGGGTAGCGAAATGAAGGATATTGATCACTCACCCTCTGAATTCAGGTTAACCGATTCTATCAGGCATAACTTTGTACTGGGTTCTTCGATTTGTATGATTCTTTTTTTAATAGATAGGGTATACCTTAGATTTGGATTTCGAAAGGAATTAGCCACCCCTACGGGTAGAAAAATAGGGGATAATGGATTTTTCACTAGTGAACATTGGCACACACATACGTAGTTGACAATGACAGATCGCTACTGACATTATTGTTGTTCCGCCAAAATCAGTATATTTTATGAGAGGATGGAATGATATACAAAGTAATGAAATAAACTAACCAGAACAACGAAAATAATTTATATTACAACAAATAGTAAAATTAGATAATCATATTATTTAACTGGTAATAGTTGAAGTAAGGTGGGTAAGTAAGTATTTTGGAAGTAATCAAAAAACAAGTAGGTAGTAATTGGTAGATTTTAGCCACAAAAAATTAAAAAATTAAAACTTTTTAACAAAAAATTTAACCGACGAAATACGGAACTGAAAAGTAAAAATTAAAAACTTTTTAACAAAAAATTAAACCGGCGAAAAAATCAACTGAAAAGCAAAAAATAAAATAAACCTCAGTCTCAATGATAATTGAGCTCCTAAACTAATGTAAGTAACTGATTTTGAGTCGGCGCCAAACAAACAATTATCGAAGATCATTATCTATGAAAGAAGTCATCAAAACGCAGCCGTTTATCTCGCTGCCATCATTTTACGCTTCACTTAATTGAATTGCTAGTTTGTTTGGCGCCGACTCAAAATCAGTTATTACATTAGTTTAGGAGCTCAATTATCATTTAGACTAAGAAGGTTTATTTAATTTTTGCTTTTCAGTTGATTCTTTCGTCGGTTTAATTTTTTGTTGAAAAGTTTTTATTTAGCATCGCCTGTGGCGAATAGAAACCTAATGCCATCTCCCCCCGTAAGTACTGGATATAAATTGTATTCACAATACATGTCTGAACTGGAAAAAACACTGTACCCTCGTGATGGAGAAACTGAATTCATTGTGCTACCTTTTCAGAAATCTCGGAAGCATTTCAACAGAACAACAATTATTATCATTATATCATGCACAAGAGGCGTCAGATTGGGATATGGCATATGTATATGGGGTAACTCTACACTAGTTTCTGATATGTTTATTGTACAGAAAAGATATATTCGTATAGTAGGGATTTATTTCGAAGATTCAGAATTTTAACCCTATTCTGTATGTATATTTTTAAACTGTCAATCTATGATTTTAAAAACAGGAATAGATTTCCTTCTAATGAAAGTATTCACAACGTGAACACTAGACAGAAACGTGATTTCCATGTTCCGTTTCGTCCATAGAGAAACTAAAAATAAAGAGAGTTGTCAAACCTGCAGTAAAAGTTGGCACCACGTTTAGACAGTGGCGACATATCTCGCAACTGGCCGAACTAAGTTAGTAGAGTTGGTAAAACAGATTTATCTTCAGTTACCGATTGAGATAAGGCGGGTTTTTTAAATGTGTTACTTTTATATGATTGATATGGTGTATATTTTATAAGTCATTGATTTGCCATTCCTGTATTTCATATGAATGGGTGTATCATATGAAATACAGGAATGGCAAATCGATCACTAATAAAATATATACAGTAATTGATTCGTAGAATCTGTTAGTTTCGTGGTAAAAATAAAGTTTCAAAATAATAAATCTTTGTTTTATGATATCAAGAACAAAATTAAAGTTCTCATAAAGCAGGAATAATAAGTTGAATACTATGAAACGCTTTTTATTGTATATAGGACAAGGTACAACTATAGACAAAACAATAATAAAACTTAAAAAAAAAATTAAAAATATTCTTCAGTCTTATCATCAAAACAACCAAAATAAAATAAATTACATTTACAACAAACCTTCAATAATTTTGTTCATTTATTAGCACAAAGGAGAACGAGTAGGTATAACAAATATTCCAGTTTGATGATAATCTCCATACTTCCTCAAATGGTGATAGGAAATGAAAACTGATGGACGGAAATGAGTATCAGTTTGTGAAAACATTTCTGCAACTGATGGATGTGGATGGAAATAAGTATCAGTTTGTGAAAAGCAGCTTATATTTTACCTTGTAAAAGAGTATTTCCAGGAATTTCAGCGTCAAATCGAATAACAAAACATTCTATCTTCGACATTGCGTTCCTAATTCAAGTCCATAGTATAATTTTATAATTTCTGTCATTAATTTTTCGATGACAATAACAGTAGAAGAATTATTCTGAAATTATTGCGTGGTTTGTTATAATAAAAAATACATGTGTAAACAATAAACTTCTATTTTCTGACAAATGTCGAAATTGTAAAATTAGCATGTCATCAGTCGTCTGTGGATTGCGGGCAGCGCCTCCATGCGCGACTGGCCGTACCAAAAACTTGGTGGTCAAGATCGCCAATGTTTCAAACAGTCTCTTTATTTTTAATTTGTCTATGGTCGTCTGTGGATTGCGGGCAGCGCCTCCATGCGCGACTGGCCGTACCAAAAACTTGGTGGTCAAGATCGCCAATGTTTCAAGCAGTCTCTTTATTTTTAATTTGTCTATGGTTTCGTCAATATAAAATAACATCAAATTGTCCTTCAGTGGTAGGTCTTACTATTTTCAATAAGCTCCCTAAGTGCTTAAAAGATATGACAAACCTCAAAAAATCCAGTTACTTCCTGAAGAGTTATTTGATTGAGAGTTGTTTTTATAATTTATAAGAATTTTATGATTCGTAATATGTAAATGTATCTGTGTTGTATTTTGTTGCTGTTGTTTTATTATCAACGGTGTTATTTATACTTGAATTGTGCTGGCGTGGCTTTGTATGTACTTTGACGATTCCAATACATATTATTTGTGTGTCTAATGGAAAATAAATATTATTATTATTATTATATGTCCAGACATACATGGAATTATGTAGGGAATATTTACATCACAAATATTTACTGTTATTAAGGTGGATTTTTCATAATTTTCATATTATTGAGGACATCACCATTCAATATCTATGAAAATATGTTGGTATATCTTCGTAGATCATGGTCTCCAGAACTCAAAAATACTATATATGCATATACAATTCAGTTTCTTGATTTTTGGGGGGTTTGGTTCGTATCGGAAATAACTTTTTATAATGATGATTTAATCACATATATATTCAACGTTTAGACTGTGATTACGTTCTGTCTTCTTCGGGGATTTTTTTGGGCTGAAGTTATTTTCAAATGGAACTGAATAATTATTTTGAAAAGCAATGATATATCCAATATATAAAATTCTCGTGAAACGGTGTTTGTAATTAAACTCCTCCGAAATGGTTCGACCGATTGTCATGAAATTTTGTGTGCATATCGGTTAGGTCTGCGAATCGGACAACATCTATTTTTCATCCCCCTAAATGTTAAGGGTGGGCCACCCCTTAATTTTATTTTTTAGATAAAAATATTTTCTCTATTAATTTTTTATGATACAGCATTCAAAAATACATTCAACCCTAAATTTTCACCCATCTACGATCAACCCCTATTTTTCCATCGCAATTTTTATTTGTTTTTATTTTATCCACAGATCCGCAATAGTGTTGCAAGATGGCAATCGAATATAATAATTGTAGTACGATAAATTGAGAACGGGATAACGATATAAAGAAAAAACGGGATAACAGGACAACGGGATAACGGAAATAACGGGATAACGAGAAAACGGGAAAACGAGATAACAGGATGACAGGATAAGTGAATAACGGGAATAACGGATAAAGAAAACGGGATAACGAAAACGGGATAACGGAATAAGGGATAACGGGATAACGGAAAAATGGGAAAACGGAAAAACGGGAAAACGGGATGACAGGATAAGGGGATAAGGGGAAAACGGGATAACGGAATAATGAAAAAATGGGATAACGGGGAAACAGGATAACGGGAATAACGGGGGATAACGACAAAACGGGAAAATGGGATAACGGGATGACAGCATAAGAGGATAACGGGAAAACGGGATAACGAGATAAAGAAAAAACGGGATAACAGGAAAATAGATAACGGATAACGGGAATAACGGGACAACAAAAAACGGGATAAGGGATGACAGGATAAGGGGATAACGGGAAAACGGGATAACAGGATAAAGAAAAAACGGGATAACAGGAAAACGGGATAACGGGACAACAGGAAGCGGAAGGAGTCAAAAGCATAGTCTAGATGGAACAACATAAAGGAAAACATAGAAAAAAAGAAATTCTACGCGGACGGGAGTTTTCGGGAAAAACATTTTAGGGAACATAGAAATTTGGACAGGACAACGTCTGTCGGGTCAGCTAGTATATATATATTTATATATATATATATATATATATATTTATATTTATATTTATATTTATATTTATATTTATATTTATATTTATATTTATATTTATATTTATATTTATATATATATAATGTGAAAAGCATCAAATTATAGGTAGTGTCACTATCTATACTTTGATGCTTTTCACATTTTCGTACTTGCCGGTAGGTATTAGCCCTATGAGATATTTGATACGAATTCGAAAGACACAACAAGCCGTCCTGATGATTGGGAAACCATGAAACAGCTGTTGGCGGATGGTGGGCTCTCTTGGATTCGTAACAAATTTCTCTTTATATATATATATATATATATATATATATATATATATATATACAATGAATTTAAAATAAACTTAGTAGAAAGAAAGGATATTCCTTGAGGTTGCAGTCAAATTTAATGGCCAGTGAAAGAAGAAAAACTCTTTTTTATTTTGTCAAGCTTTCGAAAATGTTTATTTTCATTATCAAGACAGCTGTGGAAAAAGGAAAACACATTTTTCAGTAAAATAATCAATTTCTCTATCATATCTACGTAAAAAAGCTACCCTTGTTAGTAGTAGGGCTATGTCACTACGAGCGCACCTCTCCGGTCATCGGTTACTCCCGCCACCACCACAAAATGGCGGTTTCATGAGAGAGGTGGGGGATGGTGGTTGTATGTGGGGTAGGGAAAAAGGTGGGGGGGATGAGTGGCCTGTGATTGGTCGGAATGGTGGCAGCCATGTTGTGTATGGGAGTGTGGATTGAGAGTGGGGGGGGGAGTGGCCTGTGAGTGGCAGTGGTGG
>JAFIRS010000389.1:600000-766934 GCA_018342105.1 Gonioctena quinquepunctata | reverse complement strand
AAGTCCAAGTTTGTACGCACAAATCATGAAAGAAAATTTTCAGATTTGTATTAGGATCACAGAAACGTGAAGGAGATATCTCAAAATATACACCTCCTCGAGTCTCTGCTATCCTGATAGTGATTCGTTCAAAATCCAAGTTTTGTTGGCAGAAACCATGATAGAAAATCTTCAGATTTGTATTAGGATCACAGAAACGTGAGGAGATATCTCAAAATATACACCTCCTCGAGTTTCTGCTCTCCTGATAGTGATTTGTTCAAACGAACAGGACTATATTTAATCTCTCTAGTAACTAATTTAGCAGTCACAGAGCACCTGATTACACAGTAAGGAAACGCCTTATTTAATTAACTGCGTTTTGTTGACTGATATTGTTGTAGAAAAAAGCAATGGGTAAATTCTGGCTGCTACTTGTTTTCTGAGTAGGATGAGGAGGGATGAATTATTATGGTCACATCATCAGGAATGAGTTGACAGACAATTGTCGTTTGTTTTTCCATGTTTTGAATTATAATGTAGGTTTATGGCAAATGGAGCATTTGACATTTAAAGGCGGCCTTCCATACCAGCTTTTTGCCTCCAGCCAATCAGAGTATTTCAAAACTAGCCACCGCTTTTTCAAGATCATGGTTCAAGTTTCACTTTCAGCGTCAAGTTGCTGACCATCTTTGTTTATGAATATGTTGCTATCCTTTGTTGTAGACAAATGTAGCCAAAAAATAATAAATTATGGAAGTACTGTTTTATTTGGTGGGTTTGTGGCAACTGGCAAGTAAAACACAATGGAAAAAATTAAAAAAATTTGTTAATGGGTTATTTACTGAGAGATGGTAGGTATACAATATATTTTTAAGCACACAGTGCAACAATACCCAGTCATCGATATCAGTTGGGAGGTATGTAATTTCAGATGATGAACTCGTTTAACAATGTTTCCATGCAGTCAGAACAGGAATTCTTGAAACGGATATACCCAAAACTGGGTACATCCTAACCTAAAAGGCATACATCAATAACAATGATCTTCATTGTAAAAAAAAATCTTGGTACTTCTAAATCCATCTCGAAATTCAATAAAATTAATACTTATCGGACTTACTGTTTGTTTCGTACGATACAAACCTTAGATCATATATGCTATTATACATGATCTAAGATACAAACAATCATAAGTAACAATAACCGAACACTAAGCATTGAGAGTTAACGTAAAAACGCCCGTTTGTTCTGCCCTATGAAAATGGTCACTTGGAAATAGCAGCACTTTTTTCAAAAAAGCCGGTATTGAAGGCCGCGATAATTTTTCGCAGTTTGTGGTGTTCTGTGATACTGTTCAACTCCCTTAATATTTGGTTTATAAATCAACCACTAGTAGCGCTAGTGTTTAGGGAAAGTTGTTCAAGGTGGAATCGGTTTCAAATTAAAAAGAGTTGTTTTAATACAATTATTTTTTTACAAAATATGATTTAAGGAACTTTTCCATGAATTTTTTTATGTGAAATCAAATCTGTTGAATCTCTTGGGTTAGGAAATTACAAATTGTCAATTCTAATATAAACATTTTTGTATTTAACAGATATTACAACAGAAAAACAAGATGGGTTTTATGAATTATGGCCTACATGTGTACAAAAACAACAAATATAATCGAATTTCAGGAAGAAATGGTGAACAAAACAGTAATATTACATTTGTAGATGTTCATTGTGGGAACTTACAACTCACTCAACTAAAATAGTTCTTTTTTCACTGGGGGTTATTGCGATGATCTCAACTGAATTGAAAAACAAATATTTTCAACAGATCACATACTCTTCAAAAAAGTATTGAATACTTGAACCGATGACTTGGCAACTTCTGTACAGAAATGACAGTCGTCCCCAAAAACAAAACTAGCCAGACCCACAAAATTAGGTTTTTTTGGGTCGTACTGGGCACGATTCAGTTCTGCTAAGAACCGGTGCCTTTGTATCAATCTCTTGGGGCGACAGGTGAGAATTCCTGGCTCTTCCACTATCCTCTCCAATGGAACATTCATCGTTTTGTGCAGGTACTCGAATGTGCGAAGGATTTTATTTTGATCTGGAATGAGAAGTATTACATGACTTTTATTTGTTTGTACAGTTTTATTTACCCATCATGAACAATTTCGGCTTGTCAAGCACAACTTTTTTCAGTTCTTCTTGCGTGAATCCCATTTCTTCTTTCAATACAAAAATATTCAGTTTCACCTTCTCCAAAGGGTAAGTTATCAATTTGGGGTTTTTCACTGCTAGTTGTCTCACTTCCTTACCACGTAGGGAGAACGTGTGTTGAAAAAATCCCAGGCAATCATCTATATTTTTGGTACTGAAAAATGTTATGTTCAAGTGCTCAATTTGAAAATAAAACAACAGTTATACCTGTGTGTCAACCAGAAGGGGTTTGTTTCCACGATTCGTTGTATCATTTCATCTGTAAACCTTTTGTATTGTAAATAATTCAACCTAACTTGCAAATCGTTTAAGTGTTCTTTGAGAAAGAATGGATTATTTGTGATAATCTTCCCAATTTTCTCAGTAGGCACATTCAAATCTTTAAGAAACAAAACATGGTCTCGATAATCTTCGAATTTGAGTCCTAGAATAAACGTGAAAGCCTTTGGATTCCTTTCTATTTTGTATAATTCAACACCCAACTTCAGAAGTTGTTGCAGACTGTCAGACTTGTTTACGTAGAGAGAAGAAACTGCTCCAGGCCTCAAATACTCCGATAATTCCGAGAACTGGGTTCTATGTGGCTTTTGAGGTTGAGGTGCTACATCCGATAATGCAATATCTTCAGATACATTTTGTTCTATTAGGGAGGCATTCGTATTGGAAGGGACGATGTCTTTATTAACAGCATTTCTCAGTGTTCGGAATACATATTTTGAATTATTCACACTGAAACAGTAAGTCGTTACTTTACGAAACATTATCAAAATATTTGTTTTTGAATTTCATAAATGAAAATCCAGACATAACCTTCAAAATTAATGACAGTTTGCTGGCTTATTTTTTAGCCTTTCTTCTTCTACTTCATTTTTTTGTGCTCGGTTATATAACCATCTCACAGTTCCGGGGGCCTCGTGAGGTTCCTTCATATGGCACCGTGGAAGTCTCACTCGAAGTGATACCACGAGTGCCCAAGCGCCCCTTCTTCCGACAAATCCGTTGTCATCCAGCCTGGTTACTGGCGTAGAGAAGAAAGGGACTGATTTCAACACAATATGTTTGTTAAACTTCACAAATTAAAATGTATTTTCACTGCACGTTATAAACGGCAAACATTAACAAATAACATTTACTTGACCTCCAACCCGGGAGCACCACATGCTCACCAAACCATGGTCAGAGCAAAGAGTAGAGTAACATTCTAACCTCTAATCTTTGGTCAGAGGTCGAATCCCTTTGGCCTTTCTACTACTGACAATAGCCAGTATCGGAGATTATAGCCACAACTTCGATCCACCTTCGGTGGACAAACTGGATATGTCATTCTAATTGATACCACAGAGTAGAAGGCTGGACAAGAAGAACAAAATTAGACAGAGATGGAATCCTACCTCAACTTGAATGCACCGACATAACGTTAATCTAGACCGCTAGAGGTCATATCCCCACCACTCGAAAAATTCATCCAAATAGAATTTACATGAACGTGTCTGCGCAAAGCGCAGAAAGCACAAATAATGTCATTTCAGACATTGACATCTAACGAGGAGCCATTATGTGATTTTGAATCGTCACAGACATAAAATGCGCATACTCTAAAAGCTCTTTGTTATCTTGTAATTGGATGAATTCTCATCATACGGGATCAGCAGTCTAGATTAAGGTTATGTCGGTGCTAAATGCCCAGGAGAACTGTCATAATAATGGCGCCCTTCTTTACCTACATCAAGGTAATTTTAAATATACAGCTGAAGGGGTTACGGCAATACCTCCATTTTGAATGTGACGTTGGTCATGAAACAGAATTACCAAGTTCACAAAATCTCAAAATGGCCAAGGAATAAATGATTGTATTCTATATAAAACTCAAACATTCGACACTATATACGATTTCGAAAGTGACTTATCAATAAATTATTCATTTCTCGACCTTACCAATTATGTTGGCAGAATTGTCCTAATTATAAATAAAACAATTTAGAACTGGCAACTGTGCCCAAGGTCGTCCCAGGGGATATATCTGGAATAAGGTGCAATTAGGTTTTATGTACATTCCATACACTAATTAACATTTTTCAATTCTGTTCAAATACCCTTACCAACCAAACACCCCCCCCAAATTACAGTGACATCTACTAGAGAGCTGCGATACAACTGTATCAATTCTGCCACGTTACAAAAATTAAAATTACCATTGGCAACACTGCTGGTTTATCGAATGAAAAGAATTTGTTTACAATGTCTGTTGAAAGTTGAAAATTAATCATTCCAGGTAGTAAAAATGTTTGATTTTGGAGATACTTTAGCGATGAT
Organism: Gonioctena quinquepunctata; assembly: GCA_018342105.1. Classification (NCBI taxonomy): domain Eukaryota; kingdom Metazoa; phylum Arthropoda; class Insecta; order Coleoptera; family Chrysomelidae; genus Gonioctena; species Gonioctena quinquepunctata. The sequence goes on along the minus strand of JAFIRS010000389.1, from coordinate 762,423 downwards.
GGTCGGCCTATTTCTTAGTGCAGTTATAATATTAGCTTGTCTTGGAGCTTATGCTAGAAAAAAAGCTTTTCTGGAACCACTGTGAAACAGGAATAACAAGGTAAATGAGAAATAGTCGTAATTTTTTGGACTGTACAATGCTTGAATGCTCCACTCCATATTAATTAAATCAATCCTTGTTGCAATTAAAGATATATTTAAATGTAAACTTGTTAGATGAAATTTTCGTAACTTTTATAAATCAATTTTATCCAGAAATGTACCTATCCTCTTCATATATTTGAAACTGCCAAAAAACTAATTTTGTCGCGTAAAATGAACGTTCTCAATACAGTCGAATTTAACCACCCAAATCAAGTCACCTGTTTTCCGAATGGAGGTTATGATGTAAGGACAATATTAACCTTACAACTAAAAAAAAAATATTTTATCCGAAACACTTTCTGATATTTTGGATTCGACGTCACACGGCAAAATCAGCTTAATGTTATGTTTCTGATTCTAGCTTCCGCATGCATCGAAAGTTAATTAATTATTGCAAATAAACGTTTTGTGATCGGTTCTTGGAAATCCGTTTCCACTATTGAAGAGTCTTTGTATTAACCCTACTGTTATTATCAGTTGATAAATATAATAACTCAAGCAAATTATCTGAAACCTCTACATTTCTCTGAAACAAATATTCACTCGAAGTATGTCTTCAATGTCTCCTGTTGCCTGAGTTCAACTGCAAGAAGGACATTCTACAAATAACTTTTGATCGCTGATGTTCCATTAAACTTTGAGCTTAACTTTCTATATTGAATCAATCTCACATCTCTATCATCCTCTGAAAATAATCTATTTCAATTTCTTCTAATTGTTTGGTTTACACAGAGAAGGATTCACACTATTGCCTAATTGTTTTCATGTCCGCACTGTACTGCTCAATGCGAAAAAATTAACTCGAATGGTTAATAATTTCTTTATTGATGCTAATTACAAGGAATAAGATAACTATGTTCTAATCATTGTTGAATCTTTTAAGGAATCTCGTTAAGATAATTATCATTTTCAAATTAATATATGTGGATAATTATAGGATAAATCGATAATTAAATATGGAAACCCCCACCACATACCAATTTTGAATCGAATTGAACCATAAACCTAAATCTCATGCGCCATTTTGTTTTTTCTATAACAAAAATTCCATGAACCGCCATTTCATTTTCATAAATTTTTGACAAAAAATTCATAATTTCTGGACTCCGAAAACCCCCAAATACAAATTTGAATAGAATCTGACCATAATCACAAAACTAGTAGTAGTAGTAGTAATTTTATTTAGCCTTTCGCTATACATTCCAACAATACATATATAATATGTCAATACAAAATTATAATATTACATTAATATGTTCACTTCTGATAAAATCCTTGACATGATTCTTAAACATATTCAGTGGACTCATCTTCAGTTCGTTTCCTAGTTTATTATATTCTACCACACCTTTGTAGAATACTGAACGCTGTGTCTGTGTTTTCTTTGCTTGCTTCACAACAAAATTATCTTTACCTCTAGTATCATAGTCATGAACAGTTTTGAATTTTACTAATATATTTTTTAAATATTGAGGACATGTGTTTATGTTGATCTTGTGGATGAATACCATAACATTGTACTTTATGAATGATTTGACATCCAACCAGTTCAGGGTGTGTAACATAGATTGAACCGAAGTTCTATAATCACACCGTAATATAACTCTAATGGCTCTATTTTGCATTTTCTGCAATCTCTCTATTTCACTCTGACTTGCCATGTATACAATTGTGGGGCAATAATTGAAATGAGGTAGAATAATTGTGTTATAAATCAACTTCCTAGAATACAATGTCAAATATTTACTCACCCTACTGCCAGACACCAATTTTTTAGCTATTTTACCACAAGTATAATCTATGTGTTTATCGAACTTCAGTTTAGAATCAACTATTACCCCCAGATATTTAATTTCATCCACAAGTTCAATTTCTTCATTATAAATTTCAAAATTCAAATTGTTTTCTTGAATTGTGTATGGACATTGCCGTTTGCTATCAGCATTGCTTTCGTTTTTTTGACATTCAATTTCAATTTATTTACCTCTAACCAATCCTTCAAATTCTCTAAATCCTCATTCATATTATTTACAAGAGTGTCCAGTTGTTTTCCTTCCATATAAATAATTGTATCATCAGCAAACAAATGATATTTAGAATTTTGAAATATATGCTGAATGTCATTTATATATAATATAAATAATAATGGTCCCAGTATGCTACCTTGCGGTACTCCCAAGTTAATACCTAATTCATTTGACTCTGTATCTCCTATTTTCACTTTTTGTCTTCTATTATTCAGATAGTCTTTTATCCATTTATATACATGCCAGTAATACCATATGCCTCTAATTTGCCAAGTAATTTTATTCTGCCAATAGTTTCAAATGCTCTTTTCAGGTCTACAAATATAACTCCTATTATTTTACTCGCATCTTTCCCTTCGTTCCATTCCAAAACTGCTCCGCCATTTTAGAACCGCCATCTTGAATTTATAAATTTTGACAAAAAAATCATAATCTCCAACCCCGAAAACCCCCACATATCAATTTTGAATAGAATCGGACCATAACCACAAAACTGCTCCGTCATTTTGAATTTATAAATTTTGACAACAAATTCATAATCTCCAACCCCAAAAACCCCCACATATCAATTTTGAATAGAGTCGGACCATAATCACAAAACTGCTCCGCCATTTTGGAACCGCCATCTTGAATTTATAAATTTTGACAAAAAATTCATAATCTCCGACCCCGAAAACCCTCACATATTAATTTTGAATCGAACCGGACCATAATCACAAAACTCGTCCGCCATCTTAGAGCCGCCATTTTGTTTCTTCGTCTAACAAAAATTTCATAGTGCATTGTCACCGGAATTATGAACACCTGCCAAATTTCAGCTCAATCGGATGTCGGCAAGTGCTCCAAAAATGGATTAAAAATTTTGAACCGGAAAGACATACGAACGAAGCAAGTTAAATAAAAGCTTGTAAAAATCCAATATTTATAATAAATATCGGATTTTTTCAAACCCAGTCGAAAAATAATCCTTATTGATCTTTGAAAGGCCGTAACTTCGAATGTATTAGAAAGTTTTGTTTGCAGATTTGTATATAGCAAGAAAAATACAAAAGTACCCCGAATTTAATACAAATCAAAGGAGAAAGCACGCAACTGCAAATTTACCCCAGAATAATGTTTCTCTTTTCTATTCCAGGTTAGCTAGTAAGTTTCAATCCTGTACCAAAGCAAACTTACCCCTGCATCTCGGCTTCAGCACTGATGATCTGCCTTTTCGTTGTACCATCAACCACAATTGACTGAATTATGATCTGTTCAAGCCAAAATTCTATATATATGCCTAATTATGTAAGACAATGAATAAATCAGTTATATATAAGTTATATGAGTGGTTTATTAATAATAATGGTGATTGATAATAATTGCAATGCCAAGTAAAAAGGTATATATCACGACTAAATCATTTTGTAAATCCCTCAAACGAATATAAAAACCTCCAACATATAAACCCACTTCTTCCGCTTGGCATGGCTGCTGCTGCAAAACAACATTCGAACATCAGTACAATAATTTAAAAAAATTAATCAACCCATGAGCTGCTGTATCCTCTCAATGAGGTGCGCGTTGTACTCCTCGTAGTTAATAGGGTCCACTTTGATGCACACCGTCTTCAACCTACTTTCATCCTGTAAAAAAAATAACGAAAACATGTCGATAATCAATCAAGGAAATATTATCGGCGCTTACGTTATACGTCTCCATTTTGGCTCTGCACTTCAAGATAAACTGTTTGAAATGCGCCTTGTCGGTGATCAGTCTCATCGCTTCGGGATTCTGGTCGACCTGCTGGCCAACCTCCTCCGAAGTCATTCCCAGGATCTTTTCCACTTCGGCGCTGAACATGCTAATCCACTGGTTTCCACTCCAATCGCCGATATTCATCTAGAAGACCAGTAATTACAACAATGAAATTCTTCCTCATCACATCGATGACTAAGAAACGCTAAAGGGATCAGCTGTTTAGTTTACAAAACGAATAAGACCCAGATAAAAAAAAAACGGTACTTCGAGCCAGAAGGAGAAAACAGACTTTCTCAACAATTGGTCCTCGGAGAGGGATACAAAAAAATTTAATATGATTCTACCAACCTGATCCAAGCCAACATGTTCGAGGAAACAGAGCAGGTTAAAATTTCCAGAGGTACCCCACAGGGGGGCATATTCTTCCCCCTTCTGTGGGACATGGTTGTAGATGAACTGCTAATTTCTCTGAATAACCAAGGGTATTACTCTCAAGGGTATGCAGATGACTTGGTCATCCTCATCAAAGGAAAGAATACTCGAACAACCTCAGAGCTAATTCAAAATGCACTGAGGACAGTAGAGGAATGGTGTAACAGAAAGAGCCTAAGGGCAAATCCGAACAAAACAACACTAATTCCCTTCACCCGGAGAAGAAACATGGGAGATATCATACCTCCCAGACTATTCGGTGAAACATTACAAGTAGTAGAGCAGGTGAAATATCTAGGGCTGATTCTTGACAAGAAACTAACCTGGAACCCGCATCTTCAACATGTAACCAATAAAAAGCAAGATAACCTTCATGATGTGCAGGAGAGCTTTTGGAAAAACCTGGGGGCTCAAACCGAAAGCCATGCACTGGCTTTACACAGCGGTAATAAGAGTAACTTATGGCTCACTCTTATGGTGGCCAAAAACAAATCAAAGACAGGCAAAAACCAACCTTGGGAAAATCCAGAGGCTTGCCTGTCTCTGTATCACGGGTGCAATGAATAGCACTCCAACAGCTGCAATGGAAATCATCCTAAACCTCGAACCCCTTGACTTACATGTCATTGGAGAGGCCAGGATGAGTGCATACAGACTGAAACGAACAAAAAACTGGAGAATCCGAACAACTGGACATAACAGAATCACTCATGTAATCAATATCGAAGAACTCGAAATGATTTCAGACTACATGCAACCCCTATACTCATTCTAAAAACAATTCGAAACACGAATTGACAGATCTGGATGGGCCCCGAGTATAGAATCACAATCAACTGCGGACAGTTGAAGGAACGGGAGCAGGAATACATGGGGTAAGGCCAAGAAGGGACTACATAATACCACTTGGCAAATGCTCCACGATATTCCAAGCTGAAACACATGCTATGCATTCAGAAGAATCTAGAAAGTGGTTATAGAAAAAAACACATCTACATTCTATCTGACTGTCAAAGTGCTATCAAAGCTCTCAACTCTATACAGATAAAGTCTAAACTGATCTGGGACTGCCTCAAGAACCTCATCGAGCTGGCAAAACACAACAAGGTCACCTTGATGTGGGTGCCAGGTGATAGAGGCATTGAAGGCAACGTAAAAGTGGACCAGCTAGCTAGACAAGCATCTGAAACGCTTTTCACAGGGCCAGAACCTGTGCATGGGATTAGCAAAAACCGATGCGGGACCATGATCGACGAGTGGATAAAAAGAAGACACCAACAATATTGGGATCAAACTGTCGGGCAAATACACAGCAAAGTCATGGTAGGGTACCCAAACCGGACCCGTGACCTTCTGAACCTGAACAGAACGAAGGCACGTATAATACTAGGTCTGTTGACTGGACACTGCGGCCTAAGAAAACACCTAAACACCATGGGAGTACGTGAGGAAACCGTGGAGTGTAGGCTATGTGATGAAGAGGAGGAAACAGCCTCTCATCTTATCTTCGACTGTGACGCACTAAGTAGAAGGCGACACAGAACCTTTGGAGAGATCAGCCCGGAAACAGGCATGAATCCGAAGAACCTTATCAACAGGCTACTAAACCTAATTAAAGGCACAAACCTGTTTGAATGAGGAACCACTGACGACAGAGTGATACAATAGACCCCAGCTGGTCGCAGTGTCAAGGGAAGCTAAGTGCCAACCCTGTCTCTGGCTCGTCAGCTTTCAACCAATCACCAACCTGATCATGTAAAACAGTTTCAAAACTCCCAATCAGTCTGAAATAAAGTTTTTCTGAATTGATCTACCCAACCAGATTGAGCAAGTATTTTAAAATATGCTCTTCAAAACTAGATCTGTAAGTACCAGACGTTTTTTAAAATCGGTCCTTAGAGCCGGATAAAAAATTGTTTGAAATTATTACAAAGACCGGATCATGTACACAAGCTTCAAAACTAATACTTTCAATCAGATCAGGAAAATCGTCTTTCACGTCTAAAGTAAAGTTTTTCTGAATTGATCTACCCAACCAGATTGAGCAAGTATTTTAAAATATGCTCTTTAAAACTGGATCTGTAATTACTAGACATTTTTTAAAATTGGTCCTTAGAGCCGGATGAAAAATTGTGTGAAATTATTCCAAAAACTGGATCACGTTCAACAGTTTTAAAAATAACACTTCCAATCAGGAATACAATCTGAAATAAAGTTTCTTCAAGTTGATCTACCAAACTAGATATAAGAGATTCAAAGCGATCTATGTCTATTCAGATCTAAAACTAACATTCAGTGATTGAAAGCAAATAAGAATAAAACATTGGTCCTTAGAGCCGGATCATCAGAAAAATTTATCTAAAATTAAATTATTCAAAGCACATGAAGAGCAAACGGATTTAAAAAAATAGTCCATGTCAAGTTAAAACTCGAGTTTTGTGAAATATGTTCTATCCAACAGACTCGGTAAAATTTTTGTTAAACCAGTCCTTCGAGACGGATAAAGTAATAATAGTAATCAGGAATAAGCAAAATGGTCTTTCAGGTCTGAAATGAAGTTGATCAAGCAAGAAACTCAAAGTGATCTATATATATCCAATGTCTAAAACAATTATTCAATGATCTTTATTTAAATATAAATGATCAAAAACAAATAAGAATTAAACATTGGCCCTTTGTGCCGGATCAGGAAAAGAGATCTCAAATCAAGTCCTCCAAGGCAGGTAAAGGGGAAACTGATTTTGAAAATGTAAAAAAGGATATTTGAAATATTTTTCCTATTAGATCGAAAAAATTGAGAAATTTAGAGCCAGATTGAAAGATAGTTTGAAATTATTCTATTGGCTGGACCATGTACAAACGTTTTAAATATTACATCTGGGATGGAATAAACAGCAGTTTTCAAAATGATTATGAAGTTTATCCTGAACAAGATCAAGCAAGAGATTCAAGATGATGCTTGAAGCAGGATCAGTACAAAAGTTTCAAAATTGTTGCGAGCCACATCAGGAACAAGTTTATCCAAGATGCCCTTCCAACATATATGAGGAATCAGATTCAGTGTCTCAAAATTGATACTTTGAGCCGAATCAAGATTGAGCACGACTTAAGACGAGTAAGAAATTGGTCCTTCGAACCGGATCGCTATACTTACGCTCGCCAGCAAGCGGTACTTGAAATTAGGAAACTCCCTGTTGCACTTTTCGCAGCGGTACATGCCGTTCTCCAAGTCGATAACCTTCTTGTTGCATTCGGGAGTGGGACAAGCTTTGTACATGGCGTTTTCGGACCTGACCAGCAGAATGGTCCCCATGACTTGGTAATAGTCCCCTGAAATATAAACAAACCATTTCAATGGACATTCTGTGACCCGGGTCGGCGAAACGCTTACCTCTCTCGGCATTCCCCAAATTCTGATCCTGCACCTCTTTGAAACTAGCCAGGGGGTGTTGAGGTTGCCAATTCCCGATCTGGCGCTTATATTGGTAGCATCGAAACTGCTCCCTTCGCTGTCGTACCACCCTCGGAGACGATAGCATTCCTTAATCTCCGGGTTGACTTTCAGGATGGTGCTGCTGATGGTGGAGAGATTCTTGCCACCGCCAAATTCACTGATACGCGCCGCTTTCAATACTACCACAGGGTTGTTGACGCCGTCAAAGTTTTCAGCATCGGAGCCCCACAAGGTTAAAGTTACCTGCAGTTTTTTCAATGATATACTGAATTGTGTCGTAATCCATATAAATCATAAATACATTTCCTTGGTTTAATTATTAGTCTTCAACAATTTGTTAGAGTAGGTCCACTTTCAACATTTGGCATTTCTTCAATCTTGTATGGATACCAGAATCATTTCCAACAACTCTGAGGACTTTATAGAATGCATTTTTTCAAGGTAGTCGATTAAAAACAATTTCAACAATGGTTTTACCGCTGTGGTACTTATAGAGGTCCCAGAATAGATCCTTGTGGATTTGGGGGGAATTTTGTAAAAATGAAGAAGCAGAAAGCCAAAAATAATATTCACACTGATCCAATGATCTCATGGAGAATGAAGGAGGCCCCAAAACAGCTCCAAAAGCGAATAAGAATTAAACATTGGTCCTTAGAGCCGGATCAGAAGTGCTCTCGAATCAAGTCCTTCGAGATAGATAAAGATCCAGCTGAATCAGTAATTACAGGAAATTTTTCAAAAGTCCTTTGCTAGATAAAGAAATAGAGTAATAATTCTACAAACCAGATCATGTACAAGACCTTCAAAAATAATACTTTCATTCAACAATGGTTTTATCATCGTGGCACTCATACCATACCATTACGACTGAAACACTAAAACTGATCTCTTCTGTGTTTTGAAAAGCCAATTGAAATATATTCAAAGGCTAAATTAATACAATTAAATATCTTTTGATGGAAGGAATATGGATTTTGGGGGAATTTTGTAAAAGTGGATAGGAAGAAAGCCAAAAATGATCTCCAAATACATGGAGAATGAAGGAAGTTCCAAAACAGCTCTAATAGCGAATAAGAATCCAACATTGGTCCTTAGAGCCGGATCACGAGAAGGACTCTCAAATCAAGTTCTCCAAGACCGATAAAGATCCAGCTGTCTCAGTAATTACAGGAATTTTTTCAAAACTGGCCCTTTGAGCTGGATAACGCAAGAGTAAATAATTCTACAAACTGATTCGTACACAACAGCTTCACAAATAATTCATTCAACAACGGATTTTGGGAAGCAAAACAGCTCTAATAGGAATAAGAATTGGTTCTTAGAGCCGAATCAGGAGAAGGGCTCTCAAATCAAGCCCTTCAAAGCAGATAAAGATCCAGCTGACTCAATAATTACAGGGAAATTATCTTTGAGCTGGATTAAGAAATAGAGTAAATCATTCTACAAACCGACAGCTCTAAAAATAATACTTTCAATACAGAATAATCTAAATGGTCTCTCAATTCGAAATAAAGTTTCTCCAAGTTGATCTGCAGATTGAAAGAGAAGTTCGAAGTGAACTTTGTCTATTCAATGTCTAAAAACAATTATTCAATGATCTAATAAAAAAAAAAAATGGTCCTAGAGCAGCCGGATCTGGATCTCCACATACATGGGGGATGAAAGAGGACTCAAAATAGCTCCTTGTGGTACCCCCACAATAAATTTACACGTTTGTTGCATTTTTAAAATCCTCGTTGAATATGGCACACAAAATATATTGATGAATAAACTTACCGCTGTTTTTGATTGATCAACCAACACGACTTCTTTCTTTTTCAGTTCTCTACCCGTAGATCTGGCCTGGAATGTTTGTAATTCGCCGACACTTTTAGCGACTCCCATAACATCTGAAATTTTAGTGTTTTTTAAAGTTACAAGATTTTTTATTTTATTTTGTGTAGTCTTTGTTAATTTTCTCATGTGCCACTTGAAAAATTCCAAAGCAAGCACACACACCCCATATACGCACCTATCAAAGAATTCACCTCTGCATTTGCGATTTTATCGATGGTAACAAAGTCGTATTGGGTGGTAGGTATGGTGGAATCACCCTCATCGGTACACTCTTGTATGATGGTATCGGGGGTCATGGTCATTTCATAGTCGTTCTTCAGGGAACTGTACTGTTTATTCGCAGGTTTCAACTGGCATTTACTGATGAAATATACCTTGTCCACCTAAAACATTATCTTAGAGGTACACACAGAAACAAATTGCCAAATTATTCTCAATCGTATGTGATAATAAGTACATATACCCAAATCAATACATCAAGTAAATCTGAATGAATTGAAAATTCAATAAAGCTAAATCCCCAGAAGTCTTTCAGATACATTAAGCAGAACTATACCGGGTGACACAGGATATCGGGCCACCCCTGTAACTTCTGCATTCGTCAACGGATTTTTCTGAAATTTGGTACAGTTATATAAGCAACCATTTCGGATTCGATCGCATAACAGTCCAATATGGCGGACTTCTGGTTTTTCTGGTAATGCCAGCAACTTTGTTTAGGCCGTATATTTTTACATATTCAAGTTCAACAGGTCAAAACAAGTCCAAACCTCATGTCAAATGTCATTTTTTTGAAAAAAATTAAATTCAAATTGTTTTTTTATTTTACCTTGTGGATAAATGAGATTTGGTCAAGGCTATTCACAATGAGTCGCACATAACAGAAAAACATAATTTTTTGTGTCACTTATTGATGAATCAATGCAGTCACATCACATTTTGATCAAAAATTATTATTTTTTCAAATGAACCCCTACATGTCTCTCTAGAACATACATTCAGGAAAAAATTACATATCATTTTTGTATTTCGGTGCAGTAACAAATTGTATACGTTCAAAAATCTACAACTAGTTCATGAGTTTCCTTGCAGTTCGAATATTTTTCAACTTAGTAAGCTGTGGAAAACAACATTTCTGAATCTTGTCAACTATGTAATTGTGTTTCACTGTCATCTTTCCTCTTAACTCTCGAAAATTAGTTAACTTTCGAGAATTAGTAGAAATGGAAAATGAAAATTATAGGTTTTCGAGAGTTGAGATGAAAGATGACAGCGAAACACAATCAGTTGACAAGATTCAGAAATGTTGTTTTCCACAGCTTACTAAGTTGAAAAAATTATTCGAACTACAAGGAAACTCATGAACTAGTTGTAGATTTTTGAACGTATACAATTTGTTACTGCACCGAAATACAGAAATGATGTCAGAATTTTTACTACACTATCACAAAATCAATGTGCATGTTAAGTCTCAAAAAAGCATAAGGTGCATTTAAAAGAACTTTACCAGTTTTTTTTTAACAAATGATGCATGATGCAATAATTTTAAAGATTTGGCAGAATTCTATCACAAAAATTAATATGCATACTAAAATTCTGTGAACTAAAGACAGATTGGGTTAAAGACATATTAGGTTGAACCTAGGCCAAATTAATTTTTACTAAACTATCACAAAATCAATGTGCACATTAAACCTCAAAGACACAGATCAGGGGTAGTATTTTGATAATGAATGTCACAAACAATATTACTGGATTCTGAGAATTTTTGAGAAACCATCAAAAAACCAATGTGCATGTTAGAAATCTGAAGCCGGAAGACACACATCGGTATAATTAAGTTTTGTGAAATTTCTATGGTGCATTAAGCAGTACTCTTAAAAAAAAAACATTTTGTACCAAAAATTAATTCTGAATATTCATAACAGAATTCTTTAAGTGTTAGAATTGTTTCATCACAATATCAATGTGCTCATTAAAATCAATGTGCATATCTTGTGAACCAAAGACATGTTAGGTAAACCTAAAATTTACCTCAAGTATTCTGAAAATTAGTTGCATAAAAATAAATCTTACTTTTGAAAATGTTTACTACACCATCACAAAATCAATGTGCATATTAAATTTCAAAGAGACACATCTTAAGGTACATTAACAGTATACATTGTTTTGAAGAAATTATTTAAAATGATTTTTCTTTCCTGATTTCTGTCTATTGAAAACATATTTGGTTGAACCAAATAGAGATTAGGAAGATCTAATGCCAAATTACTTCAATTATTCTAAGAGTGAGTGGTATAAAAACAAACTTGAATTTTTAGAATTATTGCTACGCAATCATACAATCAATGTGCATTTTAAATCACAAAAAGGTGCATTTAACAAAACTCTACCAGTTTTTTTAAACAAAATGATTCATGGCCCAATAAATAAAATACTCCTTCGAGACAGGCACAGTCCCTGCCCTACTCAAAACATCGAAAGTTATACCTGTGCACAAAAAAAACTGTAGAAATGAATTGGATAATTATAGGCCAATCTCCTTAACACCATCATTCTCCAAAATTTTCGAATACTGCATGCTAGAAAGGCTCAATCCTTTCATAGAGAAATTTAATTTAATACCAACCGAACAGCATGGATTCAGAAAAACGCGGTCAACTACTACTGCTACCACTGAGTCTATAAATAATATTCTTGAAGAAAATGTCCAATTGGAGTATTCTGCGACTTGAGTAAAGCCTTCGATTGTGTACCACACAATCGGCTACTAGACAAGCTCTGGGCACTTGGCATTAGAGGAAGAGCACATGATTGGTTCAGATCTTTTCTTGCAAATAGAAATCAATATCTATCATTATCCCAAAATGAGAGAGGTCTTATCTCTTCACACTACTCCACTACACTTCCCGTGAAAGTAGGAGTTCCTCAAGGAAGTGTAGTAGCTCCAATTCTATTCTCCCTGTATCTGGCAGACATTGTGAACTACCTATCAGAATTTAAAGTTATCTTGTATGCGGATGATCTGTCGATCTTGGTATCAAAAGAATCTAATGATTTGAATGAACAAGGTAGTATCGATCTGATGTACAAAATTGCCAAATGGTTCTCAAAAAATAAGCTGTATATAAACTCAGCAAAAACTGAATTTCTTATCTTCCATACAAGACAAAAACAAATTAAAAATATCAACCTGACCTTAAACAACACTAACGTGAATTGTAATACCACTGTTAAGTTCTTAGGTCTCACTATAAATGATAAACTAGACTGGGAAACCCACATATCTACAGTAATAAAAAATATTAACACCAAAATATTCCAGATACGCTGTATGTATAATGTCCTGACAACCCGGTAATGAAAGACTTCTATTTTGCAGAAATTCAATCGAGACTGGCATATGGAATCATAGTCTGGGGACAATCACCTGCTGCCAAACGTCTCTTTATTACACAGAAAAAGTGCATTCGTGCCATGTTTCGTAAACCTCAAACAGAATCTAGTAGACCTCTCTTTAGAAAGCTACAAGTATTACCGCTGATTTCTCTGTACATATTGGAAACTGCTTGTTACATTTACAAACGTAAAAATACTTTACTCTGCCGTAATGACATTCACAGTCATTCCACCAGGAATCAGCATCTGCTGAATACTCCTCTAAACAACTTAAACCTAGCGCAAAACGGACCTCTAAGTATCGGAATTCGAATTTTCAATAAAATTCCCCAAAACATTAGAGATGAACCTACCTATTTCAGATTCAAGAAGTCACTGAAAAATTACTAATGGAGGGCGATTCTATACTTTGGAAGAATTCTTTGAGATGTGATTTAATGTTAGTGTATTCTGTGACTCTATGTGAAATTGTTTTTTATCATAATATTTAAATTGTAGTGTACTTTGTGTGCACTTGTACTCATTCTTGTAATATTTAATTTTTTACTCTGTAATTTTGTATTGTCTCTATACTCCAAATTCTCGACATGTCTTATACCACTTGTGGTCTTCAGATGAATAAACTTGAACTTGATAATATCAATGGACATTGAATCAATGTGGCATTGGGAACCAAAGACATATTAGGTCTAGTTGAAGAGGGAAACATTCTCAATTGAATATAGAATAGAAAGATTTTTCTGTTAATTGAAAAATCCACGATAAAAATTAGGTTATTTTTTGTGAATGTCTAACAGAAAACAACTACTTCCCCGGCTAAAGCCACGCTGGACATTGAACATCTGATAGATATTATTGAAAGATGGAAGATAGAGTTTGTCTTTCAATCACAGATAATTCCACATCTGATTTTATTCATATTTTCAAACAAATCAATCTACTTCAAGTATTCTGAAAATTAGTGGCATAAAAATAAATCTTACTTTTGAGAATTTTCACAATATTATCACAAAATGAATGTGCATTTTGAATCTCAAAAAGGTGCATTCAATAGTACTCTACCAATTTTTTAAATAAAACTTTTAGAACAAAAAATTAAACCGATGAAATACGGAACTGAAAAGTAAAAAATAAAATAAACCTTCCTAGTCTCAATAACTAAGCTCCTAAACTAACGTAAGTAACTAATTTTGAGTCGGCCCCAAACAAACAAGCAAATGAGTTAGATAAGGCGTAAAATGATGGCATCGAGTTGCGCGGTGACATTCTGATAATTTTTTTGAAGTAATTTAATGATCTTTGTTGATTGTTTGTTTGGCGCCGACTCAAAATAAGTTACTTACGTTAGTTTAGGAGCTTAGTTATTGAGACTAAGACGGTTTATTTTATTTTTTACTTTTCAGTTCCGTATTTCGACGGTTTAATTTATGTGGCTGAAATCTACTAATTACTACCTACTTGTTTTTTGATTACTTCCAAAATACTTACTTACCCACCTTACTTCAACTATTACCAGTTAAATAATATGATTATCTACTTTTACAATTTGTTGCAATATAAATTATTTTTGTTGTTCTGGTTGGTTTATTCCATTACTTTGTATATCATTCCATCCTCTCATAGAATATAATGTTTGTGATGGATGTAGGAGAACAAAAATAATGACATAAGCGATCTGTCATTGTCAATTACATAAGTGTGCCAATGTTCACAAGTGAAACATCATTTATTTCCTATTTTTCTAACCGTAAGGGTGCATAATTCCATTAAAAATTCAAATATGATCAACTATGAGGTATACCCTATCTAATAAAAAAAGAATCATCCAAATCGAAGAACCCAGTACAAAGTTATGCCTGATAGAATCGGTCAACGGACCAGAATTCAGAGGGTGAGTGATCAATATCCTTCATTTTGCTACCCTTAGGGGGATTTCATCTTTTAAATTCAAATGGGACCAACTTCGAAGTACACCCTATCCACTGAAAAAAGAATTATCGGAATCGGACGTCTCACTAGAGAACCTCCTCCTTTTTGGTTTCGTCGGTTAAAAATGATTCATGACCCAATCAATTTGAAGGATTTTGCAGCATTCTATTACAAAATCAATGTGCCTACAGAAATCCTGCAAACTAACGTTAGGTTGAACTAAATAGAGACTAGGTAGATCTAATGCCAAATTACTTCAGGTATTCTAAAAATGAGTGACATAAAAATAAATCTGAATTTTGATAGTTTTCCCAACAAAATCAACTTGTATATTAATCCCCAAAGACATAGATCAGTGGTAGTATTTTAGTAACGAATGGCACAACAATATTCCTGAATTTTGGACTTTTCGAGAATGCATCACAAAGTCAATGTTCCTGTTCTGAAACTTAAAGATCAATGTGAAGTTCCTATGGTGCATTAAACAACACTCTGCTTTTCTAAGTTCTCCAAAAAACGATAGTAAGAGTTATCACAGAAGTTTTGATATTTGCTATTGAATCACTGTGTTCATTAAAATCCCCAACTAAAGGCATATTGCTTCAAGTATTCTGATGAGTGCCATACAAATTCCTGATTTTGAGAAAACAAGGTGAAATTCTGTCCTAGTTCATGAAATAAATGTGTATGTTAACATCATGAAAAATTGCTGGGAAACCAGTACCAATATTTCCACTTGAGACACAATAGTACGAAAAAAATGGGAGTTTATTGAACTTTCCTTCGACCTATTCTGGATAATTTTTAAGATTCCCTAACAAAAACAATGTGCTTATTAGACTAATGTTCACAATATCAATGTTATCATTAAAATCCTTAAAACAGGACTAATAATTACGAGTTCTTCAAATAATGGCATTGAGAATTATTTATAAAGATTCGATGATCATAATATCAATGTAACACAACGTATTTATGAAAATTCAATAATCACAATGTCAATGTGATTATTAACCCATTATAGCGCCTACCGGGCACATATGGACCCACCTAACCCCTTACCAATTATTAGGTACAGGCATGGACAAGAACAATCTGAATCAATACAGATTACATTATTATATTAGATGAGGTACTAAATAGTACACTGAAGCAGTGTTTATGCGTATTTTGAGATTTAGCTGGTTGTGACCGGAGGTTGTTTTTAGTGCTATTGTGCAATGGATAAAAATTGCGGGTTCCAATTACGGTAAGTAGATTTTAGTATATTCTTGGAATTATCACCCAATTAAAATTGTAGTTAAAACTTGCTAAAAATAATACTTTTTATATTACTTTTCAAAATTACTATAAAAATTTTACTTTTTTTTATATCGGTGTGTAAATGTTAGTGGTCCCATATGGAACCGCTAGGCGCCAAGCTGAAATGAATTTAGATTTTTTATTTTTTTAGGGGCACGAGATTTACCATAAGCTTCACAAAATGAAGGCGAAGTGACAGAATCCATATGGAGCCCAGATCTTGATTCACTCAATTTATTTATTACAATTTCAATAATAACTGACGAAGAGCAAGAATCCTCCGAGTCAGAGTGGTGGACCATCTTCTCCTGTGGGTGAAAAGCTACGAGTGTCTGCTAACATGAGACAGGATAGGCTTGATTATTGCCTAATTCCAGTCCCAGAGGGCAAAAGAAAGCGATGTGCTGCCTCAAATTGTTCAGAAAAAGTTAGAACAATGTGTAATGAATACCAAGTTTGACATTGTATGAGTGATTTTGAAGATTTTCAATGCTAATAGATCAATCAATCAATCAAAATATACTTTATTGTCGAAAGAATCATAATCTCATTGACAAAGCATATGTTAGATCATAACTACCATCATTATAATTATTACAGAGGAGACAGACTGGAGTCAGCTTTAAAATAACAAAAAAGTCAATAAATAAACAGTACACACACACCTAATATAATAATGTAAAAGAATAAAATGTTAAAATGGTTAAATCACTAACTGTTAATCTGTAAAAAACACAAATCGTCAAAAAAATACAATACAAAAACCAATTAGACAGGTTAAAATTAAATAAAAAGTAGGATATCTTATATCTATCAAATGTAAGATCACAATTTAAAACGCCCAATAAAAACTAATAAGACACGTTAAAATTAAATATAAAGTAGGAAGTTAAAATTATATAAAAGGTTGAGTTCCCTCTATCTATAAAATAGTACGATCGTTGAAAAATTCCTTTAAACTGTAATAGGGTCTATCAGAAAGCAATGCCTTGACTTCTTTTCTAAAAATAACACCAGATACCACTCCTTTTATATTTTCTGGCAAGTGGTTGAATATCTTGCATCCATTATATATCAATTAATCTTTCACAAGAGAAAAGGAAGGAATTGGTAGTTTTAAATGCTGATTTTGTCGGGTAGAATAAGTGTTTACTCTATTGAAATTAGATTTGTGTTTGTGTATGAGGCATACTGTTTCCATTATATATATGGATATGACGGTCAGTATTTTGTTATTTTTAGTTTGCATAGGCTTCTCAGAGCACGTTTTTGTTGAACAAAGACACTTTGTAGAGAGGAACTATTACATGCTCCCCAAAATGGAATGCCATACCTTAGTTGAGAGTCTATTAAAGCATAATAAACTGCTTTTGCAGCTGAATATCCCAACTCATTTGATGCCATTTTGACGGCATAGCAACCAGAGGATAACTTTTTATTGAGGTTGTTTATATGAGCATTGAATTTTAGTCCACAATCAATAAATAGCCCCAAAAATTTGGAATTTGTTTTTTTTTTCAATCATTTTAGTATCTAGGGATATGTCTCCTATTGTGCATCTGAATGAAACTATATTGGTTTTGGATGTGTTAAATGTGAGTAGATTTGAGTCACACCACTTTTTCACCATTTGTATGTCATTGCTGATGATTCGATGTAGATCAGTTCATCTTGTTGTGCCATAAAATAGTAGTATCATCTGCGAATAGAGTGAATTTTCCTGATATGTCAAGGGCTGTTAAATCGTTTATATATAGCAAAAACAGAATGGGGCCAAGGATCGAGCCTTGAGGCACCCCACAATGTATATTTGCTATTTTGGAGGTTGATTTTGTTTTTACTATCTGCGTTCGATCTGATAAATATGATTCAAACCATATATGAGCACTATATCTGATTCCGTAGCAGTGCAGTTTTTGCAACAGTATTTCGTGATTCACACAGTCAAATGCCTTAGACAAATAAAAAAATACTGCCGCAGCCACCTCGCCACTATTGATTTCGTTGTACAGTTCATATAGAAGAGAAAAAATTGCATCATTAGTGCTTTTATTATTTTGGAATCCAAACTGTTGGATACTCAAAATATTGTGGCTGCATAAGAAGTTGTTCAAACTATTTTTGACAAGTTTTTCAATAATTTTTGACAGTGTTGGAATGAGAGAAATGGGTCTAAAATTTGAGGGAGAGTTCTTATCACCACCTTTATGCAGAGGTATCACCAAAGATGTTTTTAGGAAAGACGGGAAAATGCCCTGGTGAAAAGACTCATTTATCAGAGCTGCTAAGCAACTGAGTGCGTTTAGAGGAAGGTTTTCGAAAATTCTTATGGATATTTCGTCTATTCCAGATGTGGTTTTGTTCTTCATACTGCATATAATTTCTACCAACTCATCGACGTTGGTATCGTACAACACAAAGTTTTGATTCACGGTAATATGGCTCAAATTAACCAGTGGATCATAGGGAATTGTTATATTCTCTCTCAGAGTGTCTGCAATCGAACAATAGTAACTGTTGAGAGTGTCTGGACTGAGTTCAGATTCTACCCTCCCCCCAGAGTTTTTTCCTCTGAGTTCATTGATTATTGTCCAGCTCTCCTTTAGCTTATTACTGGCGCCTCCAATACGATTTTGGTAATATTTGTCTTTTGCGAGTTTTATTAGCTTTCGATAAATTGACCTGTATTTATTGTAGTAGTTGTGGAAAAAAATTTCATTTGTGTATTTCCTTAAATGATGTAGTGATCGTAAGTTTTTTGCTGAAATGAATCAAAATTTGTCAACCATTCCTTCCTCTTTTTATTTTTTATTTTTTGGATGGGAAATGCCTCATCGAAATTTACCAAAAGCATTTTATAGAACTCATCAAATGGTTCTTTTGAAGTTAATGTGATATCCCAATTAATTTGTTGGCATTTCATATAGAACCTATTATAGTTCGACCTAGTGTAGAGACGGCCATGCCTGAATTTCTCACTTGCTCTGTTTGCCTCAATATTTTTTACAACGCAATGAACGGCCTCATGGTCGGATAAACCGGCAGGCACCACAGAGCATGTGATATATTGAGATTCTATATTGCTGCAAACATAGTCAATAGTAGTGCTAGAATATTGAGAGATTCTGGTATCAGATTCCACATGCATGTTTAGATTAAATGCAGTAAAAAGATACATGGTGATTTTTACTGTAGTTAATGCTTGATAATATATAATGGAATAAAAACTTCAAAAACAAGGAATTAGTGTTTTTTTATCGTGAAGTGATTCAACCAGGAAAGCGCCTAGCAGGACCATATGAACCCATCCAATTTTTTGAAAAATTCGTTTATTTTTATTTAAAAACCTTATTTTGGTACCCATTGAGGCGAAGAAAATTAATAAAAACAACTAATATCGTTCCAAAGTCAAATTAAACAATTCAGGCGTTAATGGGTTAAAATTTTTAAAACACCAGCCTGTGTTTCCAAGTTCTCCAAATAATGGAATTGAGAATCATTTCTAATTCGATCATCACAAAATCAATGTCCTCAATCAAATACCTATAAACTCCGAATGAAAAATTCTTGGAAATATTTACCTTTGACGGATGTAAAACAAATTATCACTAACCTGTACATACTCATAATATTTATCCACCATATCCCTAAAGCCTGTGAGCCTAATTTCTCCGCTTTCATCAATCAAATCCATGCTAAACAATTTACCATCTCCTTTGGAATTCGACCAAGTGCGAATACCAGATTTGTTTGTTACTCTTGCTTTGATAATCCATCTGAAATAAAAAATTATATCATTTATATTCATCGTATTGAAAAAACTTATATTGGATGCGACAACTTACTTGTTGTGGTACGGACTGAGACTCGAAATAGGTTGGATGGGTTGACCTGCGAAACTTTCCGTGGTATCCATTGACACAGACGTGTTACTAGTAGTCGGTCTACTCATAGATGCTCCGTTCACTTTAACAGACTTGGTTTCATTTTTCGGAGAAGTGGATGTACCCGTATCGGTCAAAGGTGTGGGATTTCCGATTCTCTCCCCTACTTCTTCCCCTGGAGCAACCATGTTCATGTCCAAAATGAGTAGGACTCGGCTAGAAAATAGATTGCAATATGTACTCTCCTTTAGAAAATGTACATTTTGTAGGAACGTCAATTGGTTGAAGGTCCAAAGAAAGAAAGATATAATATAAATAAAATAATTAATAAAAACCTTTATGAAGACAAGCTTTTATTCAAATGTAGTAAAAAGTAAAAAGTAATTGCTTTGGATATGTGACGAAGTTTATTCCGTGAGAAACAGATTCAAGAACTTGAAAGTTTTCAGCAACAAGCTTTTGAATCTATAACTCACGGAATAAACTTCGTCACATATCCAAAGCAATTACTTTTTACTTTTTAGCGCAACTAAAATAAAAGCTTGTGTTTTAAAAGGTTTTTTATTAATTATTTTAATTTGTGCTTTTCAGTTAGTACGCCTAAATCTATGCATTTTTGTTAAAGCATCGTTATTATGAGGCCTTTTTCCTGTAAGTTTTGAGCTACCTAGTTCTTCAATGAGAAGACCGTCTAAAGATTAACTCTTCCGCCATATTGGAGCTGCCATCTTCAATTTATGAATTTTGACAAAAAACAATAATCTACGACCCGAACTTAGACAATAAATTCATAATCTCCGACCCCATAAACCTCCACATACCAATTTTGAATAGAATCGGACTATAAGTACAGAACTCTTCCGCCCTCTTGGAGCCGCCATCTTGAATGTATGAATTTTTACAATAAATTCATAATTTCTGACCCCAAAAACCATTCATAATTACAGAACTCTTCCGCCATCTTGAATATATGAATTTTGACAAAAAATTCATAATCTCCAACGCCGAAAACCCCACATACCAATCGAGTCTTTTTCCTGAGAATAGTGTGGCAAATTTGTCACGAGATGAGTCTTTTTCCTGAGAATAGTGTGGCAAATTTGTCACGAGAGACAGGCACATGTGGTAGGGAAAAACATCAAACCATCTCCATTTAAGATAGCGTTATTCAAGTGATACAGTTCTGTAATCACAGAGATCGTCCGCCATCCTAGAGCCGCCATTTTGACAATAAATTCATAATCTATGACCCCAAAAACCCTAACATACCAATTTTAAATAGGATCGAACCATAATTACAAAACTCGTCCTCCGCCTTGAATTTATGAATTTTGACAAAAAATTCATAATCTCCGACCCCAAAAATCTCCACATACAAATTTTGAATAGAATTGGACCATAATTACAAAACTCGACCGCCATCTTGGAGCCACCATCTTGAATTCATGAATTTTTACAATAAATTCATAATATCCGACCTCAGGGAAGTGTTCTAGGACCACTCCTCTTCATACTATATCTGAATGATATTGACCTTTTTGTGAATTGTGAGTTCATAAATTTATTTGCTGATGACACACTATTAGCTTGTAGTGATTCATGTCTTAACACTGCTTTACAAAAGATGAATAATGTTCTAATAAGTGTAAGTGAATATTTGATGATTAATAAGCTGAAACTCAATGTCGCAAAAACCAAGGCGATGATCGTGACAACGAAATACAAATATAAGCAGATAAATGTTAATGACATTGATATATTGAAAACCACAACTACCAATTTTGAATAGAATCGGACCATAATCACAGAGATCGTCCGACATCTTGGAGCCGCAATTTTGATTTTATGAATTTCGACAATAAATTCATAATCTCCGACCCCACATACCAATTTTGAATAGAATCTGACCATAATTTTAAACTCGTCCACCATCTTCATTTTGAATTTTCATCACTATGATACGAGAATAAAACAGCACTTTCATTTGCCGTTAGCAAAAGTGAGAGTAACTTCATATGCACGAGTACATTGGTCCAAGAATATTCAACAAACTACCAGAATACCTGAAGGATATAGAACAGCTGTATGTGTTCAAAGAATATTATATTTTATATTTTATTGAGTGATTTACAAAATAAAGATACATTGGTAATACAAATAAGTAGTAAATATATCATAGTTTTATATACATATAAGCACCTAGGTCTTAGTAGGACCTGTATGTGCATACTAAAAATAATAATTATTGAAATAGTTGATATTGCAGTTTAGTGTATTATTACTATCTAATCTAAAAGTCAAAATACCTAAAAGTCAAAATACCTGTGTTATTACAATAGAATAGTGCTGTGGGGCTGGTGAAACAATATGTAATATATAAAGTAGTAGCAGAGATCAATTAAAGTAGAAGGTTATCCTTAAATAATGCTTGAGTATTGTGAATAGTTTTTTATGATATGGATCTTACATTTTTCCGAAAACAGTTTATAGTTACCTATGTTTCTTATTTCTGGTGGCAAAATATTGAATATTTTTGGAGCAAGACATCTTGTAAATCTCTGATTAGAGTCTTTGCGATAGAATGGCACTGATAATTGTTTACTTGTAACTTGTCTGGTATTGTACATGTGAGAGACAAAAGTTTTCATTTCCTGGTGTTTATATAAAAAGGTACAATTACTATGAAAATAAATCATCCTGACATTAGAGTATCGGAGTTTTATATAAATTTTCAGTTGGGTATAATTTGCCTTTGTGAAAGATTATTTTTAATAGATAATTTTGTATAACATTGAGAGGACTCAATGCATTGCTATAAAGCCCTCCCCAGACCAAAATACCATATTTTATGATTGATTCTACTAGTGCTTTATAAACCATCAAAAGAAGCTTTTATTTAAAATTTTCTGAGTTCATAGAATTTATATATAAGTCTTCGTAATCTGTTAGTTAGATGGGTAATATGTTGATTCCATTTGAGATTTTTATCTATAATTATTCCAAGATATTTAGTGGCTTCCGATTCTTTTACTTCAAAGTTGGTACTGGGAATTTGAAGGGTACTGTAGTTGGGCCTATTGGAATTCGTTAGTGAAAATGCAATATATGTAGTTTTTTTGACATTTAGTGATAATTTGTTATGATCTAGCCAATTTTTTACATTGAGGATGCCATTTTCTGTTTTATTTTTTAGTTGGTTCCAATTTGTATCATGAAATATGAGAATTGTATCGTCGGCATAGGATATTATAGTGCCATCAATATGAGAATCTAATAGTGAGTTGAGATAAGTGATAAATAAAATTGGCCCTAGAACGGTTCCTTGGGGAACGCCAATTTGGATAGTTTCGTTATCACTTATTTCATCTCTTATTTTTACCTGTTGCTGCCTATCTGATAAGTAACTTTGGAAGATCTTCAACACAACACCACGAATACCATAGTGACAAAGCACATCAAGTAGTCTCTTGTGGGGTACTGTGTCGAAGGCCTTCGCAAGGTCAAGGAATACCCCTATGCATTTCTTTTTAATGTCTAGGTTTTTTTTTATGAAGCAATAAAAGACCATTTATTGGAAAATGTTGCTATACACCTACAGAATATTTTAACTGATTTTAAACTGTATTGATATTATTATACCATGATGGAACATTTTAACAGATTTTAATTGTCTTGAAATCTTTAATCACTATTTTTCCTTACTTCTAATTCTATTCTTTTTATTCTAATGTATTGACAATTCCCCATACAATGTAAATTTGTCCAAGTGGAAATAAAGTATTATTATTATTATCTTGAATTTATGGATTTTGACAAAAAATTCAAAATCCTCAACACTGAAAATCCCCACATACCAATTTTGAATCGAATCTGACCATAAACACAAATCTCGTCCGCCATCTTGGAACCGCCATTTTGTTTTTTCTCCAACAAAAACTCCATAATGCATTGTCACCGGAATTATGAACACCTGCCAAATTTCACATAAATCGGGCAACTAGAAGTTGCAAGATTTGTACCAAACTTAGATAGCAAGATTTGTACCAAACTTACATAGCAAGATTTGTACCAAACTTATATAGCAAGATTTGTACTAAACTTACAAAGATACAAACATACAAATGTGAAGTGAAATAAAAGCTTGTAAAAATTGCAAAAAATAATATATAGTAGGTAAAACGCAATAAGACAAACAAACAAAAATATGAATACGATGGCATTATTAAAGTATAAAACATGATAGAATATAAATAAAAATTAGAAGTAATTGTGGTTGGTGTTCTCCTTGGTCAATGTTTCGAATTCAAGTATAGTTGTTGAACAAAACTCTTTTTATTTGAATTGTGTTAAGGATTTATTTCTAAATTCTATTGGAAGAAGGTCGAAGAGCCATGACCCATACTTCGTCTCTTTGCATTCTTGGAAGACGATATAATGGCAACAACAAATTGTGTTTGTATCTAGTATCATAGGGGTGAATTGACGAGTATGTTGTATGTTCATTTATCTTTGACTTGAGCAAAATTATACTTTGATAAATGAGCAGTGAGCAGATAGTCATTATTTTTAATGAAAGGAATAGTTCTCTACAACTGGTATCCCAAGGTATATTGAAAATGGTTCTTATTGCCGCTTTATGCAATATAAAAATTCTGGTAATTTGTGTAGATATTGCATTACCATAACACTGTATTCCACTACTACTACTACTACTACTACTTACACTGAAGATTTGGCTTGGGTGCCAGGCCACACAGGCTACAAGGGCAACATAGAGTGTGATTCATTAGCCCGAGAAGGAGCACGATGTGCCCCAATTGGCCCAGAACCTATTTGTGGCACAGCGAAAGCGCTTCGAAAACACTAAACAACAATCTCAGGGATGGTGGAACAAGGCGCCGGGCATGAGACAGGCCAAAGAGTTCATCAAGGAACCATCGCCGAAATTCACAGAGTACCTGCTAAGCCAAAATAGGAGAACAACCAGGATCATGGTTGGGCTCCTGGCAGGGCACTGCACTCAGGATTAACATCGAACCGCAGCCACAACCACATGTAGGTTCTGCCAGGAGGTGTAGGAAACCTCCGAGCTACTGTGAAGGCCTTACAAGACAAAGGTTTTCAACGCTAGGGGAGGAAAAACCACAACCCCTAATTATATGGAGGATTCAAGGTCTGGCCTATGGAGTCTTGTAACAAGGACAGGCCTAGACAGGGAACTCTAACATAACATGAGGGCATACACAATAGATAAGGTCACAGCGAAGTGGCTCCTAGTCCACAAGCTCCTTTCAAATATAATCTACACTGAAGATTTCACAATCCGTTTTGGTTTCATTCAAAAAAAGATCAATTGCTGTGAACCAAATCTGAGCCTGTGCCATAATATCTCGATAAATAGGTAATTAATCAGTCCCCTTTACAAGTTATATACAGAAAGTTGTATCGTGTCAAACATACTTGCTAATAAATTATTGTGGGATATGGAATCTGTCATATCATTTAAGCATATCAGGAATAAGAGTGGCCCTAGTACAGAACCCTGAGGCACCCCTCTCGTGACAAATATAAATGAACCCATGACATTGTCAACAACTACTGCTTGGCTACGATGTGATGAGTATGGCTGAAAGAAATTAAGACAGGTACCAAGTATCCGTTTAGATTGATTAATAACACCAAGTGATCTACAGTCAAATACAGCCGTTAAGGAATTAATGTACACATCAGTGAACTTTTACTTACGCATCTCCTTTGCCCGAATTATTGATTATGCTTGTTATGAACTTGCTTATTTTAATCACTGAAAAATTTTCGATTCCCGACGTTCCAGGTTTGTCCTTGATTGGTGTTGTCAACATGGCGAATGAAATTGTGTTTTTTCCATCTGACAAGAGGATTCGATAACGTTCTTTATCAGCGGCACCCGAATTGATTTTCTTGCTTCCCAGGACTTGCATTATAGGATTTGGGTAATCGCCTCCTTTCATGATCACCTATTGGATTGAACGATATTGTAACATTGTGAAAAAAGATTTTTTTATTGTTTACCTGGAGTGATCCTTCGGATAAGTTGTAATTCGACATTTTGAAGAGATATCACATCAAATTCTAAATATTATTTGACGATCTTGACACAACGGAGAAACGAGAATAAGATGGCTTTTGGCGCGAGTGGGAAAAGTTAAACATGTTATTCTTCTTCTAATTATTAATAACTTTAACTAGGTCAAAATGCCACCAGAGAGCGACACTTGCATGGCTTCATTACTTTATTCTCAACTGGATCACAATAAAACGTAGCTTATAGTTCGCATTGATCATGGGTGCGTCCAACAGCGTAACGTGGTTAATGGCCCTTTTCATTTTAGAAAATATTTTGTGCGCATGCCTCAACTTCCGCTATATTTTTCGGACACTTTATAGTGTATAACCATATATGAATCAAGTACCAATATTGATAATAAAGACAGACAAATGTGAAGCATGACCATCGCTCAGATTCTTTCTAATCGGCAACGTTGAATTGATGAGCATGCGCGAAAATGGAGGCGTGACACAAAGATAGTAGACGTTATCTGAATAAACATATTTTACTCCGTTGCCAGAAGTTTTGGAAGTACGGGAAATTGGGAAGACGCATGATTTTATTTTTTCTCTGCATCAGGTTAGTCCTGAAAAATTAGATTTTTGGAAAATAATTTCTCAAAACCCAAGTTTATATCGAATTTTCAAATTTGAAAGTACTCCTCATTTCAAACTCGATTTGACCTCCACTTGAATAACTTCCCCCAAACACTAGCGCCTATTGTGGTTGTTTAAGGAATATTGATAGTCCGTAATATTTCTTACAACCCAAACATAAAGTCAACCTCACGTTAGATGTGATGTTTCAGTAACAATGGAAAATACTATGACAATAAAAATATTAGTACAACATATAAACGAAGACGGATTAAATTATAGTTGACAGTTCGAAGCAACTAGCGGTAAAAGGTTGAACTGTGTGAAGTAACGATGCATACGTCTATCAGAGATGAAAAAATCGGCGTTTTCAATTTCGAATTATGAAAAACATTGAACATTTTTTCAATTTCTAAGTTTGTTGATGAACTTTCTAGGTGGTAATCTCCATGTACAAATCAAAATATTTTAGAAAAAGGGCACATGTGTGTTCCCTATTTCAGCATTACGTCATACTGTTCACACTTTTTCCTAAGAGACAAAACTATTTGTCTGCCAAAATCCACCTTATAAAAATTTTAGGTTATGTTTTTCTACTTTGACATATCATGATTCACATAAAAAATTCTAAATATAAAAAATATCAGAGCTCTCTCAATTTTTAGGTCGCGTCGACTGAAAGAGGAAAAATGTCTGGAGGTACTCTGTGTGTCCTAGCCTTAAATGGAAGGAGGCAAACCGTTAAATGTACCCCAAATACAACAATTTTACAGGTATATGATTCGATTATGAGAAAAAGGCACATTAAGATTATTTGATGCCTTTCGCAGGTTCTGGAGGAGGTGTGTAATAAACAGAAGTTGAAACCAGAAGAGTACGACCTGAAGCACCACAATAAAGTCCTGGACACCACAACTACGTTCAGGTTCTCAGGCTTGCCAAACAATGCTCAACTAGAGTTGGCTCCCGCTTCCAAGTTACGCTCCGAGTCCCCAATAACTCTAGCGGTCAATCTAGAGGACGGCAGTCGTTTGATGGGAGATTTTGCACCCAGTGATACCCTCGTGAACATACTCGGCCAACTCTGTCCCGAAAAACTAGCCGAATGTAAGAATCCAGTGGTGATTTACACTAGGAGGGAGATGTACGGAAAAGAACTGGGAACCGTCACGCTCAGAGCGCTGGGACTGACGGGTGGTAGGGCCATGATTAGACTTATCGATAAGACTCCAGAGCAACTGAAAATCCAAGCGAACGTGGCTGCTCCTTTACCTGCAAAGCCCGTGGAGGAGAAGCCGTATCAGCGGAAATTCCAGCCACTAACGCAGACTACAGCAGAGAATCAGAACAACGAAAACACCGCCGAGGAAGCTAGCAGGGCGAAGACAAATGAAGAACAGCCTAAAATTGATAGTGGAACCAAGTTCAGCCCGGAAAGTATCCAGAAAAAGGTGAATGTGGATGTGTTGAAGCTGGCACGGGAAAAGAGAAAGAATAGCGAATTCACGAGTCCCAAAAGTGACGAAAAAAGGAAAATTTTGCCAGAAAAGCAAGTGGAAAAGAGACTTATTAAGGACAAATGTGAGTGCAGCAGAGACGATTCTATGGAAGTAGATTGTTGCGGAAAGTGCGAAGAAAAATGCACCAATATCAAGCAGGATATCGAGGATGAATTTGTTTTTGTAAGTACGCCCAGCATATTCATGAAACAAAAAAGTATTGTATACCAATGAATAAGGTGATGAATTTAATGTATTTTTGACAAACATAGCTGAGAAAATTATAAAGTCCCTGCCAACCAGTGACATCAATATCTCAGACTTTCTATCAGGCATTAGTAAACCAAGGGATTCATTTTTCATGTCGCCGGTGACTCATGAGGATGTTGAGCAGGCCATTAGATAAAAAACACCAATTGCTAGGACATATATAATCTAAATAGCCACATCATTAAAGACACAATCAAATATCTTGTTAATCCTTTAACTATTCTCATAAATCCATGTTTCACTGAAGGATGTTTTCCTGATGTATTGAAATTAAGCAAAATAATACCCATCTACAAGAAAGGAGATATGGATTCACCTGACAACTACTGACCAATATCTATTATTCCAATTTTAGGCAAAATAATAGAGATTATAGTCAAAGAGTACCTCATGATTTTTCTTGCTAAACTCAACATCTTATATGATCATCAATATGGTTTCATGAAGGGTAAATCGACAACTGATGCGGTTGTTGAAGTAATAAACAATATAGAAAATGGTCAACTTACTAGCCTAACACTGGGATTTAAGCAAAGCTTTTGATTGTGTCAGCCATAATATTCTTATAAAAAAAACTGGAACACTATGGAATTCGAGGGATTCTTGACATTTTTCAGATCATATCTTGAAGCAAGAAAACAAGCAGTCTGCATAGATAGTATCATATCAGACGAAGAAACTATATCTCATGGTATACCCCAAGGCTCTATCCTAGGACCCACACTTTTTGTAGATTATATCAATGACATTTTTCAATTCCTGTTGCCTAGTACAATCATCTGTTTTGTAGATGGTACTACAATGGTACAGTCAGAGTCAAATATCACTCAACTAGTAAATACACCAATAAAATTGAAGATAAAGCAGAAAACTGGGTTTCTGGGAATATGTTGAAGCTGAATAGAAACAAATCGCAGAAAATTATAGTGTTCTGCAATAATAATATAACTTGTAATAATCATGTTAAATTACTAGGAATAACAATTGACGATATGCTCAAATTGGAGTCCCACATAGACCAGTTGTGTAAAAAACTATCAGTTCAACTTTACCTATTGCGTCAGTTGAAAAAAGCTGTCAACCACCACATATTGTTAACAGCACACCATTCATTATTTTATTCACATGTACGGAATAATTCTGTGGGGTAAATCCACACATGCAATCAGAGTTTTTCGCATGCAGAAGAAAGCTATTAGAATAATGGCTGATGTTCCTTTCGATGAACATTGCCAGCCATTATTCAAAAGATTCAGAATTATGCCAATACCTTGCATTCTGATATTTCACACGCTGACCCAGATTCACAAAAAAAAGGCTCGTACTACACTCATTCGGACTACCATAAATACTCTACTAGAAACGCAGAACAGCTTAGGCAACCAAGATTGAGACTTCAAATGTCTACACGCAATACTCTTGACATTAAATTATATAATACTTCACATTCTATAAAAAAAATCAGAATCACGCTACTTTTAGTTCTCTATATATAGACCTCATTAACTCACGAAGATATACCCTGTATATTGTTTTAATATTCAATAGCTAGGTGATCGAAATGCCATGCTCTTCTCCCTCGAATCAGCGCAAGCCATACCCTCCGAAGACCTCCCCGATGATTTTTTCGAGCTAACAATCGACGATGCCAGGAAGATACTGAGAGACGTGAAGAAACAAAGGAACACCGACGTTCCTCTGATGACGTACACGCTCCGCAAGCTGGAAGAGTCCAAGAAACAGCTGAGGCAACTCAACAGGTACAAGAAGGCGATCATAAGGGTGCAGTTTCCCGACAGGGCTGTCCTGCAGGGGACCTTTCAGCCCACCGAGACGATAGCCGATGTCGTCGAGTTTGTCAGGGGGTTTTTGGAGGAACGGATTTGCAAGTTCTATGTGTGTAAGTTTTTCTTGGCACTCTTTTCGGACTATCAAAATTGAAGTTTGTATTTTTTCAAGCCAGTATCTAACATTCTTGTTCTTTGTTTTGCAATCTCTTTTGTATTTCTATTATGCTGTTTTTGGATATATTGAACGCATTTATGAAATTCTCGAACCATGTGATCTCTGCCTTAAGTCAATCACAGATGCTATCTTCGTATAATCCTGTCTATGATTTTATGAGTTGCTTCTTCTTGCAAGGTACTGTTGGGTACAGTATCCGGCTCGAAGGACCAACATTTGTTGTAAATTGGCTTTCTAGCTTCGTACAATCTAGTTAATCCTTTTTGATGAAATTCAGTATATCAAAACATGTTTTTATTAGAAAGAATGAATTACTTAGGTACACGAATGATTTAGGAAAATAAAGCCAGGATAATATTGATTGGAGCAGCGAAAATGAGAAATATATAATTTGTTGAAACATCCAACAGATTCAACTCCACCAAAATGTGTCTTGGAAGAGAGCAAAAGGCTGATCGAACTCGGATTCGTGCCTGGTGCAATGATTCACTTTGGCGCGGATTTTCAAGACAAGCCTTCGAGTTTTTTGAGGAAGGAGCTGCGGGATAAATTCACTAGTAATTCTGTTGCCAGCTTAGCAGCGACCAAAGTGAGGTGTGTTCTATCTTTTTGATTTTTACAATAAAAAAAGAACTTCTAAACATTTAAACTAATTTTGTAATTTTTGGTAAATTTTAAAATGAGAATGGAGAAAATCTTCAAAATTAATAGTATAGGAAATATTGCGAGAAAACAGCGAAATGAACAAACATTGACTGTACTATTTTTATTAAAAAAGTACAATTGGTAGAACTTCAGAAGGTCTTTTATGTGATTTCAATACTTTTTCCACAATGGGAAGATTGAAAAAAAAATTGAAATATTTTATAATAAATATTTTTTTAGTTTCCACAAAAATTAAACATAGTTG
Organism: Gonioctena quinquepunctata; assembly: GCA_018342105.1. Classification (NCBI taxonomy): domain Eukaryota; kingdom Metazoa; phylum Arthropoda; class Insecta; order Coleoptera; family Chrysomelidae; genus Gonioctena; species Gonioctena quinquepunctata. The sequence goes on along the minus strand of JAFIRS010000389.1, from coordinate 730,948 downwards.
TCCTTTGAATCCAATAGTACATGAACAGCACTAAGAAAACAATCTGTTAAATGCAATAGGAAAGTCAAATAAAAATGAACTTTTTCAATAGTACAGGAAATATTTCAAGAAAAACAGAAAATATTAAAATTTGACTATCAGAATTTCAATTCAAATATAAATAATACAGTTGATAGAGCTCCTTGAGTTCAACTCCAATAGCACAGGAACACAATGAAAAAATTTACTTTTGACTGCCCTGTAAGAACAAATCTGTGAAGTATTTTTTTTTCAAATTTCAAGTGGATAATGAGTAGATCTCGCAAAGTCAAATCAATGGGTTCTAAATTTTTTTCTGCAAATTCACTGGATTTCATTTGATACCTTAAATATCAAATTTGTTGGAAAAACTATTCCTTTTTATTTATTCTATCATGAAAAGTTTTTTAAATTAAATAGTATAGGAAATATTGGGAAAATAAAAAAAGGAACATTTGACTGTACTATCAGAATTTGAATTTAAAATAATACAGTTGATGGAACACCTTAAGTTTACCTCCAATAGTACAGGAAATAAAGTGAAAAAAATTCAAACAGACCGCACGAAAAAAAAAATCTATGAAGTGCAATCAGTATTAATGAATGTAGAAAAGGTATTTCGGTTTTTGTGGAGAAAAATGAGACAAAGATCAGTTTTGTTTGTTCTTCAGGAATGAAAATACACGAACCTGCAGAAGCAACGTACTCGAAGAAGATTACATGGAGGCTGACCTAAACGATGATATAACGGCGCCCCCCTTCGTACCCGATGATGGAGCGAGCACCAGCACGGGAATCACTCACGATGATTACGGAGAAAGGAAGATTGTCCGGTCTACGGAAAATGTTCCTAAATGGTTTAAGTATAAACCGTAAGATCATCTGCATTCGAACTGTCATTTTGTTTTGTTACTACTAAGGAATTAATAAATTATACGAATATTTTTTCGTTGTTTATTGCACTCGTACAAAAAAAAACTTGGAAAAGTATCAAAAACCTATAATATGCAGTATTAAGACTAGAATTTCCATGTAAGTATAAATATTGTTTACTATAAACTATCCAATGAGATGAATTGAAATTAAAAATACTGACAAGTTTGTTATCAACATAAGAAAAATGGACTCAACTGAAAAAAAATATATAAAAACACGTGAATCATAAATCCTTTTCCTATTGTTTCAAAAACAAACATCGATATATAAAATTACGATCTATGAAAAAGCTACACTAAAGACATCAACTAGCGTTATCAAAATATCTATCTACTTATTATATCGCGTAAATGGCAGTCAAGACAGACTAATATTCTCTATTGAAAATTTCCAACAATATTATATGCCAAACTGATACAAATTAAGCATAATAATATTTACTATAACAATTTTTAAACAGTGAAAGATACCATTTTTTCAATTTTGCCAATATTAAAGCCAATAATTTTGGAATTTTCCATCATTTTACCCTGAACTGCATTATTAATCTGTGGAGTGAAAATTATAGTGAAACTCCCCTAGTATATCTTATAAAATCCTGTATAAACTAACGAATTCATAACAAGATCAAAGTTCAATCTCAGATCGAAAAATGGAATGTCCTTAGGTACATTGCCAATATTTTCGAAAGTTCCATCATTTTACCGTTAACAGCATTATTCATCATAGCCAATATTTTTCAAAGTTCCCTCATTTTACCGTTACCAGCATTATTCATCATAGCCAATATTTTTCAAAGTTCCATCATTTTCCGTTAACAACATTATTAATCATTGCCAATATTTTTTTAAAGTTCCATGATTTTATCGTTAACAGCATTATTAATCATTGTCAGTATTTTTTCATGTTCCATCATTTTACAGTTAACAGCATTATTAATCATTGCCAATATTTTTTAAAGTTCCATCATTTTACGTTAACAGCATTATTAATCATTGCCAATATTTTTTAAAGTTCCATCATTTTACCGTTAACAGCATTATTAATCATTGCCAATATTTTTCAAAGTTCCATCATTTTACCGTTAACAACATTATTAATCCTTGCCAATATTTTTTTAAAGTTCCATGATTTTATCGTTAACAGCATTATCATTTTACCCCGAACCGCGTTATTATTCTGTCAATTGCAAATTGTGATGAAATACGCAGCATATCTTATAAAACAGAAAAACTGTATATGAACTAATTAGTTTTTATTAGGACCCACGTTTAATCTATCAAATCGAAAAATGCCACGCCCCAAGGTACCATACTGGCCCTCTTCCATTTGTCATTTATGGAAATCAATACCCATAGATTCTGAATAAATCTGAAACAAACCCAAAATTTTGGACAATAAATTCTGGAAAAAAGCCTAACATAAACTTCTGATATTAATCGAAAAAAAAAAAACAATCATTGAAATGTGCTTTGGATTCAATTCTGACAGATTTCAAGACAATATGTTCGTTTTTACATCAGAAATGGAATGCCACAGGGAAACATTACTGGCCCTCTTCAGTTTGCTATGTATGAAGAAACCAATTCATCAAAATGTTTATGCAGATTCAAACTACATCTGATGTTCTGCTGAACTAAAAGAATGTGGGGAAGAAAATTGTTTCAATATTATTCAATATGAGAAAAATCTGGGTTGGACGAGATTCAATTCATCTCTCAAGAACCGGGGTACCCCAAGGAAGCACAACTGACCTACTTGTATGTATTGAAACTTACCAAACGTCTTTTGGGGGAGTTTTATCACGAATCCATCATTTCCAACAGACTAAACACCCAATGCCCCCTAACCCTTCCACTACGCTATCAACGCATTTATAAAATGCCCTGAAACTAAACACGAATGGCTCTCCCCCTAGGCCATATCCATATCCTCTTTGGCATCCAGATTAACCCCCATAGGCCCCAAAAGATTGCTGGACGGACCCGCTTCACCCATCTGAGACTTATAACTCTCCAACATGTTCTTCAGGGCGTTCACGTCGATATCGACCGGCTTGAAGCTCTCGATATCATCGAAGGAATCTCCATTCTTCTTCTCGAAGCTCTCCCCGATAGTTGTACCCGCCAGTTCCTTGTCCATTTCATCCATATACTGCTGCATCTTCGTTTTGACGTCCTCATAGGAAGGATTCTTGACGCAGTTGTCTTCTTCGTACTCGCTCATATCCGAGTCGGAATCGAGGTCCCACGAATCGTCGTCGGGGATGGAGAAGTTCAAAATGTTCTGTACGGCACAAGCGAAGGAATTGGGGTCGAAATTTATCTTGTTGTTCGTAGTTTGCTGCGAGGTTTTGGCGTCCTGCGAGAACGACACCTTGCTCTTGTTTTTACGCCTTGGCGGGCGTACGGGCGAGTCGTTTTGGTCGGGGAACTCCGCCCCATCCAAGTCGGACACGTGGTTCAGGAACGTGGATATTTTTTCAGTCAGGGACGTTGGATCGGTGTTGTTGTTGACATTGAATATCTTCTTCTGCCCGTATTTCTCCTGCAGCATCTTGTCCAGTTCTTCGGGGCTGATTTCCAGCCACGAATCGTCGTCGTCTTTGGGAAGATTACCTTCTTCTTTGCGTAACTGTTCGGCGTCGCAGTCCAAGTTTCTCGTCATATCCAGAATTTCCTGTCCGATCGCCGGGCTGTAGTGCATCGTGTCTCTGTGGTTGATGTAGTACTCTTTAGCTTTGTTCAAGAGATTGTTGTAGCCCACAGAGTGCTCCAGTAGGTCTTTGAAGTAGCCTTTGTCCTTCAGACTCTTCAAGTAATTGTGCCAGCCTCTGTCAGAGTCGATTTCGGCCGAAGGCTTGGCCTGAGCGGCCAAGATTTCGAAACCGCATGCCACTTTGACGCCCAAACTGTGTGCCCTGAAGTCCGGGGAGTTCTGGGGTGGCAAGTTCCAACCCGTTCTACGATCTGGCGTGTACTTGCTGTGCTTCAGCATGGCGTACAAGCACTTGGTGAAAGCGACCCTGCGCTTCACTCTGTTTTCGGGCGGGAAATACTTCATGGCTCGGCAGGATTTTAAATCGACGGCATCTCTGTTGCAGAACGAGTGGATCGCGGGGGCTATGAGGTTCGGTTTGGCATTTAGGAGGCCCGCTATGGCTACGGGTACGTAAATTGTGGCATGATGAAGATTGTCCGTTATTTTTTCCGGGTAGTTGTTGACTTTGTTCTTTATGGAGTTCTGAATGTTTGGGCAGGCGAGGGTTTTCGAAGGGTCTGCCCTTATTATCGACAGGGCATCCGTCATTGTTAGCTCGGCATCTTCTGGAGAGACAACGGGGATGAGGTGGACGTTGCCGTTGTATAAGTAGACCTGAAGGATAAGAAGTGTCACGATTTTTTTTGAAATGGGGATATAATAACGAATGTTTACCCTATTTTCGCATGTGTCCGGATTGGCCCAGGTCGGTAAATAGTCAGCAGCTTCTATCAACAGAAATTCTCCATCCACATCGTGTACTCTGGCTATCGACCCATCGATATCTTTGGTTAGCTGTTGCAGAATGAAGACCATGAACCATTCGTCCTCTATATTGTCTCCATAATGGGACACTCCGTATAAATGGGGTGGTAGAGTTTCTGACAAAAAAAATCACTATCAATAAAAATAAGTTGGATGGACACACTGAGAAAATTGTATATTTGCATTTGTATACTTTATAATGCATGTAGATATTGATCTGCTTGAAGGTGTTCAAAACAAGTTTTTGAGGTATTCTGCATTTGAACCAGGATATCATATTGGTGAATATACCTACATGGATACCAATCAATGGATGGCGTCAAGTGAAGATGAAAGTGGAAATGACCCCCTACAAATAATAGTGAAAAAACAAGTAAAAAAATGTTCAAGTGTTGTCAGAACAAAGCAAAATTACAGTTTGTGTTAAATATGGAAATGTCTTTCATCAATCCTGTTCCACAAGAAATAAATCAAAACATGTGAAAATATGTGACAGTAGAATTATATGCTCTGAAAACACCAGCCAAGGTAAAAATGAATTCAAATATGAAGAAATCCAAAAGTTACGATGTGAAAATGAACCATTAAAAAAACTTTTGAAGGAAAAGGATGATAAAAATTATGTTCTATTGGATAATATAAGATTATTGAAACAAAACAATCAATTACTTCAAGACAAAACCGAATTGATAGAGAAGATTAGCACAAAAAACTCGAGAGATAAAGTGGAGATAAAAACACACAGTGAAGCGAAAAAATGCCACCAGTCCACTGAAGGAACAAAAAACAATCCCTCACAAAACGACCCAGCCAAACAACAACAAAAACATGAACCCAGTTCTAGTAAATAAAAGGTGAATGACCCAACAACAAAACAATTTGATGTAGAAAGTCAACACCAACAGAAAATAATTTGAATGAGGACCACACAGAAAACAAAGTAAATGAAAATGGATTCACTGAAGTAATAAGAAGGAAAAATATTCGAAGCAATACATAAGACTTTAGAAAAAAAACAATGGGTGTAAAAAAGAATCAGGATTTTGGAATGGACAAAAAAGTCTGGTTTATATCTGTAAAGGCTGAAAAGACATGTAACTGAAGAAAAAATTATAAAATACCTGAAGGAATTACCACAATTCAAAGACAGGGAAATAAATATCAATGAACTACCAACACCTAGCACACAAAATAAATGTTTCAAGTTGAGCGATGACTTCAGCTTAAAAGATGAACTATATAATCCAAACAACTGGCCAGAAAGTGTAGCCATACGACGATTCGACTTTGAAAAATACCATTAGCATCGTGCAAACCACTACAACCACAGGGAGGATTTTTGAATACAACCAACTTAAGTACCTGTCACTTAAAAGACTCTGCAACTGAGCGGGCAGGCGAAAATAATAAAATAGATCAACTTGAAGGGAATTTGGAAGCATCCCTGGATATTATGCATCTCAATATCCAAGGCATGGCAACAAGAAAAATACAATAGACACTTTAGATTTACTTGTAGGTTTAACATAAGTTTGTATCTGCACGTCTGTCTAGTCTGATAAAAGTTTTTATATCTCTATGTAATAACATGTGTATACATTTTTTTTAATGATGAATAAATTATATTTCTATTTCAAAACTATATTGGATATTCTTAATTTGAGTACTTTAGCTCATAAATAATCAATGGCAGTATCAACTCTCCAGAAACTTATTACTTTAAATGCAAATTCAAGAACAAAAAATTCAGAAATCTTCAAAATGCCTTTTTATTGAACTATGGTCGAAATGAATGAATAGGTAGAAAGTTAAGATCGGTAGACACATATTATATAGATTTAGATCTTTTCGAGTAATTTAAAAATAATATGTTTTTTTTTTAAATACTATGGAAAGTAGAAAAGGGAAACATTATCAATGAATAGAAAGATAGCGGAAGCGTGATATAGATTTCCGTCGACAAAAATGTATTGAAGACCTAGTGAATGCGATGCCTCTCTTGCGTCATTGTTACACATGATTTCTGGTGAGTACTCTCTTTTGGAAAACATTCTTCTTTGCCTCATGCATCTATACGAGTTCTCAATTAAGACTGGAATAGAAAATCAAATAACTATCTGAATAAAAATGCAAATTTTCAATTTAAGATTTTTCCTTTTGAGTTAGGGTCCTTTCAGAATATCTATCAGATGTAGTTCAACGTCCAGCGTGGCTTTAGCCGGGGAAGTAGTTGTTTTCTGTTAGACATTCACAAAAAATAACTTCATTTTGATCGGGGATTTTTCAATTCACAGAAAAATATTTCTATTCAATTGAGAATGTTTCCCTTTCCAACATGAATACCCTATAAGAAGTGACTAAAGTTTATCTTTCAGTCGCAGATGATTCCACATCTGATTTTATGAACATCCTGTTCATATTATCAAACAAATCAATGTTTCATTTTGACAGAAATGGATTAAAGGAAACACAAATTATAGAATACTTATGATTTTTAGGAGTTATTTGAAAAATAATTCATGAAATATTTTTATTTGATTACTAATGATAACAATTTCTCTTGAAGAGTATAATTAATACTGCCAGCCCAAAGGCTGTTCTCGTCTCGAGTTTTTATTTGTTGTCGAAATATCCGTTTATTATCTTCATGGTAGTTGTATTCAGCGTTGCCAATTAAGTACCGGGATTTTTCCCGAAAATCGGGAATTTCAACGTGTGCCGGGATTTTTACAATTGTAGAAAAAAACGGGAATTTCATTACTATTCGTAACTTTCATTTTATTCGTAACACACTACGTCAGATATGGACCATTAGGTTCATTATATTGAGCAGCCAATCAGAAAACAGGACGCCGTAAGCTGAAACACGAAAAGCTGCTATGTGCCCTAGGCATAACATTTGACGGACGTCACCTGTCATGTGTCACGTCATTCCTGTTTCCTGTCAATGTTTATTTGACAAATTATGAGAGCATACCCATAATTTTGTAGATAATTATATCTCTGCTCGTTTGAATTTGCTGGGAAAAAACGATTATATATAAGTTTCGGAATTTTTTCGGGAATTCTCTAGCCTTTGGTCGGGATTTTTCTTCATATGGTGTTGGCAACCCTGGTTGTATTATCGACTGCGTAATTCCACCTTCAATTATTTGAACTACCAACATAACAAATATTTCAAATTGAAAAATTAAGATTTTTCAAAGATTCAACAAATTCACAAGAATGTGTTCAAATAATTATTTATTCATGAGAAAAATTTGCAGAAAATAACCCCTAGACAGACATATTTTTAAAAGTGTCTGAAATGTGCTTCAAATGAAGATTTGTGTTCAGCAAATTAAGACTTGTTCGCATAACACAAAAAAAATGGGTTTTTGTTTTTGGTCAGAAAAAACTGATGGATATTGGAACCCTCTGCTATTTACTATCTAAAAGTTTATATTCAACATTCAAGGAGGTTCTTGAGACTTGATTTCTACAGAAATTTTCAAACCCAACTTAACAATATTATAGTTGAAAGTAATCACTTATTAATCCGATTAATAGAGATGTTGACCTGACAAAAAATTCAAAACAGCCGAAATTCTGGATTCAGGAATTCGAAAGTATTAAGCAATTCTTTACTCGTCATTTTTTCTACAAAAGTGGTTCCTACAAATTGCCTGGTGGAAATTGCGCGGGAACGAAAAATTGCCCAAATTTTTATATAACCGTAATAGTCAGACGATCCCCATGCTACTTTTTTTTTCTGATTATAAAGCCCAAATTAGCTATAACACCAGAAATATAAATTATAATTATCCTGAACATGGATTGACGGTAAGAAAAAAAAATTATTTGTATAATTCCATCAAATTTTTCAATAAGCTACCAGAAAGAATAAAATCACTCTCTTCTCCAAATGGTTTAAAAAAAGAAATTTGGAAACTCCTAATGAACCTGGAGCCTTACTCCATAAGGGATTACTTAGAAGCACACCTAGAATAGCTTTTGTAGTCTGTTTGTTTTTGTGTACCTACATACTGTTTCTATATGTTTTGTGATGGTATTAGTGACCTTCAATGTGTTTCTTTGATGCCCGTTTGTTTCTTCCACCTTTTACAGGTGTAACTTCTTGTACTTGGTCGGTTTTTCAAATAAAGATTATTAATATTATTAAATAAAAGCCAAAGTACATGAAATGTAGAAAAAATTCCCATCTTTCACATGGGACGAGTTTTGAAGTTCATACAAAATCCAATCATGATAAAAAGCGTGTTCAAAGATTTCCGATGAAATGTCTGTGAGTGAGTTCACATTTTGGTTAATAAATGCAATTTTACGTTCTATTCCAAACGAACTTGGAGGAGTATTAGCATTAGTATTTTCTATTGCAATTTTATTTCCTGGAAATATGTACAGAATCCGACTTTTTTCTAGAAAGTATCCATAACGTTTTCGTTTTTGAATATTTTATCTTGGAGTTTTCGAGGATCCTCCGGTATAGATGTATGGAAACAATTGTATGTCATGGGTATGGGGCTATTGTTACAGGAAAAAAGGAGAAGGCTGGTATAAATTCAGTCTTACGGTGCTGCTTCCAGTTCTAAGACATGTCACTATTTCTTTTCACGTGGCAGTCTGCTTGCAGTCAGCATTGTTCTGCATACATACAATCATCATGTTACGCTGTTACTATATCTGATAAAATATGCCTAATATGTTACATTTTCTAGCGGGCAAAAAAGACATGTCCAAAGACAAAAACTTCCGGAAAAAAAAATCTGCTTGTTTAGTAATTTGACAGTATTTGTTCACTTTTTCGTTTCTATTGCCTATTTGTAACGATTGTATGGAGACGTAGGTCTACATGAAATGTTGCGAGATAATGGTGAGTTACTGAAGATTTTCCCGAAATTTTTGGCCACATTTGCCAAATCTTCTCTCTGTTAAACCTAAGAAACATTCATTCTTATGTATCGACCCTCTACGTTCAAAAACGCTCTTACCATTTCGAAAATATATCGCAATTTTGATGAAAACCATTTTTCTAGAGAAAATCACGAAGTGCAACTTTTGTTTGAAACATTTTTCTGTATCACAGTCACAGCTAAAAATAGAAAATTCAAAAAGCTTTTTTTTATTTTTAGTCCGTGGTATAGTAAGTAGTTTATTGAAATAGGAGATCCTAAAATTCAGAATACAATTCATTTAAACAAGAACAATACATTGATAATATACATGAACAATAATAATAATCATCATCCAAATATACAATTATACATAGAATAAGTATAATAATATAAAAAATAAGAATAAGAAGGAAAAAATAGAATAAATAATAGATAATTCAATCACAAATACTTCACAAGATTCTTTTTGAAGGCTACGAAAGTATCACAGGCTTTAATTTCACAAATATCAAGTTCATACCTTTTAACAAAGTTTTATTTAGTTTCACCTGTCCCGATGTCTGTCTGTGGGTTTGTAATCAAATCTTACAAATTAAATTAAAATTCTCCGATTAACATGAAATTTGGCAGGTGTTCATAATTCCGGTGATAATGCATTATGGAATTTTTGCTAGAGAAAAAACAAAATGGCAGATGAGTTTTGTTATTATGGTTCGATTCTATGCAAAATTTGTATGTGGGGGTTTTCGGGGACAGGGATCACGAATTTATTGTCAAAATTCATAAATTCAAGATGTCAGCTCCAATATGGCGACGAATTTTGTGGTTATAGCCTGATTCCAATAAAAATTGGTATGTGGGGGTTTTTGGGGTCGGAGATCATGATTTATTGTCAAAATCTACGAATTCAAGATGATGGCATGTTTTGTTATTATGGCCTGATTCCATTCAAAATTGGTACGTGTTTTTTTTGGGGTCGGAGATTATCAATTTTTGTCAGAATTCATGAATGACTAAAAATAATTGAATAAAAAAATGTTAAGACGACCTTTTATACAAATGCACTAAAAAGGAATACATAATTTCTTTAATTGTTTGGCCTAGTTTATTCTGTGAATAGCAGATTCAAAAGCTTGCCGCAAATATGAAATAGGTATTCTTGCGTGGTCAGGAATAACCCAGGTCAAACAACTAAAGCAATTATTTTTTCCTTTTTAGTGCATTTGTATAAAAGCGTATCTTAAATTTTTTTATTCATTGAGTATCTACTCTTCCTATATGAAAATTGCTTGCACTTCTAGTAACGTGATTACGAATTTCGCGATTGAATTTAAAAAAATTGATTTTAAAGATGAAAATCATTGCAGAGTAAGTCAATCTTTTGTTTACCGGTTGCCATTGTAAGGTCTGTTACAATTGAGAATCAATCTCATACCACGATTTTGAAATTTTTGAAGAGTTGATTCACTGTTGTCTAATAGATAGTGTTTTGTTTCCACTTCTAATTATTACTTTTTTTTTAATATGTATATATGTCATAACTTGTTTGTTTTATTTTTTTCTTTATACATATACTGATTCGTATTTAGAATTCATTTCGCGATTTATTTTACTTTTTTCTATGATTATTTGTTCAGAAGACAAACCTTAGCAATCCTTGTTCAATTAAAAGTGCCTATCTCCTATCAAATTACTATTCTACGTCCTACCCTCGTATCTCGCTTCGATAGCAACGATATTAATGAACGGGTAAATATAAAGTTACTCTACACATGCACTCTGACTATAGGGAAAACACTTTTCTTACGTGTTTTTGCCTCCCGAATACGAATCCGGAAGAAAAATGCGGCAGTCTCATACCGTTCCCAAGTTAGAGAACTTTAAAAAAAAATAACCTCATTTTCAAGCACCGTTTTCTCGCACAAAAATCACTCAAAATGCCTCCTTCTTTTTATCAGCATAAACAATACACCCTAAATCACTTCTTTTCGGCACAACTTTTCACAAAATATCGTGGTTTTTATTGAAAAAATCCTCCTTCTTACACAGTTCCAAATAAACAAATGTCACACTTTGACAGATGGAATTTAGTAACTTTGCCTTATTTTTCATGATGGTGATAAATGAATCATTGCCAAATTTTCAATTCAAATGTGAGCAATAGTTTCATTTCATTTATGTGTGCAATTGTTGTGGGCGGTGATTCATTTATTACCAATATGAAAAATAAGGCAAAGTTACTAAATTTCATCTGTCAAAGTGTGACATTTGTTTATTTGGAACTGTGTAAGGAGGATTTTTTCGATAAAAACCACGATATTTTGTGCAAAGTTGTGCCGAAAATAAGTGATTTAGGGTGTATTGTTTATGCTGGTAAAAAGAAGGAGACATTTTGAGTGATTTATGTGCGAGAAAACGGTGCTTGAAAATGAGGTTAATATTTTTTTTTTAAGTTCTCTAACTCGGGAACGGTATGGGACAGCCGCATTTTTATACCGGATTCGTGTTCAGGAGGCAAAAACACATAAAAGTTTTATCCCTATATTCAGAGTGCATGTGTAGAGTAACTTTATATTTACCCTCCCATTTTCCATTTCCTGCTCTTCAAGCTTAGGTAAGTCAGGAATTTTCATACCCCTTTTTTACATCATTCACTCTCATCTTTACATTTTTCTCAAATCGGAAATAATTGAGTGAAGGTATTCATGGGATAGATATTTTGGATAGATTGGTCATAGAATCAGTGTCTCCTATAAGTTTACAGTCCTGCCCATCTTCAATATTTTGTTGTATGAAAGGTAATATTACAGATAGAGTAAAGAATTGCTTAATGGATACTTCATACATTTAACTAGCTAAATCCAGAATTTTCAGCAGTTTTGTTAGATTTTGGTGAAATTTTATTTCTATTGGACTATATGACATGCCAATAAAACCCAAAGTCTTTATGGGCTTTAGCTGTAACAATTAACGCTTAATTGATGGTACCATTGATTAGATCTGAAAATTGACATTGATTAATCCACTTTTAGGCAAAGCACATTCCTCTTTCTTTGTTTCAAATTCACACCCGCAGTGTGACTATACTTGGAACTCATGTAAGGAAAGTTGACTCATCGCAAGTGATATAAATCAGTATTACCTTTGTCGCCTTCGATGAAACCCAACGAATTGGAGATCGATGTTCTGGGAATAAGCTTGAATTCATCTTTGTGCCATAAATAGTCACGGGAGAACTTTTGGACGATTTTATTCGCTTTTTCCAGGACCGTGGAAATGAGCACTTCTTGTTCTTTCTCGTCCTCGATATTTATCGGTGGAAACAGGAAATATTCGATAAAATCATCTTCTCGTACCGATTCCAGCACGTTATTTTTTGTTGCCATTTCAAAACACTGGAAGAACACAGAATAAATAAATCAGATTGACTTTGACTATTGATGAGTCATAAAATCACTTGTCACCTTGGAATTCGAAAACTGTGTTCTGTGCTTGATAGAAAAAATAGGCAGTTGACTTGGGTGCGTCTAACAACATGCAGCGGTTAAAGACGAAAACATACTCATCCGAATGTAGCAAATTTTTATGCGAACAAAACACCGACATAACCTCAATCTAGACTGCTGATCCCGTATGATGAGAATTCATCCAATTACAAGATATCAAAGAGCTTTTAGAGCATGCGCATTTCGTGTCTGTGACGATTCAAAATCACATAATGGCTCCTCGTTAGATGTCAATGTCTGAAATGACATTATTTGTGCTTTCTGCGCTTTGCGCAGACACGTTCACGTAAATTCTATTTGGATGAATTTTTCGAGTGGTGAGGATATGACCTCTAGCGGTCTAGATTATAAGGTTATGTCGGTGGTTATAACTTCAAAATGCATTTTCTTCTTCTGTATTCTTCAACCGATCCGCGATTTTCAATGCCACTAGCTAGAAGGCGATAACGATTGAGTTTTAATATTAAGTAAAATATTGCAACGTTTCTGCAGATGTTACAGGTGTATTATATACAGTATGAATTTTACATTTGTCAAACGCCCAATTTCTCATTTTGAAACAATTGTAGGATTCGCTAGGAATACTCAAACATCTATGTTTCTCTTTTTTACTAGGATAACTAAAATTTCCAGAGCATTTGAAAATAAAACATGACCTTTAATCTTTCCCTTGCACTTAGTCACAAATTATTATACACACAGATAGAAAGCAATTTCCTCAGATGTTTGGTTTGCCGATTCATTGACCTCGGACCTTTAAATTGGAATAGGCATAGTTGCCAGTTCCAAATTATGTTTTATTTGGAATTGGGACGATGCTGCCAACATAACTGGAAAAAAATTAATGAAAAATGAATAATTGATTGATAAGTAACTTTCGAAATCCTATGTACCGTTGAAGTCTCGAGTTTGAAGATGTGTTGTGTAGAATATCATTTATTCTTTGGAATTTCCTGGTTAATTTTGAGATTTCGTGAGGGTGGCAATCCTGGGCCATAACAAACGTCATCAATCAAACCGATTGCCGTAACCCCTTCAGTTGTATATTTAAAATAACCTTGACGAAGGTCAAGAAATGCATCATTATTCTGACAGTTCTCCCACGGCATTTAAATTACGATATGATTCTATTTCTTTCTAACTTTGTTCGTTTTGTCTAGCCTTCTCCTCTGTGCTAAGGTATAGAGCAAATATTTGAAACTTCTGGCCTATGAGGCCCGCTCAAATAACGTAAAGGCAAATCTCTCAAGCTGATCCAGTGCTCAATCAATTTTACAATAATAATCACATCAAAAATAGATGAACTACGACTTATAGTAATAAATCAACGGTCACCATCTTGATGTTTCAGAATACAGATAATAGGTGGCGCCGTCTCTGCAGTTTCCCAAACTCACTCTAAAAAAATTAAACTGTGTCTTTTGAATTTGCCATGTAAGCACAGAATAGATTTCTGTGCATGTGAGTGTATAGAGTGTTTTCAAAGTTAAGGTATTTTTTTGAACTCGTGAAAATGCTACTTAAAAAAATCTCTAGTTGCAAAATAACGAAGGTTCCAACTTATTGTTGTCATTGTGACATATTTGAACTTTAATAAACAACACAGTGATTTCTTAACGGGAATATTTCGACGTTAATTATTTTCGTAATATTTTTTAACAAATGGAGCTGCTTGCTCACACTATTGCCTGAACAATATGATGTATGTGAAATGATTTCTCCAAAACAATTCGAGAATTTTTATTAATATATACATTTTATGACAATCATGTAAAGGGAACTATTATAATTATCTATCTATCAATTATAATTATTTTTTATTGTACACATCGATTTAGAACGATTTTGCATTGATATAGCTTTTCACCTGTAAGTATTATTCCACGCATTTTTGGTGTGCCTTCGTAATCGAAAGTATCCTCAGAGAAATAACATTCGTAGCCTTTTTATTTTTAATATGGTCATTTAAATGACTCCTCAAACCAGATCGTGTGGCAAAAGATCTTGAACAACGATCACAATAAAACAGTTTTTCTCCTATATGAATTTTTTTATGTTCATTCAGATCACTCTTTACACGAAAAGATTTATGACAGTATTCACATTGATACGGATTAATGATTCTATCATGTTCTTTCACATGATTTTTCAGCTCATATCTCGTAAAAAAGAATTTGGGAATAGTTGCATGGTAGGGTTTTTCTCCTCTATGGAGTTTTTCATGCATAATCATTTTATACTTTCGTCTGAAAGGTTGATTACAGAATTTACACTGATACGGTGTCTCATGGACTTTCAAATGCATACTCAGATCGTATTTTGTAACAAAAGATTTTGGGCAATAGTTACACTGGTGGGGTTTTTCTCCTCTATGGCGTTTTTCGTGTAGATCTCTAGAATGCTTTTGTGTGAAAGATTGATTGCAGCAGTTAGAAAGATACGGTTTTTCTACATCATGAATTTCCATATGTGTTAAAATAGCACTTCGAGTGTAATATTCCGAGCAGTATTTACACTTGAGGAATATTTCACGTGTATGAGTATACCTATGCAAAATCAACATTTTTTTCAATATAAATGATTTTGGACATAAATCACACTGAAACGGTCTTTTGACTTCATACTTGGTATGTCCTTCCTCATGGTCTTTAATATTAGGTTTCTGAGAAAACTGGCCTTCACGCGGGTTTTCTTCATGGTCCTTGGGCAAAAAATTATCTTGAGAAGTTGAAGTATGAGAATGGATGTTATCAACATATCCTGAAAATGCTGCTTGATTTTTTATCATTTTTTGCATTATTTTCAATATGAATACTTTGGGAAAAATAACAGAGAGAGAGACTTTGTATAAGAAAAAACAAACACTTTCTCATTGACAAAGCTTGTGAAAAAATATGATTTGTATAACAATTAAATATAAAAAGAAAAAACACAACTTATGTGATGAAACAACTTGAACATAAGTCATATTGTCATAAATAATAATTTGAAATAAAATACACAAATAATTTGAAATAGAATTAACAGTAATATCACAGAAGTAGAAGGAACTACTTGTGTGTGGTGGTTCATTTCATTATGCTTCAATTACAGATGTGTCTATTTATTTAAATCATATTTAAAATGTATATATATATATATATATATATATATATATATATATATATATATATATATATATATAAAGCCTAAAGATAGCCATTATTCATCAGATGTGTACTTGCATTTCCATCAGATGTGTATTTGCAAACCATGTCCATGTTCAAATCTAATTAACTCATGTAAAAGCAACCCTTTGATTAGGGAAACATTTTAGAGCTGGCAACAGCTAATTTGAAGGTCCAAGGTCACTGAGGCAGCAATTCAAACACCCGAGGGAATAGGCAGAGCTTCCTATCTGTATATTTATTATGTATAGATGTTGACTGTATGTGAATTTTAATTGCTGTCTGACGTATCCTATGTCATTTTAATGATCGTGAAGGATTCAATAAATTTTATTATAATTATTATTATTATAATATGTGCTAAGGAGATGATTTTTGAATGTTTCCTCCAGAGATTGTATTTCATAAACTTCAGGGATTGTAGAATAAAAAGGGGTAGCAGTAAAAGTTTCTAATGTAATCAGAGAATATAAACACATTATCTTTCAGTTTCTCTGTTATGAACACTATTACTCTGGAATTGCCAATATTCATGCGATTATTAATAAGGAATTTTTTTCTATTTAGTTATGTTGACCTGTTTGTTTACATTGTGGATGTTTGTAGAATGGACAGAGTATAGATGGAAAATGTGAATATTTTAGTTTAGCATCTTGTAAAACCTTTATAAAAAAATAAGTCAGCACTGATTATGTTCAGTACATTTACTAATAATTGCTTGTGGTTAAGATTTTAATTTTTACTTTTTAGTATTGTCTTTAATTTTAATCCTTAAACAGAAATACCTAGGTGCCCATTCATTTCTTTGTTGAGAATAAAACTTATTTCGAAGGAAAATTGCCAAGAGTTTGAACTTGTTGAAAAGGGAAACATTCTCAATTGAATAGAAATATTTTTCTGTGAATTGAAAAATCCACGATGAAAATTAAGTTATTTTTGTGAAGGTCTAACAGAAAACAACTACTTCCCCGGCTAAAGCCACGCTGGACATTGAACTACATCTGATAGATATTCTGAAAGGACCCTAACTCAAAAGAAAAAATCTGAAATTGAAAATTTGCATTTTCATTCAGATAGTTATTTGATTTTCTATGCCTGTTCATATTTTCAAACAAATCAGTTTGAACATATTTCTATGAACACAATGTTGGAAGTTAGTAGTCTTTCAGTTGATTATTCCACCTTACCTGCTATAAATTCAAGGGAGGCGTTTGGTTCAATTTCCTCATCATGACTCCTTTCAACTTTGCTGAATGTATATTCCTCCAAATCGAACTTGTTTTCATTCAATTCTTCTCCACACGTTTCAGTTTTCACATCTTCATAACTATCATCAATCTCGTACTCAGTTTTAACTCGGTTTGTTTCATAATCAATATTTGGTAACAGATCTCCAAAGAGTGTGGGATAGTTTTCGTCTTCTACCTTCACGATCTGGTTGACCAGGTGTTTCTCATCTTCATCAGATTCATTACTTTCATAGATTAGTTTCCTGTCGATTGACACTTCTTCAATATCTTCCTCTTTGAAGGTTAGATCGAGTTGCTTGCACTGACTTCTACTCTCAGCTTGATTTATTTTGTCTCCAGTAATAGTATTCATCGGGTTTTTAGGAGATTCAGAGGGTTTCGAAATAATTTTCATCTTTGTTTACTCCCTTCTAATAACCACAAAATTATATTTTGTGGGTTACCACAATATGAATGTTCTTCCTCTGTAATCTACAACCAATCCGCGATTTTCAATGCCACTAGAGGGCGACACCAACTTATTGTTGTAATAATATAAACATTACAACCCTTAGTATTGATACCTGTTTCCTATTGTTCTAGTTATCTCATTCGTGGAAAATCACACTTTCCTTCACCAAAATGTAGTTTTCACAACCACGATGACAGTTGCGTCATCTATGATTGTCATTGTGAAATAGCGTCATGAGGATTATTGATTTTCCTGCTTTTTTTTACAAGCTGATCCTATATAGTTAGTATGTACCAAAGCGTGTAAGTGTAACTCTCATGGTCGAGAATGCACACTACAAATTTAGACGCGAGATTTGCAAACATTCTGAATAAAAACAATCTACACGTCGATTTTTCTTGTGTTCAAATTGATCCAGAATGTAAATAATATTGAAATTAATAATGAGTAATTGATTGATAAGTCGCTTTCGAAATCGAATACTCTTGAGCGTATATAGAGTGGAGTTTATATGGCAGCTTTTCGCGTTCTATCTTACAGCTTTCTGATTGGTCGTTGGGTGAGAACTCAAATCAGCAACCAATCAAAATGCAATACGCCATAAGCTGGAGTTGCCATTTATCCCCAGCGATTATTAAGCTATATTTGGCAGAGCTGATAATTCAAAACACTTGGTTCATTAGTATTATCGAAGTAGGTGTTTGAAAAATGCAACCTATTGATTTTTAAATGGAAATAAGAAACAGGCATGTGCCCCTTTTCTGACATGTTTTGAATTGCACATAAAGATTAACTTATAAATCGAAAAAATGTTTTCCATAATAGAGGAGTCTCGCACAAGTTGCCAAGTTCAAAAACTTCTTTCATCAGGCTTGTATAGAGAATCACAAACTGAATATGCTGGATCATGATCTATTTCAAGTCCCAAAGTGATTATATTTTTGTATATAAATAGGGAATTTTGTGTCTGTTAGTACCTGTCCCAATCTGATTCGTGTTTTCGTGCATTATCAAATGTCGCCGTTTCTTTCTCTTGTAGGTTGACTTCCATTGTTATTGTTGTGCATTCCCTTATTCAATTTTTTTTCACAAAATATGTTTTGTGCTACCAACTGTTTTTCAGACATAAAATCTCAATGAATGACACATTTGATTTAAGAAATATAGAAGCGCTTCATAACCAAAAGTAATTGAATTGGTATATCAAATTGGCGATTTTCTATGTAACCAAAGTCAAACAATTGCCTTTGGAGAGGCAGAACTTTTCAAGTTGGCAACTTTTGCGAGACTCCACTATCACAAATTGAAAACTCTAATTTCTTCATTACATTCAAAAACGTACTCCTAGCGCCTCTGGTAGGCCTATGCATCGTTACTTCACACACTTCAAGCTTTTACCGCTAGTTGCTTCGAACTGTCAACTATAATTTCATCTGTCTTCCTTTATATGTTGTACTAATATTTTTATTGTCATAGATTATCAATTGTTACTGAAACATTACATTGATAGTGAAGTTTAATTTATCTCTCTAGGTTTATGTTTGGGATGTAAGAAATAGTATTGTTTATTCATATTCCTGAAACAACCACCATTGGCGCTAGTGTTTCGAGCAAGTTATTCAAGTGAAGGTCATATCGAGTTTGAATTGAAGAGACTTCTAAATTGGAAAATTTTGAGATTTGAGAAATTATGATCACAAAATGTAATTTTTGAGGACCGAACTGATGCAAAGAAAGTTATGCAAAGTTTCCTATTGTGAAAAACAGTGATTAATCTTTTCTTATCTCCACCAGATGAGGCTGTTCATCATCACCATTTCTGTCATTACTTTGAACTTTAATTCATGCAACCTTTTGGCGGGAGTTTTTTATAATCTAGTAGTGATCCAAAATTTACCCAATAAGCTTGTTCATCTACAGGGTGTTTCCTAACTACGGTACGAAACTTCAGGGGCTGATTCGTTAGGTCATTTGACAAAAAAAAGTTCCCATGAACATATGTCCGGAGTTGCTTCGTTTCTGAGATACAGGGCGTTGAAGTATTAAAAAAAAGGTATTTATAAAATATCCTGAAACCGATGTGGTTGAAATGTGGTACAGCTATTTGAAGTAATAAGGCAATTATTTGGCCCTAAGTAGGTCCAGGGGCGTCTCAGTGGGCACCACAGCCAACAATACTGAGAAAAAAAAAGTACTTTTTTTTTGTAGTATTTTATTTTTTTAGATTAAACAACTGAAAATACAACTCTTTGGTCCCTCATGTTTTATTCATATCAAGCTTCGTTTTCGAGAAAAAAATACTTCAACTTATTCTACAAATTATCCATGGACAACATAAAATACAAACCTAAAGTAAAAAATAAAGAATTTCGACCTTAAAGTAAATGAGCAAAATGTCCACCGTCTGATAAAATACACTACTGCAATCGATGTGTCATTGATTGTCTGACACGTTCAAAAATACCTGGAGTATTCCTTATGACATTGCAATTGTCACTTATTCGATTCCTCAAGTCATTCACATCTAGTATAGGGGTTTTATAAACGAGAGCCTTCAGATGACCCCATAAATAGAAATCTAGAGGATTCATATCAGGACTGCGAGCGGGCCAATGTTGAGGTCCTGCACGTCCAATCCAGCGATTAGGGTAGGTGATGTCGAGATGCTGACGAGCAAGAACACTAAAATGAGCTGGAGTTCCGTCGTGCATAAACCACATGTTGCCTCTTACAAGTACGGGTACTTCTTCCAACAAAATGGGTAAATGATTTCGCAAAAAAGCCGTGTAGGATGGACCTGATAATCTTGCTGGTAAAAAAAAGGGTCCAATTAGGTAGTCATCAATAATTCCTACCCAAACGTTCAGCGAAAATCGTTGCTGAAAATGACTTTCTCTAATAATGTGGGTGATTTTCGTCGGTCCAGAAATGGTTATTGTGAAAGTTCATAATAGAATCTTGTGAAAAATTTGCCTCATCAGTAAATAAAATATTTGGTAAAAAATTATTATTGTGTGCCATCGTATGAATCAACCACCTGCAAAACATTAATCTTGGGTGAAAATCCCTAGGCAGTAGAGCTTGGACCCGCTGTATGTGATATGGGTATGGGAGGTTTCTTTTTAGAACTTTCCAAATGGTTTTTGGGCTTACTTCAAGCTGCAGTGCAATCTTCCTGGTACTATTTGAAGGATCTTCTTCTATCGCATCAAGTATAGCTTCTTCTAGTTCAGGCGTTGTTACAGTTTCTGGTCTTCCACCATTTACATTTTTATTAAAACTTCCAGTTTCACATAATCTTGCATGTAGCGTTCTAAATGTTTTAGCACATGGAATTACTCTGTTAATATATCTATCCTGGTAGATTTTCCGTGCTTCTTCCGCATTTCCATTTGCTAATCCATAAATAAAGTGCATGTCAGCCATTTCAGTGTTAGTAAAAGTATTCATGATGGAATCACTGCTAATTGACAACTCTGACTTTTACTGATATGACAATACTATCACTGTCAGCTGGTCTCCATAGCAGGTAATCATGATTGGAGAGTGCCTTAATTTTTTTTGTTCTCGAAAACTAAGCTAAATATGAAAAAAAACACAGGAGGCCAAAAAGTTGTATTTTCACCACGCTTATAAAAAACTTTTTAGAACCCATGCTTATATTCAAATGCACTGAAAAGGAGAAAATAATTTTTTTCTCAGTATTGTTGGCTGTGGTGCCCACTGAGACGCCACTGGACCTACTTAAGGCCAAATAATTGCCTTATTACTTCAAATAGCTGTACCACATTTTAACGACAGGATATTCAGGATATTTTATAAATACTTTTTTTTTATACTTCAACGCCCTGTATCTCAGAAACGAAGCAACTCCGGACATATGTTCATAGGAACTTTTTTTTGTCAAATGACCTAACGAAACACCCCCTGAAGTTTCGTACCGTAGTTAGGAACCACCCTGTATAATCAAATGAATTGAAATAATCGATTGTTTTTTCCAAATGAAATAATTATAAATATTCATTAGTTGAAGGGTTAATATTAAATTTAATTTTTTGGAAAATGTACCAATAAAAGTAATGGTTATATAAATACTTTATAGATACAATCACGACAATATTCTTAAACCAATTTCGTTGATAAAGAGGTTATCTACAAAAATGTGAAGAATTCAGAACTATCAGTATCGATTTTCTCATGATCATTTGTATGGACCTTCATATGACGGTTCAAGTGATATTTTGTGAGAAAAACATTCAAACAATGATTACATTGGTGAGGTTTTTCTTCTACATGAATTTTTTCATGTTTATACAGATGACGTTTTTGATAAAAAGATTTACCACAAGATTTACACTGATGCAGATTTTTTCCGGAGTCGATTTTCTCTTGTTCTTTCAGGCGATTCCTTTTATGAACTCTCAGGTGACAGTTCAAAGTGGTTTTTGTGACGAAAGATCTCGAACAATAGCTACAATGGTGTGTTTTTTCTCCTCTATGGGTTTTCTCATGCACATTCTGAGAACCTTTTTGACTAAAAGATTTAGAACAGTATTTACACTGGTACGGCTTTTCCCCGGTATGAGTCCTTTCATGTACTGTCAAATATACACTTTGGGTGAAACTTTGGGAGCAGTATTTACACTGAAATGATTTTTCACAAGTATGTATATTCCTATGCGCTTTCAAGTAACGGCTTGATGAGAACGATTTCGAGCAGAATTCACACTGAAACTGTTTTTCACTTGAGTGAGTTTGCTTGTGCCTTTTTAAATATTTTTTACTGCATATCCATTTCAAACAAACCTCACACTGCACTGGGGTTATGTCATGTGTATTCTCGTGGTTTCTCAAATATCGTTTCAGTGAAAATGATTTTGAACAGGACTGGCATTTAAATGGTTTTTCTTCACTGTCTTTAGGAGAGAAAGGCTGTTCAGAAGTAAGTGTACTTGACCGGCTATTTTCGGTAGCTTTTTCTATCTTGACTGTCCTTTCAGCACTGTCTTCAGTCTTATGTAGCAGAATTTCAGTACCTGAAGAGAACATAAGGACACCAAAATTAAATTAGCCTAGAAAACGCTAAAACCAAGGTACCCAAATTATTTTTTGCAAATAATTATCTTGGTTGGGATTTGATCAATGTCTACAGGTCAATTTTTCTTAAATCTATGATGTAACTGTTCTGGATCAAATTTATCTAGTTTTCTAAAAACAATTTGGAATGTTGAGACAGTCTGAAAATGACATGATTTGAGACTCAATTGCTAAATGAAAGGATCAGTATCTAACAAATAATGAGACAATTTTTCAGATAATGCAATGATCTTATTTCATTTTTCACATATTCTTTCACCAATATTCAACCGAAAAATCTAACTGATCATCCGTTCCGTATTCTAAAACACATATGTTTGTTTCTTCTTCAATTTAATTACCTAGAATTCCTCAATCCATCAAAAAGAGGGACAATAGAACTTTTTCCCAGAGAACTTACATTTCAAATATGGGTCTATTTGTCCAGTTGACAATATAAACGATAATACAACAGGACTAACAATGTTCAGTTTGAGTTCATTTGTATTGAACCAGTTATCAGCTTGTTCCAAGGACAATTTAGCAGAATCAGTTAGATTCTTATCAGAATGTATTAGGATATTATCTGCAAATAGCACTGTATTCATTGGTAGCATATGATGATTCAAATCACTGATATAAATGATGAACAGCAGAGGCCCTAAAATTGATCCTTGGGGGACACCATGAGTGAGTTCAGCAATAGGTGATTGACTACCATTTACCACAACACAATGGGATCTTCCACTCAGATAGGATTGGGAAAAGGTGTATGCCTCTTACACCATAATGTTCCAGTAAAATATCATGACAGACACATTCAAAAGCCTTAGTCAAATCGCACAAGGTAATGAGCGAATGTGTGCCCTCCTCAAGACCTTCCACTATCTCACTAATGACATGTAAAATAGCTTTGATCTTAGATTTGTGTTTTCTGAAACCAAATTCACCTGCACATAATAATAGTGAATTTGTTTCTAAATATTGGGTCAGTCTATGTTTCACCAATAGTTCGAGAACTTTAGCTAGAACAGGTATGATGGAAATTGGTCTGAAATTCTCAATGTTCAGTGGGTCACCTTTTTTTAGTAACAGTAAAACAATGGCAATTTTGAAAGCATCGGGCACCATTCGCTTTTAAAAACATTCATTTATCAGTAATGAAAACGGATGGGCTATTATATTAACCAATTCTTCAAGAATATAAGAGTTCAAACCAAAAATGTCTTGACAGTAGTAATTTTTCAAGTATCGAATGGTTTCTTTCACTTCCTAAGGGGTGACTGGTGATAAAAAAAAAGAACATGTTGGTGAATTTAAATTTATATGATCTAGTAAAGTAGCTAATGAGATAATAAGACAAGTGTGTATTTGTCATAATTTGCTTTGTGCTTTTCATATCTGGGAGAACAAAACTGTAAGGATACTAATGTAAATATTGTGGATAAAAATCTGGCACGAGAGTGGTAAGGTTTTATTTTTTGGTGACCATACAATAAATCAATTCGTCTTACCTGTTTCAAGTTCAGGAGATCTATTTCCTGCAGGACTTTCATCACTTTTAATGATTGTACATTCTTTCGAGTCGAACTCATTTTCGTTCAAATCTCCACCTATGTCAGTTTTCACATCTTCATAACTTATATCAATCTCCAACTCGGTTTTGACTGCCTCTGTTTCATATTTAACGATATCTGGTAACAAATCTTCAGAGATATAATTTTCTGCTTTCACCTTAATAACCTGATTGACTGGGTGTTTCTCTTCTTCATCAAAATCATCTCTTTCATACTTCAAATTAAATTCACTTAATGGTTTTCTTTCAACAGGCTCTTCTTCAATAATTTCTTCCTTGAAGATTTGATCAAATTCCTCAAACTGATTATTCACCTCAACTTGCTTTATTTTGTTTTCGGTAATGTCATTTATAGGGTATTTGGAATATTCAGTGGGTTCGGAAATCATATTCGTTTAGGGCCTCTTCCTTCCAACAACAATAAACACTAAACATTCTAATAAACAAACACAAAACTGTTAGACATAACCTAAAGTTCAGTTTCCTCTTCTTCTGAGGTTTGTTGGAATCAATGACAGTTACGAGATGGCAGCACATTGGAATGAGGTAAAGTTGTCAAATGCCAGTCTTTAAAAAATACACCCAGGAATATTTGAGCGAATACGACAATCAACGAGGCGAAGAGTTGAATCTTGTATCACGTCTGAGGGAGGTCATTTTGAACATATGTTGTAGATTTGCGCCTATTTATTTATTAGTGTTATTTTCTGTTATTGTTCTGGTTTAACGTTATTGTATTAGATAGTTGTTGATTGTTATGGAAATTTCGTATACACTGTCGCCCAAAATTAGCCTCGTCAGTAAACAAAACGCTATTTAGAAAATTAGGAATTTGAGCGATTTGATGAAGAATCCAATGGCAAAAAACTAGGCGCGGAAAGAAGTCTCTAGGTAGTAGAGCTTGCACACGTTGAATATGAAACGGATACAATTGCTGTTCTTTAAGAACTTTAAATACAGTGAAGTTGCTTACATTCAGTATGTTGGCAATTTTTCGAGTACTTGTTTCAGGTGACTACGCAATTAACTCGAGAACTGCTTCTTCTAGTTGCACAGTTCGTACTTCTCGAGGGCGCCCGCAGTCACCCGTTTGTTTCTTAAATGTACCATTTTCGCGCAAACGTTGGTGAAGACGAGCAAATATTGCGTGATGACGTCCTGGATACAACTCAGCATACAATCGTCGAGCTTGCCGACCATTTCCACATTACTTCGACAATAGACAAAATGCATGTCTGACAATTCCGCATTTGAATAATTTTCCATTCTTTTCAATAAAAGAAAAATTAATTACTTATTATCATTAATGTTCTACCAAACTAAAAGCTTAAAAATGGAGAAACGCTAATTTGACATTTCGTTGAAATATTCGTATTTAACAGAATGTTGACAGTAGAGCCTGCTACAATATATTAAGGTAATGACAAATACGCGTTAAGACGTTTTATTTTTTTGCATAAAAACGGCGCCCCATACGAAAAAAAGGCAAGAGAGATTTTTTTGTCACAAATTGAACGAGGAATTAAAAAATAATTGATATTTGGAATATCCCAGTGGCGTACAATTTTTTTCTTTAAAAAAATTGAGATCATTACCCGTATCCACGCCAATGATGAACATAAAATTCTTAATCGCATGTGAAAAAATGCGCAATAACTACCTCTTAAAACTTACCAAATTTCATTTGCATATATCGACCGGTTTCAGAGCCAAAAATAAATAGTCAGTTTTTAAGAAAAACTTCAACACCCCGTATCTCGGAAAACGAATCATTTGCGGACAAAAGTTATATGGAAAACTGTCATCATTTTTTCATGCAGAATCACCCCCTGAAGTTTGTCGCACATATTCACTAACACCCTGTATATTCGAGTTTTGGAATACTTCATTGATTTTTCCAAATGGAATGAATATAATAGGGAACACGTATGATTTTATTTTTTTCTCGCATCAGTTCGGTCCTTAAAAATTACATTTTGTAAAATCAATTCTCAAATCCCAAAATTTTATCGAAATTTTCAAACTCGATTTGACCTTCACTTGAATAACTTCCCCCAAACACTAGCGCCAATTGTGGTTGTTTCAGGAATATTATTTCTTACAACCCAAACATAAATTTTAATGTGATGTTTCAGTAACAATTGAAAATACTATGATAATAAAAATATTAGTAAAACATATAAACGAAGACAAATGAAATTATGTTCGAAGCAAATAGCGAAAAAAGTTTGAACTGTGTGAAGTAACGATGCATACGTCCATCAGAGGCGCTATGAGTACGTTTTTGAATGTGATGAGAAAAGTGGCGATTTCAATTTCGAATTATGAAAATCATTGAAATTTTTTTTAATTTACAAGTTTGTTGCTGAATTTTTTAGGTGGTGATCTTTATGTGCAAATCAAAATATTTTTGAAAAGGGGCATATGCGTTGATATTGAATTTCTTTTTTGGGAAATGGATCAATAAAATGAATGGTTATTATATAAATACTTTATAGATATAAAACAATAAAATTACAACAAATAACACCAATAAAGAAGGTACAAAAAAAACGCGGAGAGTTCAGAACTATCAGGAGAAAGATTTTTTATCAGTGTCGATTTTCTCATTATCCTTTGTATGGACTTTCATATGACGGTTCAAGTGATATTTTGTTAAAAAACATTTGAAACAATCATTACATTGGTGAGGTTTTTCTCCTTTATGGATTTTTTCGTGTTTGTACAGAGAACCCTTTTGACTAAAAGCTGTAGAACAGTACTTACACTGGTATGGCTTTTCCCCCGTATGAGTCCTTTCGTGTACCCTTAAATAAAGACGTCGAGTAAAACTTTGAGAGCAGTACCTACACTGAAATGATTTTTCACAAGTATGTATATTCCTATGGGCTTTTAAGTAACGGCTTGATGAGAATGATTTTGAGCAGAATTCACAATGAAACTGTTTTTCGCTTGAATGAGTTTGCTTGTGCTTTTTTAAATCCTTTTTGCTACATATCCATTTCAAACAAACCTCACACTGTACTGGGTTTTTCTCATGTGAATTCTCATGGCTCCTCAAATATCGTTTCACAGAAAATGATTTTGAACATAACTGACATTTAAACGGTTTTTCTTCACTGTCTTTAGGTGAAAAAGGCTGATGTGAAGTAAGTGAATTTGTCGGGGTACCTTTCTCCTTCTTGACTGTACTTTTAGCCTTCTCCTCGGTCTTATGTAGAAGTGTTTCAGTACAATTAAATTCGAGTGGGTCTGAAAATGACATGATGTGAGACTACATTGACAGATATATAAGTTTTATTGTCTAAAACGATAACATTTTGTCGACAAAGTCCAAATCCTCAGCAAATGACACATTCATGGCATATGGCATACATCTTGAAAATGCAGAAAGAAAATTAAAATAGGTCAGATAAAAAAATCAATGAACTATATACCAGAGACAATTTTTCACAAAAAGCAATTATATTCTGAGAATATTTATTTGGTATAAACGGGAAAACCCCTATTGCTACAAGAAGTTGTACAAATTAGAATATGGAAAGTACTTAAAATCCTAAAAACTAGAAACAGGGAAAAAATACATCTAAAGAGAATATACACAACTAATTGCAAAACTCTTGAAAGCCTCTAACGGGTCAGTGAAGAAATCAAGTTCTGAAACATTTGCTTCCCTTGATATTCTTGACATTGGACTATTTAATCCATAATTATTAAGATGTGAGTTCTCTACAAAAACACTTTTATTATCCCTTGTTACTCTTTGTTTGGTTCTCAGATTAACTGAGGAGATAAGTTCTGGGCTTTTTAATTGGCCTGACAGTAATTTGAATAGAAATATTAGATCAGCTTGAGTCCGCCTGTTTTCCAGTGTGGTTAGGTGTAGATCTTTGACTTCGTCAATTTGGTTCAAAGGCAAGGAGTTTAAGCAGTATTGGTAAGTGATTGGTGATTGAAAACGATTGAAATGCATAACTAGACATTTGTCGAGATTAAGTTCTAAGCAATTACTTCTACACCAACCAGTTAAATCGTTCACATCATCTTGAAGTTTCAAGCAATCAACATATGATTCAATCACACGGTATAGCTTGAGATCATCAGCAAATGACAAACCCTCAGAGTTAATAATATGTGTAATGAGGTCGTCAATTAAGATATTGAATAGTAATGGTCCACAGTGCCTACCCTGGGGAACACCAGAGCAGGCTTCAATTGTGTGTGATATGTAATTATTAATTCTCACCCATTGAGTTCTATTTGATACACATTTTTTGGTTTCTTTTTCAAATTAATAACCTAGAACTGCTGAATCCATTGGAAAGAGGAACAACAGATGATACAACTTTTTCCTGGAGAACTTACATCACCAAACATGGTTAATTGGTCCAGTTGAGAATATAAAGGATAATGTAACAGAGCTAACTCTTTTCCTAAACTCTATTAGAGCATTCAAAGGTTTTGTTATTGATGATGTATTTACTGTCTAGGACTTTCAACTGCATATATTTTAGCACTACGTATATTTCTATAACTAAATTATGCAATTACTTGCAAGCACAGGTTTTTGTTTCACCAATTGGTAGATTTGCAGAATACAACAGTAACTAATAAGGAAATTGGATAGATTAATTTAAGAAGCGTGAGAAAATGTTTCAATAGTGTATAGTGATGATTTGTCATAATTTGCTATGCCTTGTCACTTCTTTGAGAACAGTTTGATTGACAATTTTTTACTTCAAGCTAGAAGAGTGGTTCTGAGTCTTTTTGTGTGGCCTAATGAAATTGATTTGCCTCACCTGTTCCGAGTTCTGAGAAGCTGTTTCCTCCAGGACTTTTTTCGCTTTTGATGATTGTACAATCTTTCGAGTTGAACTCATTTTCTTTCAATTCTCCTTCACCTGTATCAGGTTTCACATCTTCATAACTTATATCAATCTCCAACTCGGTTTTGACTGCCTCTGTTTCATATTTAACGTTATTTGGTAACAAATCTTCAGAGATATAATTTTCTGCTTTCACCTTTATGATGTGGTTGACTGGGTGTTTTTTCTCTTCACCGAATTCATCTGTTTCATACTTAAATTCACTTAATGGTTTAATTTCTACAGACTCTTCTTCAATAATTTCTTCTTTGAAGATTTGATCAAATTTCTCAAACTGATTATCCCCCTCAGTTTGTATTATTTTGTTTTCAGTAATGTCATTTATCCGGTATTTAGGACATTCAGTGGGTTTGGAAATCATTTCTGTTTAGGGCCTCTTTCTTGAAACAACAATAATAAAAACACTATGTACCATAACCTAAAATTGAATTCTCCTCTTCTTCGTGGTTGTCAAGCTACCATTATTCGAAATCGCCATCACCACCAGAGGCGCTATCCAGGCACACCATCCATTACTTCGGAGTACAGATCATAGATGTCGCCAACATACAAACACAACCCTGCTGTGAATTTCGAATACGTCGAGTCAATACAAAGATTACTCAGCAAGTTCGTTTCTTCATTAACAATTCCGAATGAGGTATTGAGGGTTGTCCCGAACTGAAAATGTGGTTCTAAATTTCCACAACTTAAGGAACATACTTAAACGTGTCTTTGCATTTTGGAATTGTATGATGGTGACTCAGCTTTGTCACCTCTCAAAAAAAATCGTTAAAACTATTAATTTTCATTACAGAATCAAATAAAAACTTACAAAGATTACCTAGCACACCCTACATATACATTCTCCTTAACGTGTTTTTTTTTAAATGCTCATTGCAAAACACATCCATTTTGAAAGAATTTTTCAAGAAATAGCAAAGCTTATCATCTTATACACGAATATTTGTCTTCAGGAAAAATAGTGAATATTCACTTCTCTCGAAATCCTCTAAACACGTTGATAGCCCAAATGTTGCCACTTTGACAAAAATAAAGGAAAGTTGAGTGAAAAAATATTGGAAACGGCTCTATTGGTATTGACAACTATCCCATGTACATTATAGAAAAAATAATTGCACAAAAGTTGACAGCTTTCAAATAAAAAACAAATAAGTTTTCAATAGCCCATAATTTATATCAAACTCAGTTTTAACTCTTGTTTCATGTTTAACGATATCTGGTGACAAATCTCCAAGGATTATGGAAAAGTGTTCTACATTCATCATTTGGTGTATTTCCTTTTATCGAAATCATATTCATTAAATTCACAGAATGGTTTCATTTCGACTGGATCTTCTTTAATAATGTTTCGCCTGAAAGTTTCAAGTTCTTCACAGATATTGTTCATCTCAACTTGTACTATTCCGTTTACAGAGGTAATTATTCTTCATAATACAAAAACCATGTTGAAAATATTCTCAATTGAATAGAAATTATTCTGTGAATTGAAAAATCCATATATTCGGAATTGCCACCAGAGTGCGCTTTACAGTGTCACCATCTTGTTACTTCGAAGTATAAATCGTAGATGTCGCCACCACACAAACCCCACCACCTTAGCACAGTTTATAGCTAAAGAAGCAGTTAGCTCACTTGGCCCAAATGCATGTTCCAAGGTAACATCCGCTCCAGGAAAAGAATTCAGGAAGCGCAGAAGACTGTTCGCGATTATCGCTCTTCGAAGTATACGAAAAATGTCAGTATTAGTAACACAGTAACACGCGGTATGCGCGAAGGATAAAAATCAGAGTTGCGCAGTGTACAAACGGGAACATAAAGATCAAAGTGCTGACGCCAAGTGAGCGAACTGTTTCTTTAGCTATAAACTGTGACCTTAGCAATATCAAACATGTTGAATCAACCACAGAATAATGTGTTCAGTGGAATCAACACCGAAATTACTTAGGTTTGTCTTTTGTATTTTCATCAATATTTTCGAAAGGTGGCTTTTTCCGATATAAAAAGGAGTAGTAAATTTCAACAACTACCAACAAAATTTCAAGAAATGTTTAGTGCAAACACATTTATTCAGAAATGGGTTTTCTGTGTCACTTTTCTAAGCGAATTTTTGTCTTCTAGGGAATGATGTGAAGATATACTTTGTTGGAACATATTGAGGCATAGAAAATACCCGGTATTAGATCTTGTCATACAGTCATTTCAATTGCAAAAATAAAAAACTACTGTATTTCTAACAATTTTAATAAGAATCAGTTACAAATAAAGCGATATTTCAACATACATTTAAATACAAATACTTGAAAAAATACAATAGATACAACAGTTTTTACTTACATTATATACATATTTACATATAGCGTGAGTAATTCATCAATATCTTGAAAGCCATAACATAAGGAAAAACTTTGAGGATTTTTTTTCAATTACCAGTTTTTAGAAACTATTAATGGGGAGCTTAATATAAGATCAGTTGCGGCGTTCCAAAATATAGAGTATTTTTACCACTATTGGAAGGTCATGATGAATAAGACATATTTTATTGATTTATTCAGTGGAAATAGTTTGTGGCATTCGGACGAGAAAATGAAAACTAGAACTGAAAAATAAAAATGTGGATCGGCCAGGATTCGAACCGGGGACCTTTCGATTTCTAGTCGAATGATTTGCCAATTGAGCCACCAGTCCTTGTTCGAAACCGGCGATTCACACTTTTAAATTCAGTTCTGTGTTAGTAACGAATATGATGGGGGTTAATGTGTTGCATGAAAAAATTCACGCATGCACACCTAATGAAATTATATTGGTCTATCCGCTGGTGTCAATCATATATAGGATTATCGACCAACTTCAAACCCGAAATTTTCAAGTGTGCATGACTTGAGCCAAGTAAATATAAATAATGAAGTGAATCGCCAGTTTCGAACAAGGACTGGTGGCTCAATTGGCAGACTAAAAATCGAAAGGTCCCAGGTTCGAATCCTGGCCGATCCATATTTTTATTTTTGTTATACATTTCATTTTCTCGTTTGAATGCCACACACTATTTCCATTGATATTTAATTACAGACGCTATCCACTTCATTATTTATATTTATTTGGCTTGAGTCATGCACACTTGAAAATTTCGGGTTTGAAGTTGGTCGATAATCCTATATATGATTGACACCAGCGGATAGACCAATATGATTTCATTAGGTGTGCATGCGTGAATGTTTTCATGCATCACATTAACCCTCATCATCTTCGTTACTAACACAGAACTGAATTTAAAAGTGTGAATCGCCGGTTTCGAACAAGGACTGGTGGCTCAATTGGCAGAGCGTTCGACTAGAAATCGAAAGGTCCCAGGTTCGAATCCTGGCCGATCCATATTTTTATTTTTCAGTTCTAGTTTTCATTTTCTCGTCTGAATGCCACAAACTATTTCCATTGATATTTAATTACAGACGCTATCCACTTCATTATTTGATTTATTCAGATTTTCGAAATATTTTACACAAGTTTATTTACACTGGGACCAAATTATAATTTTATTGAATTCAGACGATATTTATTGTTTGATTTTTTCAAATGAAATACTGAATTTATTGTTTGCGGCGCCCACTGGGGCAAATGAACTCCAAAGCGGATTGTGCCCTTTTTAACTGTGATGAAAAGGCCGAAGAAATAGAAATCAATTATTAGTGAAAAATACAGTTGAAAAAAGTCGACTAAAAGCTATTCCGCTTTTGGGTTCGTAAAATAGGCAACTTCGGTTAACGAAATTTTTTTTTCGTTTAAATAAATCAATGAAAATACGCAAATTGAGAAATATAGTTGCCGAAAAAAAAACGTAAACGGTATTTTTCACTGTATGTCACAAGAAAAAAAAAATCCTGAAATGAATTAACAAAGGATTCGTTTTTTAACCGACGAAACCAAAAAGAAGGTTATCTAGTCGACGCGTATATTTTTTATTTATGTATGACCACGCATAACTTTTTACTGAGACGTCCGATTCCGATAATTCTTTTTTCAGTGGATAGGGTGTACTTCGAAGTTGGTCCCATTTGAATTCAAAAGATGAAATCCACCCCTAAGGGTAGCAAAATGAAGGATATTGATCACTCACCCTCTGAATTCCGGTCCGTTAACCGATTCTATCAGGCATAACTTTGTACTGGGTTCCTCGATTTGGATGATTCTTTTTTAAAAATAGATAGGGTATACCTCATATTTGGATTTCGAATGAAATTATCCACCCTTACGGGTAGAAAAATAGGGGATAATTGATTTTTCACTTGTGAACATTGGCACACACATATGTAGTTGACAATGACAGATCGCTAGTGTCATTATCACAATCATTATATTCTATGAGAGGATGGAATGGTATACAAAGTAATGGAATAAACTAACCAGAACAACAAAAATAATTTATATTACAACAAATAGTAAAAGTAGATAATCATATTATTTAACTGGTAATAGTTGAAGTAAGGTGGGTAAGTAAGTATTTTGGAAGTAATCAAAAAACAAGTAGGTAGTAATTGGTAGATTTTAGCCACAAAAAATTGAAAAATAAAAACTTTTCAACAAAAAATTAAACGACGAAAAATCACTGAAAAGCAAAATAAAATAAACCTTCTTAGTCTAATGATAATTGAGCTCATAACTAATGTAGTAACTGATTTTGAGTCGCGCCAAACAAACAATTATCGAAGATCATTATCTATGAAAGAAGTCATCAAAACGCAGCCGTGCATCTCGCTGCCATCATTTTACGCTTCACCTAATTCAATTGCTAGTTTGTTTGGCGCCGACTCAAAATCAGTTACTTACATTAGTTTAGGAGCTCAATTATCATTTAGACTAAGAAGGTTTATTTTATTTTTTGCTTTTCAGTTGATTTTTCGTCGGTTTAATTTTTTTTAAGAAGGTTTATTTTATTTTTTGCTATTTCAGTTGTGGCTAAAATCTACCAATTACTACCTACTTGTTTTTTGATTACTTCCAAAATACTTACTTACCCACCTTACTTCAACTATTACCAGTTAAATAATATGATTATCTACTTTTACTATTTGTTGTAATATAAATTATTTTCGTTGTTCTGGTTAGTTTATTTCATTACTTTGTATATCATTCCATCCTCTCATAAAATATACTGATTTTGACGGATGTGGAACAATAATAATGTCAGTAGCGATCTGTCATTGTCAACTACGTATGTGTTGCTAATGTTCACTAGTGAAAATCAATTATCCCTATTTTTCTACCCGTAAGGGTGGCTAATTCCTTTCGAAATCCAAATATAAGGTATACCCTATCTATTAAAAAAAGAATCATCCAAATCGAAGAACCCAGTACAAAGTTATGCCTGATAGAATCGGTTAACGGACCAGAATTCAGAGGGTGAGTGATCAATATCCTTCATTTTGCTACCCTTAGGGGTGGATTTCATCTTTTAAATTCAAATGGGACCAAAGTCGAAGTACACCCTATCCACTGAAAAAAGAATTATCGGAATCGGACGCCTCAGTAAAAAGTTAGCGTGATCATACATAAAAAAATATGATGGAAAAACATAAAATATACGGGTCGAATAGAGAACCTCCTCCTTTTTGGTTTCGTCGGTTAAAAATGACTCTTCTTTCAAGTCTCCTTGGGAATTAATTGAAAATGATGATGATAAAGCTGAAATTGCCAACTATTTCAATGATTTTATTTATGGAAGTTGAAAATATAAAACCTGATGTGAATGATATTGTACTGGCACCACTCTCAGATTCTTCAGTATTCTTGTATGCAACCACACCAAACGAAAAAAAAACGTAGATAATTGATAAAACAACGCAGAAACCTGTTCCAGGTATTGATGAAATACATGCTAAAGCTGTGAAAGTAGTCAGTGATATAATTTGCTTTCCACTTTCTCATGTCATTAATATCTCATTTTGTGAAGGGAAGTACCCTGAAGATTTGGAGGAGGTTCTCTAGTGAGACGTCCGATTCCGATAATTCTTTTTTTAGTGGATAGGGTGTACTTCGAAGTTGGTCCCATTTGAATTCAAAAGATGAAATCCACCCCTAAGGGTATCAAAATGAAGGATATTGATCACTCACCCTCTGAATTCTGGTCCGTTAACCGATTCTATCAGGCATAACTTTGTACTGGGTTCTTCGATTTGGATGATTATTTTTTTATTATACCTCATAGTTGATCATATTTGGATTTCGAATGGAATTATCCACCCTTACGGGTAGAAAAATAGGGGATAATTGATTTTCACTTGTGAACATTGGCACACATATGTAGTTGACAATGACAGATCGCTATTGTCATTATTTTTGTTCTCCTATATCCGTCACAATCATTATATTCTATGAGAGGATGGAATTATATACAAAGTAATGAAATAAACTAACCAGAACAACAAAAATAATGTATATTACTACAAATAGTAAAAGTAGATAATCATATTATTTAACTGGTAATAGTTGAAGTAGGGTGGGTAAATGAGTATTTTGGAAGTAATAAAAAACAAGTAGGTAGTAATTAGTTAGTAGATTTCAGCCACAAAAAATTGAAAAATAAAAACTTTTAACAAAAATAGAACCGAGATTTGAACTGAAAGTAAATAATAACCTTCTTAGTTCATAATCCTAAACTAATATAAGTAACTAATTTTGAGTCGGCGCCAAACAAACAATCAACGAAGATCATTAAATTACTTCAAAAAAATTATCAGAATGTTACCGCGCAACTCGATGCAATCATTTTACGCCTTACCTAATTCATTTGCTTGTTTGTTTGGCGCCGACTCAAAATTAGTTACTTACATTAGTTTAGGAGCTTAGTTATTGAGACTAAGAAGGTTTATTTTATTTTTTACTTTTCAGTTCCGATTTCGTCAGTTTTTTCACTTATATGTATAAAAAACCGGGAAAACATCAATTGTTCAGATTATTTGTTCTCATCTTAGAGACAAAATAATTTTTATACCAACGTTTATACCAACAATAAAATAGAGGCAAAAAATCACTCAGGTTTTACTATGACTGGGTATGAATTTTCTTGTTTTCTTTCAAAGTCGTTAGATTTAAAAGGCAATTCACTTTCACGTCTTTCACCATAATGAACTGTCGCGTGTTTGTTAAACAGAGATCTCGAATAAAAAGGTTTTGAACACACATCGCAACGGTACGTACTTTCTCCTCTGTGCATTTTTTCGTGCAGATGCAAGACACTCTTTAGTCTGAAACATTTCCAGCAGTAGGCACATTCGTAAGGTTTTTCCCCTGTGTGGATGGTTTGGTGAACCCTCAAACAATAGCTGCGACTGAAAGTTTTCGGGCAGTGTTTACACTGAAAAAGCTTTTCACCTGTATGGGTATTCTTGTGCACTTTCAGGCTACTACTAGACGTGAATGATGTCGAACATAATTCGCAATGAAACGGTTTGTGGCCAGCATGGCGTTTCTTGTGCCGTCGCAAGTAACCTTTCTTGGCGAATGATTTCAAACAAATTTCGCATTGAAATGGGTTTTCCTCATTGTGTATATTCGAGGGTATATTTTCAGTCGTTTTTTCTTCCTTGGCCGTCATATTACCCTCATGCAAGGCCTCGCGAAGCAGTGTTCCAATATCTGAAGAGAATATGGGGAAAAAGTCAGCAAAATGAAAGTTTGTAGTACATTGAATTGTACATGTGATATAGACTTACATACAGAGTGTATACTAACTTGTTATAGTTGTTAGTCTATTAAAAAATAAAAATTAGGAAGAGTTGATAATTGGGAATTCAAAATTAGATGCCAGCGCCAGAGTGGCGAAAATTCAAACCAGACATACGTACATTGTTTGTCTGTTTTCTCAGAGGTTATACACTTGCGTTTGGAGTTTTTCTTAAAATATTTCTATTTGGTATTATTTTCCAGTTTTTTGTGTATTGTTATTCATTTCAAGACTCTAGCGAAGTGGTGTATTTAAATCTTAAGACAATATCATTTACGAAAACTCACTTTGAAAGAGACAAAGTATGTTCTAATTTTCTTGCAAAAAAAATCTTTTTCAAAGTTTCTGGACAGCTTAGTGAAGTCATCGGGAATTATTGTTATGAATTATTTTGAAGAAATGTTACACATTATTTGTGAATGTTCGAATTGAAAATAAAACTAACTAAAACAGTTTTTTTATTTCATCTAAAACAAACAAGATGGTGTGAAAATGTGTCCTTATCACCTAGATATACATATATAGTCAGTCTTTTTCCATACTGTATGAATAATCTTCGATTAATATCTTTTTTCTCTTCTCAACTCGCTTTTTCTTCTCTCAACTCTCTTCGAAGGTTCTCTTTTTCACTTTTTTTCTTGGCCACACACGATACAGGAACATTTTGGGAAGGAACTGTATTCTTCTTCAAGATACCAAGAGCCCGTCGTCTGTCTATAGACTCACTCAATCCTAGATTATTCTGCACCAGTACGTTACATTCACTTTATCACGGAAAATGATAAAAACTTATCCCAGTACAACGGGATCGTTTTACCCAAGAGTCACATTGAGGTACACAACAATAATGATTTGAACTAGAATCACTAATTTTTTCACTCGAGGACGTACAATAGTCAACAGAATATTCACCAGGTAAACTAGAATTTCATTGAATGTCAACAATCACAAGAGATTCGACATGTTTTAAGTGTACAATGGCATCAAGGTTTCGAAAAGAGCAATGTGTCCTTATCACCCAGATATACATATATAGTCACTCTTTTTCCATACTGTATGAATACTTTTCGGTATGTTGAATAATATCTCTTTTTTCTCTTCTTAACTCTCTTTTCTTTCCTCACAACTCTCTTTGAAGGTTCTCTTTTTTACTTTTATCTTGGCCACAGACGATACAGGAGGATTTTGGGAAGGGACTGGATTCTTCTTCAAGAGCCCATCGTCTGTCTATAAACTCGCTCAATCCTAGATTAGTCTGCACCAGTACGTTACATTCACTTTATCACGGAAAATGATAAAAACTTATTCCAGTACAACGGGATCGTTTTGTCCAAGAGTCACATTGAGGTACACAACAATAATGATTTGAACTAGAATCACCAATTTTTTCACTCGAGGACGTACAATAGTCAACAGAGTATTAACCAGGTAAACCAGAATCCCAAGAGACTCGTCTGTATATAGACTCACTCAATCCTAGATTATTCTGCACCAGTACGTTACATTCACTTTATCACGGAAAATGATGAAAACTTATTCCAGTATAACGGGATCGTTTTATCCAAGGCACACAAAATAAGTTTTGAATTAAACCAATTTTTCATTCAATAGTCAACAGAATATTCACCAGGTAAACCAGAATTTCATTGAATGTCAACAATCACAAGAGATACGACATGTTTTAAGTGTACAATGGCTAAAATCATATAAACATTAATATTTCAAAAAGTAAACAATGTGTCCTTATCACCTAGATATACATATATAGTCACTCTTTTTCTATACTGTATGAATAATTTTCGGTATGTTTAATAATATCTCTTCTTAACTCTCTTTTCTTTCCTCATAACTCTCTTTGGCCACAGAAGATACAGGAAGGGACTGTATTCTTCTTCAAGAGCCCATCGTCTGTCTATAAACTCGCTCAATCCTAGATTAGTCTGCACCAGAACGTTACGTTCATTTTCTCATGGAAAATGATGAAAACTTATTCCAGTACAACGGGATCGTTTTGCCCAAAAGTCACATTGAGGTACACAACAATAATGATTTGAACTTGAATCACAAATTTTTTCAGACGAGGACAAACAATAGACAACAGGTATAAAAGAATTCCATTAAATGTCAATAATCACAATAGATTCGACAGATTTTAGTTATACAATGGCTAAAATCATATAAAAATTAATCTTTGAAAAAGTAAACAATATACGTATGTATAGTTTCAAAAATCGACACCAGAGGGAGTATCCCTTATTTTGATTTCCCAATAGACGAGAAAAAAATTAATTTATATCCAATACGAGTATTGCTGAAATGCGCCGACCCCTCTATCGGCGATATTGAATTTTGATAGCCACACACTGTTAGGTGCCAGCTAAGTGAACGTATCGAAGAACCACACGACTATATGTAAGGTTACAAAGCCATTTGTGGCTTCTGTGAATTTTTCAAATATATCAACCCCCATTTGATCCACTTCTAGAGCCTGGAAAATTCTGGCGCCACATCAGTGATGAAGAAAATACCAATAGTATTGGAAGTAGAAAAGTGTACAGAGCCATTTGTGGCCTCTGTGAATTTTTTAAAATGACTCCTCCATTTCACAGTCTCAAAACGAACATATTCAACAATCTCATCAAATTTTCACTCTTCAGTTGAAATTGTAGATGTCAGTGTATTCACGCCCCTAACTGAATAATAATCAATGTGAAAAAATGGAAAAGGAGAAAAGAAAATAATCGAGATTTTATTTTTCTCAGTGTAGTTGTGGATATGGATAACTTTACAGCCATCTGATAACTTTCGATTGCCCGC
Organism: Gonioctena quinquepunctata; assembly: GCA_018342105.1. NCBI lineage: Eukaryota > Metazoa > Arthropoda > Insecta > Coleoptera > Chrysomelidae > Gonioctena > Gonioctena quinquepunctata. Next base: position 691,125 of record JAFIRS010000389.1, on the reverse strand, counting down.
CGACTGGAGTATTAATTAATTTGAGTCTTTCTCTGTATGGGCCGTAATCACATGCGTGTTCAATTCGAATTTCCAATGAAAAGATTGCGAACAAAAATTACACCAGAGAGATTTTTCGCCTCTATGATTTTTCTCGTGGATATTCAGGTAACTCTTCCAGAGGAAAGTTTTCCAACAGTATTTGCACTCGAACGGTTTTTCGTTGGAATGGATCTTTTCGTGCAGCGTCAGATATCTGCTCCGAGAAAAACATTTCAAGCAGAATTTACATTGAAACGATTTTTCACCTGTATGGATGATTATGTGCTCTTTCATTTTCTCATCCGATCTGAATGTTTCTGAACAAAATTCGCACTTGAATAGTCTCTTTGCGTGGATTTTTCCGTGCCTGGTTAAATTAGTTTTTCTGGTAAACGATTTCCAACAAATTTCGCAATGAAACGCTCCTTTCTCGCTGTCTGTACCGGAGGGGATGTTTGCGGTATTTTCAGCATCGACGGTCATTTTAGCCTTGTCTACAGCCTCATCCAGCATGGTTCCAATATCTAAAGGGAACATGGTAAAGAAAAATGCTAAATAAGATTATGACTGCAGATTCAGTATGAATTGATTGATATCCAGTGTATCCAACTGAGAAAAAATAAAATAACTCATGATTGCGAGAAAGGCACTTGCTGTCTTAAGATTCAAGTAAAACAACAGGACCTGCAATGGGGACTCTGCACCATTATTTACCACTGAGAAATTTTGGGCAGCTGGCCGTACCATCTTGGGAGACGATGAACGTTCGGGACGTCCAAAAACTGCAACCACTGACGATACCATCGCTCAAGTTCCCCAAATAGTGCAAGACGACCGTCGAATTAAAGTGAGAAAGGCTATGAATTTGTCCAAAGAACGTGTTTGTCACATATTGCATGAAGAATTAGGCATGAAAAAGCTGTCCGCGAGTTGGGTGTCGCGTTTGCACACTTTAGACCAAAAACGCGTTCGAATGAACATTTCCATCGCTCTGTTGTCGCAGTTTTGGCGCCGATAAATTACTGTAGATGAAACTTGGATACAACATTATACCCCAGAAACAAAAATATAGTCAAAACATTGGACTGCGAAGGGGAAATCGGAAATATAGATAGATAGATATAATAGTAATAATGATGAAGTCTCCTAGAGTAAAACACTCCGGAAGCAAAATACCTCTCCATTCGGATTTCCGGGCGAGAGGTACTCGAGGGGACTCAACATTAAAGATTAATTTTTGCAACATCCGCGGACTCAACAAGAACATCAATGACGTCCACCATCACCTACAGACGAAAAAACCGGATATTCTGGCTCTAACAGAAACACAAGTAAACTCGTCCACCAACAAGGTCCATATGCTTTGTCCTGGTTACGAACTCCATTCTCGATTCAGGTTCAAAGGTGGAGTCTGCCTTTACGCTAAGGCTAACCTTTCATGCCAGCGTGAACCATCCAACAGCTGAAACCATAATCATGGGAGACTTTAATGTACATAACGCTGCCTGGCTCAAATTCTCTAACAAAACAGATGATGCGGGTCGTCAAGCCGAGGCCTTCGCCATCACTCATGGTCTAGAACAACTGGTCGAGCTACCAACCCGCATCCCTGATGTCAACAACCAGTCTGCCAATACACTAGATCTTTTCCTCACCACCAATCCTGACCCGTATAGAATAGAAGTTTGTGCCCCACTTGGAAACTCTGATCACACCCTCATCTCCACAACATGCTCTTTCCATTTACCATCGAGCTGCACAATACCACCCCGTCTCATGTGGCATTACAATTCGGCCGACTGGGAAGGTCTTCGTATGTTTTTCTCAGCGTTTCCATGGAAGAGAGTTTGTTTCTCTTCAGTAGATCCAACACGATGTGCTGAGACAATTTCTGAAATCATCATGTTGGGGATGCAAACTTACATACCGAATACCGAAAGAAGAACATCATCCGATAAGACCTGGTTTACCAGAAACTGCTCTAGAGCTGTGGCTTCCAAACAGGCAGCATACCATCGATGGCTAAAAAATCCGGGCCCTGAGACCAGAGCAGCATATGTCGAGGCTAGAGGCATATGCAAAGAGACAATAGAATGCTCAAAAGATGCCCACAATGCCAAAATAAGATCAAAACTTGCTGAATGTCCTAACGGATCCCGTTCATTTTGGTCTTTCGCCAAAGCTGTGGGAAGAAACTTCACTTCCAGCTCATTTCCTCCTCTAACCAAAGAAGATGGAACACTAGCAACGACTGCCCATGAAAAAGCCAATATCTTTGCGCACCTATTTGCTGGAAATTCCACTCTGGATTCATCGGGAAAACAACCCCCGAACATTACACCTATTGACAGTCACATGCCCGAGATCACCTTTCGCCAACGTACTATCAGAAAGATTTTGCTGGGTCTCAACACCAACAAAGCCTGTGGATCTGACGGAATCTCGCCGATTGTTCTCAAGAAATGTGCCCCCGAACTAACACCTGTTCTTTGCAAGTTGTTCAACCACTCTTACAATTTGGGGGTATTTCCGTCTAATTGGAAAATTGCAAGAGTACAGCCAGTCCCTAAAAAAGGCAAAAAGGCCCTACCTAGCAACTACAGACCTATCGCACTGCTATCTATTATTTCAAAGGTCATGGAAAAAGCCATCAACATCGAGCTCATGAAATATCTGGAAGACTCAGGAATTGTCAACGATAGGCAATATGGCTTCCGCCATCAGAGATCAACTGGTGACCTGCTCACTTACGTCTCACATATATGGCAGCTATCTATTGAAAAGTATGGAGAAACTTTAGCTGTGGCATTAGATATCTCCAAGGCGTTCGATCGAGTTTGGCACCAGTGACTCCTCGCCAAGCTTCCGTTTTATGGCTTGCCTCCTCAGCTGTGTTCTCTGCTTGCTAGTTTTCTCTCAAACAGGTCTCTCCAAGTAGTGGTCGATGGAGTTTCATCTGACACTCTACTCATAAATGCTGGTGTTCCCCAAGGATCTATTCTCGCACCAACACTATTTCTACTTCACATCAACGACCTGTTGAAAGCAACTTCATGTCCAGTACACAGCTTTGCCGATGATAGTACCCTCCATACCGCTTTCTCTTCCAGGGCCCCTATATCAGCCCGTGAAACCAGAAATGAACGAGGAAGAAATGTTAATAATATAAATATGGACTTGGCAACAATTCTCGAGTGGGGATCTAATAACTTGGTAGAATTCAATGCAAACAAAACACAAGCATGTCTTTTCTCTAGAAAAGCCGATCTCACTGTGCCTAACATAACTTTGTCAGGAGTAACCATACCACTGAAGTCATCCCTATCGATGCTTGGTATTACTATCAGCAATAACCTTTCCTGGGAAAATCACGTGAGGTCCATTGCCAAAAGTGCATCCCAAAACTTGGTTTTCCTATCGATGCTTGGCTTATGATCTTTAAGGCACAGATCCGACCTGTCCTGAATACTGTTCCCATATTTGGAGCGCGGCACCTAAAGATATCCTGAGGCTATTGGATTCTGTCCAAAAGGGCAATTCGTCTCGTCGGTGATGCCTCGCTTACAAACTCGCTCACTTGTCTGGAACACCGTAGAAAAGTTGGCGATTTGTCTCTATTTTATAGATATTTTCATGGGCGATGCTCTTCTGAAATATCAACAATCGTTCCTGCTTTGGCAGTCTCTTCGAGACTAACCCGTCAAGTTCAGTCATCACACCCCTTCGTGGTCACTTTGGAGACCTGCAGAACATCACTTTCCAAAGACTCGTTCATCCAACGAACAGCGAGGCTTTGGAACTCATTGCCTAGGGAGGTGTTCCCCGAGGCATACAACCTCCAGAAATTTAAGAAGAACACCAACTCCTACCTTCTTTCCCTTGGTTCCCACGATGTTCTCTGAACATTACAGGATATCCCTTTTCGTGGGAACCAGAAAATAAAAATAAAAAATAAAAATATTTTGCCAAGTGATTACATTTTAGTAATATAGCAATAGTCAAAATACAAAAAACAAAAACAGAGATTACAAAGGCATAACACGTTTATTAATACAAACTAGATGTGTGGAAGACAAATAATCAAACAAAAATAAAAACCACTAATAAAAGTACTCAGACAAAGAGTAAAAACATTTATCTATTGAAAATTCTTTTAGTGTTTTTCTGAGTGCATTATTTTCGAATCTTTCTGAAACCAGGTACGTACTTCCTGGATAAACAACTCAACGCCCAAGTATAGAAAGATATATTTCCTGTAGGCCGCTCCAGTGAGATAATCTCGGTTCGACCATCCTCAGACAGTTGATGCTCTTGATACTTATTTTCTCAATCTAACAACAAAGGATGATCAAGTAAAGTGATAAATTCATAATATTTGAGAAGTCCTTAGCGTTTATTGGTATACAGGGTGGCCCACCACATTCGCCTCGGTATTTCTACGAGAAATGAAGAGAGTTAGGGAAAAACATTTAGCACAGTCATATGTGGGTCCATGAGGAGCATATTCCAAAATTATTTTGAAATAAATAGGGTGATCCCCAAAAAAATTACATACCAAAGTTATATTTTTTCTTATGGAACACCCTATATTTTTTTATATTTTTAGATACTATAGACAAAATAAAGGTGAGTTACTGTTATATTTCCCATACTTAAAACTGACCGTTTCTGAGAAATTTAAAAATACAGACCATAATTTGAAAATTGTTTTCACCCTGTAACGTGTAACGAGCTGCTCGTGATTAAATGTACTGCTTAGCTCAAAGGTTAGGTTAGGTTAGGTTAATTACTACATGAAATTTGTAATGCAATATTATACAGAGTGGCGAAAAAAATTGCCTCAAAATTTGGACACACATTTAATTAAATAACTTCTTAAAGTTGAATGGAACACCCCGTATTTAGTGGCGTAATTTGACGCAGAATTAGATTCCCTTCAAAACTATATCAGGGTTCCCTATACCTATCTCTTCTGCTTTTTACACAAAAGGCGTTTTTATATTTTACTTATGAGTAATTTTTTTATCTTAAAAATGAAACACACTGTATTGTAATGAAAAGTTTAAATTTTTGAAAATACGGTGTATCTAAAGTAAAATGCAGGCAAATGTAAAAACTCAAATTTATTGCCATTTCGGAAATATTAAAGCATTCTTCAAAATAAGAAGATGCACATGTCTTAATTATTGAGGCGAAATATGTTAAATTCGCTTGTTTCTTAGCAAATTAGACTTCATATTGAAATAAATACCAAAATTACAATATGGGGTCAATAAAAACATAAATTTACGATTTCCTATAAAACCTATTATACTATTTTTTTAATAATAGTAGGCTCTGGCCTAGATGACGTTAATTATTATTATGAAACAAAAAGTATTTGACAGTGACACAACTTGTTAATCAAACCATTATCATTGTTTTAACTAGTTAAAAATTATTGTCTTTTTGAAATATTGTAAAATGAGAACTTATCCCCAGGAAGAACGAATTGATATGATTTTGATAATCGGTCATTGTAAAGAAAACTGTTTATTAGCGTCAAGAGTATATGCCCAAAGGTATCCTAACAGGAGTCATCCTAATAAGCGTTCATTGGAAAAGTTGTTGCAGCTTTTCCGAAGAACAGGCAGTGTATCTTATAATAAGCAAGAACGGCAAAAACCGGTTACTGGAAATGTGGAAAATGAATATTTAGTGATGTTATCTCTAGTTGAACACCCTCACACAAGTCAGCGAAAAATATGTGAAACAACTGGAATAAGCAGACAGAGTATCCAAAGAATAATTAAAAAGTACAAGTTCCACCGATCGCATTCAACTACATCAACAGCTTTTGAAGAAGATTATGATCGACGACTGAATTTTTGTTTATGGGCTTTAGAAAAGTTTGGTGATGAAGATTTTTTTTTTGATTATGTGCTTTTTTCCGATGAGTCAACTTTTCATAACAACGGATTAGTTAACAGACATAACTTTCACTATTACAGTGACGAAAACCCTAATATTTTTAGAACCCTTGATCACCAGCACAGATGGTCTGTTAATGTGTGGGGTGGAATAATTGGAACGCAAGTAGTAGGTCCTTACTTTTTTTATGGTCACTTAAACTGCGTCATGTTTCTCGGATTTATTAGGGATAATTTGCCTGTGCTGTTGGAAAGTATACCTATTAATATTCGTCAACGGATGTGGATGCAGCTAGATGGTGCTCCTACACACTTTGATAGACGTGTTAGAAACGAGTTAGATCGACAATATCCAAATAGATGGATAGGACGAGGAGGTCCACAGAACTGGCCAGCCAGGTCTCCGGACCTTACAAGTCCCGACTATTTTTTATGGGGATATATCAAAAGTATTGTTCACGATACACCGCCAACGACACCTCAGGATATGAAAGTATGAATAAGAAATGCGTTTCGTTCCATACCGCAAAATATGTTATCCAGAGTTCAGCACTCATTTCAGAAATGCGTTTCGTTCCATACCGCAAAATATGTTATCCAGAGTTCAGCACTCATTTCAAGAAAGAGTTCGCCTATGCATCGAGAATAATGGACACCATTTTGAGCATTTATTAAAATAATAAACTATTTAAGATTCTTAATTTTTCGATAAAATGACTTCAAAAATGCTTTTCAAGCTTTTCATTACAATACAGTGTGTTTCATTTTTAAGATAAAAAAATTACTCATAAGTAAAATATAAAAACGCCTTTTGTGTAAAAAGCAGAAGAGATAGGTATAGGGAACCCTAATATAGTTTTGAAGGGAATCTAATTCTGCGTCAAATTACGCCACTAAATACGGGGTGTTTCATTCAACTTTAAGAAGTTATTTAATTAAATGTGTGTCCGAATTTTGAGGCAATTTTTTTCGCCACTCTGTATAATATTCCATTAAAAATTTCATGTAGTAGTTAACTTCAACCTTTGAGCTAAGCAGTACATTTAATCAGGAGCAGCTCGTTACACGTTACAGGGTGAAAACAATTTTCAAATTATGGTCTGTATTTTTAAATTTCTCACAATTTCTCAGAAACGGTCAGTTTTAAGTATGGGAAATATAATAGTAACCCACCTTTATTTTGTCTATAGTATCTAAAAATATAAAAAAATATAGGGTGTTCCATAAGAAAAAATATAACTTTGGTACGTAATTTTTTTGGGGATCACCCTATATATTTCAAAATAATTTTGGAATATGCTCCTCATGGACCCACATATGACTGTGCTAAATGTTTTTCCCTAACTCTCTTCATTTCTCGTAGAAATACCGAGGCGAATGTGGTGGGCCACCCTGTATAGTTGAAGGAGTGATCCCTCAATAATAGACCGGTGGTGTAACAGTTTGGTGTTGCAGGGGTGGTGTGTTAATTCGTAACACCCTATATATGGCCAGGCTGAACACTTTCGGCTTTTCATAAAAAGGTACGTTATAAAATTCCAATTCATATAACAAGCAAAATCAACTACAGATTAACGTGAATTGTAGAAAAACATTCCATACACACAGTAGGGTTGGACGGGCATTTAGCACACATCGTAATCACTCTTTTTGCAGTATCGCGAGCTTCTTTGTAATTTTTCCCCTCCTGCCTCAAAGTCTCGTAGCAGTGAATGCACCTCCTCCTAACTTTTCTGTTTCTACCGTCTCTCTCAACCGATTTCGCCAATTCATGTTCGGAAGAACCCTCACACGACTTCCCAGTTTTGTGCTCTTCGAAATCGATCTGGAGCAAGGTTTCGCAAATCTTTTCCCGAAACTCGACCACGTTTATTGTACTCGACCGGATTTTTTTGAACAGAACGAAAGCATTGACCATAGCAGTTTTGAGCAGAAGTTCCATGGCAATCTTATGGTACCATCTCAAGGATTCACGAACTGGTGTTGAAGAGCTTGATAGTTGATCGTACAGATCGATACCGCCCTTTCCTCTGTTGTAATCGAGGATCAGTTTTGGTATGCGTATTTCTTCGTTTTTTCTATTTTTCTCCACTTGGAGCGTATGGCACGTGCTTAGTGCTAAAACGTCTCTTTGGTCCTTCCACTTCAATACAACAATCCCCGAACTTTCTCTCCCTGTTATTTCCCCCTTTTTTAAGTTGGTAGAGATGACGTCTTCGGGAAGCCCTTTCCTATTTTTCCTTAGAGTGCCAATCAGGTGAGTGTTTTTATTGAGCAAATCATCTGCAAGTTCCAGGCTGGTATAACGACTGCCGGTAACTACAAGACGCCCGTGTCCTAAGTAATCATCTGAGAGCTGGAGAGCCACATTTTTATCCTGTTTTCCTTGATGAACCGATACTTTATATGTATATGCATCGGTATCGCAAATTTTCGATAATTTGACGCCATTATTATGTCGCTTATTGTCGTACTGCCTCAAACCGCAGAAGAGAACCGTCGTCTCGTCAATAGCTAGATATTTACCAGGTTCTTTGAATTTTTTGAAACGAGCGTTCAGGAGGTCGATTAAATTCCTCATTTTGATTATTCTGTCGCCATTATCATGTTCGGTATCATCGTCGAAACGCCAGAAACGCAGCAACAGCTCGAAGCGATTTCTGGACATAGCGCGACTAGCAATATTATTTTTGTAAAGCGGCTTAGAGCTCCAGTATGAATTTGTGCTCGGAAGCTTCTTGAGCCCCATCCAAATCAGCAACCCCAATAACTTTTTCATTTCTTCGGTATTCGTCTCCTTCCAGGCTTTTAGGCGACTGCTTTCCGTCAAAGTTTTAGAAGAAAGGTCCCTACACGCATTTTTATTAGTTTCCTCAGTCATTAGGGAAATTATTTCATCATCAACCATCAAACAAAAGCAAAAGTAAGGTGTGGTACAATGCAATGGAATAGTATGAATTTTAATGCGAGGAGTGGCAGTAAATGGAAATATTTTTTTATTTAGGCCACTAACTGCTGTCCATGTTCGTTTTATATTGCCCACGTTGGCTGAAACATCCTCGGCATATGAAGAAGTAGAAGATAAACTGCTATCGTGAGTGCCGGATTCATCTTCGTCCGTAGAACAATGATAGCTGGTTTCACCATCAGAATCACACCATTTCCTTTTTAGGCTCGTTGAAGGTTCATCCGTATTTGTACCTGTAAGTTTTTTATGAAGGTCAGCCCCATTTGTTAAGCCGCCACAAAACTGAGCTATATGAACTACGGAAAAGATGAAATGCCTAAGTTATAGTTCAGAATGAAGTGCTAGTTTTGCCAAACTGTCACTTTTTAGTCTTAATCGCGTATATGTGGATCTTTTTTTCCAAAATATTCACCTTTAAAATGGCCTCCAATTTTTTTCAAAGTATTACATAATGTGGAATGCAACATAAACAAATTGGTACCTCGACTATACATTTTTCATTATATTGAAACAAATTTAAGGCTACTGCGGCAATCGGAGTAGCCTGGTCGTTACTTCTTACTTATTGGTCTCTGCATAAGTAGGCAAAGGTGTCAACAAAACGACAATTTTAATAATCATAATATAGGTCAAGAAAATGCAGCTATGTACGAGGTAAGGATGGCAACATCGTAAAAATAAAAAATCACTCTACAGCAGTAGAAATAATCAAAGTTTTGTTATATTGCGAAAAATGGAGGAATTTTGGACAACTGCAGTTTTACGTGGAAAACAAGAAGTGTTATGAACGTGATTTCGGATGTGTGTGGTGTTTTGGTTGTAAAAAATGCGAATGTTGAGCGTTTTCAGTAGGAGAAAATAGAATCTTTTTATTTTTCATTGGACTATCAACTGTTGGTGGAAAAATCGGAGTACGGGAAATATTTTTTTTCCGCTCCAAAGTGGAAAAAGTGATTATGGGAAGGGCGTCTGTGCAGGCTTCTCTTTGAAAGATCGTCAAAAATTCCATGACGTAGCGATCGGTGTGAAAATCTAGACACTTATGCCAAAAACAATGGAAAAACCGATTTTGGGAGACTTTTTCCGGAAATAACTATATTTCCGGTCTTTTTTCCAGAAGGCCGGATTTTTTCCTCTAACTCGGGAATGGTGAAAGATAGAGCAATTCTGCGAACGACAATCGATTCAGAGTGGTCGAATTAGTCTAAAGACGGATCGATCGAGAAAAAAAAGATTTTGACCAAAAAAAGTGAAGAAGGGGGTAGACCTCCGATACTATCGAAAAACCAAAGTGGTCCTATCGATCTAGGGTTGAACCAAAATGTTAGAAATGTCACGTAGATTCCGAAAATATAGCATATGTTGTATCTCAATCCAACAGATTCACCGTGAATCCTAAAAAATCGAGATAATGGCGAGAGAAAGCATAGATGGCGCACTCGTCGACTTTGACATGTGTCAAGGAAAAAATACACACAATGGCTTTCCGAAAGTAGCGTTCTTACATAAAAAAGTCTGCTGAATTCAAAAACGCGTCCATCTCGTGGATAGGACATGGAATAGGAGAGCTATTACTATTTTTTCCGCCATCGCACCGACTTTTCAAAACTTTGCGACATCATAGCTTCCTTAGCTGCGGTCCTATCGACGAGATCGCCACTTTTTTCAATCCAGCGGACTTTTTACGCCAGAAAAACTTATTTTCCGGGAAGCCTCTTTTTTATTTCAATTTTTAAACGTCAACATCGACACGGGCCTCATCAAAAATGGGTTTTATCATGTTGCTACAGTGCAGACGTAAAAAAATCAGGAACGCAGAAACTCTAGATTCTTATAGAAAAAAGAATTTTCTTTCAAATAGTGAACAGCACAATGAAATCGGAGTACGGGAAATATTTGTTTCCGCTCCAAAGTGGAAAAAGTTATTATGGGGTGGGTGGGCGTCTGTGCAGGCTTCTCTTTGAAATTCCATGACGTAGTGATCGGTGTGAAATTCTAGACACTTATACCAAAAACTATGGAAAAACCGATTTTGGGGGATTTTTTCCGAAAATAATAATATTTCCGGGCTTTTTTCCGGAAGACCGGATTTTTTTCTCCAACTCGGGAACGGTGAAAGATAGGGCAATTCTGCGAACGCCAATCGATTCAGAATGGTCGAATTAGTCTGCAGACGGATTTTCGGATCGATCGAAAAAAAAAAGATTTTGACCGAAAAAAGTGAAGAAGGGGGTAGACCCCTGACACTGTCCAAAAACAAAAGTGGTCCTATCATCGATCTTCGGTTTGAACCAAAATGTTGGTACTGTCGCGTAGATTTCGAAAATATAGCATATGTGGTATCTCAATCCAACAGATTCACCGTATATAAAAAAGTTATATTAATAGGGAATTTTGTGTCTATATCTCTAGGGTTGGTGCCTGTCCCAATCTGATTCATGCATTATCAACTATCATCTGTCACGATGCCATTTGAACCTTAACATCAATTCTCACGTTGAATGTCCTAACAACTGTAGCGTAGTAGCATATTCGCAGCTGCAGGCATCTTATCAATGAGCACGAGATAAGACGATAGATATGCCGTCCTTCGAAGGGGACGTTAAGATGCCGGTCCCGAGTTCATGGATGTTGAGCTCGTTAAAGAATCCTACCTTTAAAACAACAGAGGATTCGGCAACATTTCCGGTTGGGAGGAGTGTGCTCACCGGCGTCGGTGTTAGCCTTGGTAGCAGAAATAGGCCGACGTTAAATAAAGAAGGAAAAAAAAATTGGTGGTCATGTTATACATGTCATAAATCTGTCTGTACTATGTTCTAACTCATATGGGAAATAAAGACATTATTATTATCATCATTATTTTGGCTATACCTATTCAGAAGCTCCTGAACAGTTAGTCTGCAATATCAATATCATTATAATAATCAAGAAAGATGAGAAGAATTCTAAACACATCTTTTTTATTTTATGTCACCCAATGTTACATTTGAAAAACGATTCTTATGCATTTCTTGTGATCAATGAAAACAAAAAATTACATAACATTTTTATATTAAAAAATCAACCATTCAACATGATGGACATTCTCAAAAATATGCACATGACGAAATTGATATGAAATATCAAAAAAGGCGATTAGGTCTGTATGAAAAATGAACAACTCCATCAATCAATAACTCTATCCTAGTATTTTATTATGACACCAATAAATTTTCTGGTAATGAGAATTAAACCATAAAAGATGCAAAAATTGGCAAACATATTTTCTGTCAGCTCAGATTTATATATTACTCTGTATTTTTGGGATTTTCTTTCCCCTGGAACTGAAAATTTGTTTTTACTGCGTTTTCCAAACTTTTAATATGGCATAAGGAAATTTTCAACTATTCATATTTTAGGATATATTCAACTTGAACAAAACCATTGAACAAAGAACAGAATTGAAAAATCGGGTGTGAAGTTTGTGGTAAAACAATATATACGGATGAAATATCTAAACCATTGACAAAAAAAGGTTGAGCACAAAAACAACATAAATAATCGCGAAGTTGGAATATCGAAATCAGCTAAACAGGCCAAAAAAATAATGAAATAGGCACTCGGTATACATACATATTATTCAAGAATAACTAAATCAAGAACAGCTATCAAATGAGAAGTTTTCATTCCAATATAAGAAATGCTGACACAAGTTCTGTATTATTAATCGGTTGAAACAGAATAACATTTCCTCAGAAGTTCCCCAAAATAGTGACACTGGCAACTCAGGAACATGCCAAATCAATGGACTTATGACGTCAAAAGAGGCGGCAATAACGCTGTGTTTGAATGTCTCCCTGAATTTGAGAGTTTTAGAGCGGCATTTAATTGAATATTACACAATATCTTCCGTGAAAAACTATGCATATATAATATTTTATCATTATATTTCAACTTCAAGCACATATGAAGGAAATGTGTGAGTTTGTGATCTCGCCTATTGTGGGGTGAAGAACAGTTCTAATCCTCTAATCAATGCAAATGCCTCCTAACATACATAGTTCTATATATTCACAGACTTCTTTGTTCAACTCACATTCACTTAAAGGTTTTTTAATTTTGAAAATCTCATACAAGCAGCTAGATAATTAACAAAGAAGCTTCATGTGAAACTCTCTATCACTCTCTGTGTATCGAAAGAAAGTATCACTCATGACGCCAAGTTCACGGTGTTTATTTGATGAGAAAAACACCAACTTTGCTAAATCGTACGTGTTGATCCAAGCACTAGACTTTTTGTTGGAAACGGTACCTATGCTAAATAATTAACCTTACCTGTCACGAGCTCCGGGGAGTAGCTTTGTTCAGTTTCTCCAGGGCTCATCTCAGCTTTGATCAATATCTCATCTTTCACGTCAACTTCCTCAGTCAGTTCACTTTTTACGACATCGCTTATGTCCAATCCTAATTCAGTTTTAACTTCCCCGTTTTCACATTTAACAATATTTGGCAAATCTTCGTAAGTTATGGTATAGTTTTCTTTCTTAATGTTCATTATCTGGTGGTTTAGATGTTCGTTTTCTTCAGCAAGACTATTTGCTTCATACTTCAAAACGAATTCTTTCGTTTTGACGCTCTCTTCTTCAATAATTTCTTTTATCAAGACTGCTTCGGAGGGAATATTTCTCTCCATATCTTTTTCGACATTTACGGAGGCATTGGGGCCCTTAGAGACTTCGGAACTCATTTTTGTTTACATTGTCTTCCTGAATAATACACATCTTAACCTCAGAAATTAATTTCTTTTTCTTCTGAAATTTGACAATCAACTAATTGCAATCTCTTCGAAGAATGCGACATCTATGAGGGATATTTTGAACTAGCGAAATTGTGACTGCTCATTTCTAAATCTATAACGTTTTTGACTCTTCTGTTTTAACCGAGAGACACACATTTTGAACAATGAATTGATAGTGGCTATTGACAAAGACTTTAGCATCAGCTACTTAATAACAAGTTTTAATAGTTTTTTCAAATTATAAGGAAAGGAAATCGACCGATGAGGGCGCCACCGTTTTCTACAAATGGCCGCAAAGAAAAGTAATCAGTAATATTTGGAAGATATGTTAACATTTTTATTTGTGCGTTTATAAAGATTTAGTACTCTTTTGTGAGATGGTGGCCGATATATTGTGACTGAGAACTTTCGATTTGGCTAATTGTTTTTTTGAATGTTCGTAATACTCCGAATAAGGTTTTAGGGAAAGGATTTTTAGAAAAATTATTGGAAAAGTTTTCAGGAATATACAATAAAAAGGAATGTCTGTTTGGGTTGGGTTGAGAACCGATTTGGATTTTTTTGGGAACCGGGATAACGGGAAGCGGGCAGAGGCTCCACAAAATTATATTTTTTTGGTTAAAAAATATATTTGATATTTCACAACTTTATTAAAAAAAATAAGCAATAAATTTAACATTTATTTGGAGCAGAAATGAATGTACTTTGGGATAATAGATTGTGTTCTGTTGTTTTCTCAAAAAACAGATTTCAATAATATTCTTACTGGAACTGTTTTTCTCCTGCCGGTTTTTCCTATGTACGAATTCTCTCATGTTCTTGCAGATAACCCTCTGAATCGACAGATTTTGAAGGCAATTCAAAAGTATTCAATTTTCCACATGAACTTTCATATGCACATGCAACTGGGACTTCCTAATAAAAGACTTTGAACAATAATCACAGTGGTGGGATTTTTCTCCCCTATGGATTTTTTCGTGCACGCTCAAAGAACTATTTTGACTAAAAGATTTCCGACAGTATTTACACTCGTACGGTTTCTCTCCTGTATGGATCCTTTCGTGCTTCCTCCAATTGTCTTTATGAGAGAAACATTTCGAACAAAATTGACACCGAAAGGGTTTTTCTTTGCTTTTCTTAGGAGTTAGTGTAGCTGAAGTAATGTTTTCGGCGCGATTTTCTTCCTCTTCTAGTAGTGTTTTAACATCTGCAGAAGAGCAAGAGAATGTCATGAAAGTGAAATTTAAAGAGTTAAAAAAATTGCCACTTCATACGAGACTGATCAAAATTGGTTGAGTTAACTTGAATGGTTCTGTAGTTATCAATCTGGACATAATAACAATAAAATTAATTCCTGTTTCGGAAACAATTTGTTTCTGCGAGGATTTTGATTTTATTCTAAAGTTCATTTAATTCCACTAGTTTGTGGCAATTATTTTTTCAACATATTTTACACACTTCCAATAATCCAACTGATTTGAAATGTGTGTACCTGGTTCACGTGACAATACATTCTAACAGTTTTGTTATGATTAATATCCAAACATTTACACATTCATTTATTGTCGGATTCTATTCAAAATTTGTTGTCTAGGAGTTTTCAGCATCGAAAATAAAAACTTTTTAACAAAAAATTAAACCGACGAAATACGGAACTGAAAAGTAAAAAATAAAATAAACCTTCCTAGTCTCAATAACTAAGCTCCTAAACTAATATAAGTAACTAATTTTGAGTCGGCGCCAAACAAACAAGCAAATGAATTAGGTAAGGCGTAAAATGATGGCATCGAGTTGCACGTGACATTCTGATAATTTTTTTGGAGTAATTTCATGATCTTCGTTGATTGTTTGTTTGGCGCCGACTCAAAATTAGTTACTTACATTAGTTTAGGAGCTTAGTTACTGAGACTAAGAAGGTTTATTTTATTTTTTACTTTTCAGTTCCGTATTTCGTCGGTTTAATTTTTAGTAAAGAAGTTTTTATTTTTCAATTTTTTGTGGCTAAAATCTACTAATTACTACCTACTTGTTTTTTTATTACTTCCAAAATACTTACTTACCCACCTTACTTCAACTATTACCAGTTAAATAATATGATTATCTACTTTTACTATTTGTTGTAATATAAATTATTTTTGTTGTTCTGGTTAGTTTATTTCATTACTTTGTATATCATTCCATCCTCTCATAGAATATAAAGATTTTGACGGATGTGGAACAAAAATAATGTCAGTAGCGATCTGTCATTGTCAACTACGTATGTGTGTGCCAATGTTCACAAGTGAAAAATCAATTATCCCCTATTTTTCTACCCGTAAGGGTGGATAATTCCATTCGAAATCCAAATATAAGGTATACCCTATCTATTAAAAAAAGAATCATCCAAATCGAAGATCCCAGTACAAAGTTATGCCTGATAGAATCGGTTAACGGACCAGAATTCAGAGGGTGAGTGATCAATATCCTTCATTTTGCTACCCTTAGGGGTGGATTTCATCTTTCAAATTCAAATGGGACCACCTTCGAAGTACACCCTATCCACTGTAAAAAGAATTATAGGAATCGGACGTCTCAGTAAAAAAATTAAATATACGCGTTGACTAGAGAACCTCCTCCTTTTTGGTTTCGTCGGTTAATAATGGATTTTTGGCCAAAAATTCAAGATGGCAGTTTCGATAATATGGCCGACGAGTTCAAAATCGGGAAAGCAGATGAATTTTTGTTTAATTTTGATAAAAAAATTCAGTTGCCCCTAAATATATGGCGACTTTTTCAATGGGATTGTATTGCTCATTTCTGTACCATAAGAGTTTTTTTTCTTTGTGAGGAGGGAGATGGCATTATTAGGTCACTATTTCCTACAGACGATAACCATAAGAGTTAAAAGGTCAGTTAAATGAAGAAAATGCTAGGTATTTTGACATGCTACATTTTATGAAAAGTTATCAATCTCACTTTCAATAGGAACAGGTATGCAAGTGCACTTTTTCTTTGCTTTAACGCTTTTGACTCAATGGAAATCGCCATTTTGGGTGCCAGGTTAGAAAACCTCAGCTGTTTAGGAAACTTCATTAAATGGATTTTTTCCTATTATAAACAAAGGGAAGCATATGTAAACATTGATCATAACAAATCCAACAATTCCTACATCAAGGTGTGCCACAAGGGTATATATCTTTCTTTTGTATGTTAGTGACATGCTACAATTCATAAAAATAGTTGTTTCCTATACTCAACAAAAAAAAAATACATATAACTAAGGTCTTGATCTTAGTTACTATTTGTATTGTGACTGTTCCTAATATGGTTTCTGTAACTGTCAAAAGGAAAATGAAGTTTATTATTATCTTGGTTTACATCCCTCTGTACGATCCTCCCTTTAATTTTAATGTTAATTTTAATGTTAATTGAATCGAATCGGACCATAATTACAAAACTCGTCCGCCATCTTGGAGCCGCCATCTTGAATTTCCACAAAAATATATAATCTCCGACCTCGAAAACCCCCACATACCAATTTTGAATAGAATCGGACCATAACCACAGATATCGTCGGCCATCTTCGAGCCGCCATTACAATTTTATGAATTTTAACAAAAAATTTATAATCTTCGACCCCAAAAACCCCCTCATACCAATTTTGAATCGAATCGGACCATAATTACAAAACTCGTCCGCCATCTTGAATTTCGAGAAAAATGTATAATCTCCGACCTCGAAAACCCCCACATACCAATTTTGAATAGAATCGGAGCATAACCACAGAGATCATCGGCCATCTTGGAGCCGCCATTTCGATTTTATGAATTTTAACAAAAAATTCATAATCTTCGACCCCGAAAACCCCCACATACCAATTTTGAATCGAATCGGACCATAATTACAAAACTCATCCGCCATCTTGAATCTGTGAATTTTGAATAATAATTTGAATACGACTCCGAAAACTCCCACAAAACAAATTTTGAATAGAATCGGACCATAACCACACAGATCGTCGGCCATCTTGGAGCCGCCATTTTGTTTTTTCTCCAACATTAATTCCTTAATGTATTGTCACAGAAACTATGAACACCTGCCAAATTTCACGTTAATCGGGCAACTAGAAGAGGGTCGAATTTAACTTGCAAGATTTGATTACAGACAGACACCGGGACAGGTGAAACTAAATAAAAGCTTGTAATTGTAATAAATGAAAGTTTCAAGATTTGTGAGCCACAATTTCCTTGCCACCGTCAAAGACTGAAGTCAAGACTCCCACAAAAAATATACAGGAAAAGAGTTGAGAATTGTCGCATATTTTTAGGCGGACTCTCAATGAATGAATTCACATTACCTGTTATGAGTTCGGGAGTAAAGTTCGGTTCAAGTTCTTCGGGGCTCCTCTCACTTTTGATGAATAATGCACCTTCCAAGTCGACATCGTTTTCATTCGAATCTTCTCTCTTTACGTCAGTTATGGGATACTTTTCGTCTTTAATCAGCAGTGCCTTTTCGAATTTCTTATGGGTTTTCTCGTGTTTGTTCTGGGTACTCTTTTGACTGAAAGTTCTCTGGCAGTATTTACAAGCGTACGGTTTTTCTCCCGTGTGGGTTCTCTCGTGCGACTTCAAATAATTACTATGAGTGAACGATTTCGTGCAGTATTTACAGTTATACGATTTTTCGCCAGTATGGACATTCCTGTGCTGATTTAAATAACCAACAGAAGTGAAGGATTTCGAACAGAATTCACACTGAAGCGATTTCTTGTCTGTACGGGGTTTATCGTGTTTTTTCAGGTAATTTTCATAAGATTCGCGAGAAATTTTTGTTGGTTTATTTCCTGCATGGACTTTCGAGTGCACATCCAACTGAAACTTCCTGACGAACGACTTTGAACAATGGTTACAGTGGTGGGATTTTTCTCCTCTATGGATTTTTTCGTGCACGTTCAAAGAACTCTTTTGACTGAAAGATTTCAGACAGTATTTACACTTGTACGGTTTCTCTCCTGTATGGATCCTTTCGTGGTTCCTCCAATTATCTTTGTGAGAAAACACTTTCGAACAAAATTGGCACCGAAAGGGTTTTTCTTTGCTGTCCTTAGGCGAGGGATCTTGAGAGGTTTGTGTAGCTGAAGTAATGTTTTCTTCCTCTTCTAGTAGTTTTTCAATATCTGCAGAAAAGCAAGACAAGGTCATGGAAGTGAAATTTAATGAGTTAACAAAAATAAAAATAGGATTAAGTGAACTTTTTTTTATTTTTAATTTGAGCTTTACGGCTTTTGTGGATGGAGGCAGGAACAAGTGTTTTGGGGCACATTTTCAATGATATCTATAGAACCACCCTAGTAAAAATTCACTTAACAGGTATGGGGTCTTATGCAAAATCTCTACCTCTCTTGCCGAAAAAAAAAGCAAGAAAAAAACCATCGCTTTCTAGGACGACTATTTGAATATACCGAACAAAGAAAAAATAAATTATGTACATTGATAATAACAAATCCAATTTTTTAACATTCTTGGGTGTACAACAAGGGTCTATCCTTGGCCCTCTAATCTTTCTTTTGTATGTTATGGACACGCCACATTTTGTAAAAAACTGCAAATGATACCAGCCGTCTGAAGAAAGAAGTTTACAAAAGTGTACAAAATATTATTGACTCTTGTTTTTATTGGTATGAGTGCAGTTTTCCAGTGATCTACCTAAAGCTTTCAACTTTTAACCTTACTGAAATAGCCATTTTAGATTCCAGGTTGAAAAATCACAGCTTTCTAGGAAACTTCCTTAAATGAACTGTTTCCTACACTCAACAAAGAAAAATATATGAAAACATTGATAATAATGAATGCATCATTTTTGACAATAACTTAGGTGTACCCCAAGGGTCTATCATCGGGTCTCTGAATTCTCTTTTGTATGTTATGGACATGCCACATTTTATAAAAACTTTACAAGGAAAGTAATATTTTTTACTACTGTTTTTATTCAGTACTGGAACATATTACCTTGAATTTCAATGTTTCAATTTCTGAAAACTGAGTGATCTGAAGGAACCAATAAATATATCACTAATAATAATAATTAATGGAGATTTAAAGATCATTTTTCCTGCAGGTCAATTTTCCATGAAAATAAAAAAAAATATAGAAAACATCATTGAAGTCGACATGTTGTTTGTTACAAATTGGTGTGCCAATTTATTTTATGAGTCTGATTACTTGATTGAAAAAATATACACAATCCATTAAAAAATCCCATGGGTCTTGCAGAACACCCAACATCCTTTCATACTTTTGACTTTGAATTCTGAGAAAAAAAGTGGAAACAGTGCCCCATTTGTTTGTGGTATAACAGAAAGAACACCAAAGCCTCTGAAAATGAGAAATTCTGATCGCAATAATATAAAACATCGATAGATTGAATTAGACAAATCAGCCGAACATATAGCAACACAAAATGGGGCTTATATAAAGATTTTGCTTTTTTCTGAATAGATTATTTGCATTTCTCTACTTCTATGAAAGTCAAAAATGCTAATGACCATGAATGTTTTATCATTTTGTTGACAAAAAAAATTTTTTAAATTAAGTTTCTATCAATGCAATTGTTAGTCAGTAGGTTCATTATTTATAAATTTAATCGTATTGTATTTTATTGTATTGTATTTCTCTAAACAAGTGTGAACAACACTTATCGAGTACTCATTTATTCACTTTATCTGTTATAACATAGTTTTGTATCCTTTTCCTAAGTGAATAAATAAAAATACTTTTTTATGCGAAACAAGTGCATCAGCACTTATCGCTCACTAAACTTTATTCATTCACCTCATTCGTTTTTTCCTATCAGTGTAAAATATATTTTTTATCCTGAATAAAGTTATTCTTATTCTTATTCTTATTTTTGCTTCTATGCACAAGAGGTCCTAAAATAATTCATCACTATTAAGTAATAAGAATGCAACATACCGTGATTTAAACACAGGCCTCTAAAAGTGAACACAAAAATATAAAAATCGAGAAATTGAATTATCTAAATTAGCCGAACATACCGGGTGACACAGGATATCGGGCCACCCCTGTAACTTCTGCATTCGTGAACGGATTTTTCTGGAATTTGGTACAGTTATATAAGCAACCATTTCGGATTTGATCACATTACAATCCAATATGGCGGACTTCCGGTTTTTCTGGAAATGCCAGTAACTTTGTTTTTTCAAATGGAACACCCTGTATATTTTTACATATTCAAGTTCAACAGGTCGAAACAAGTCCAAACCTTATGTCAAATGTCATTTTTTTTTACAATTGAAATTAAAATTGATTTTTTATTTTACCTTGTGGATAAATGAGATTTGGTCGAAGCTATTCACAATGAGTCGCAAATAACAGAAAAACTCAATTTTTTCTGAAAAATTATTTTTTGTGTCATTTACTGGTTAATCAATTCAGTCACATCACATTTTGATCAAAAATTCATTTTTTTCAAATGAAACCCCTATGGGCCACCTACCTGTCTCTCTAGAACATTCATTAAAGAAAAAAATTACGTTTTGTATTTCGGTGCAGTAACAAATTGTATAAATTCAAAAATCTACAACTAGTTCATGAGTTTTCTGGCAGTTCGAATAATTTTTCAACTTAGTGAGCTGTGGAAAACAACATTTCTGAATATTGTCAACTAATTGTGTAAGTTATTAAATTAAATACAAAAATGATATGTAATTTTTTTCCTTAATGAATGTTCTAGAGAGACATGTAGGTGCCCCACAGGGATTTCATTTGAAAAAAAAATATTTTTGATCAAAATGTGATGTGACTGAATTAATTCATCAATAAATGACACAAAAAATAATTTTTCAGAAAAAAATATGTTTCTCTGTTATGTGCGACTCATTGTGAATAGCCTTGACCAAATCTCATTCATCCACGAGGTAAAATAAAAAAACAATTTTAATTTCAATTGTTTCAAAAAAATTACATTTGACATAAGGTTTGGACTTGTTTTGACCTGTTGAACTCAAATATGTAAAAATATACAGGGTGTTCTATTTGAAAAAACAAAGTTGCTGGCATTTGCAGAAAAATCGGAAGTCCGCCATATTGGATTGTAATGTGATCAAATCCGAAATGGTTGCTTATATAACTGTACCGAATTTCAGAAAAATCTGTTCACGAATGCAGAAGTTACAGGGGTGGCCCGATATCCTGTGTCACCCGGTATATTAACCCAAAATGAGGCCTATACGGAGATTTACCGTTTTCCAAATAGACTTTGTACTTCCATGACAGTAAAAGATGTGAAAAAAATATTAGTTTATCACTGTTACTTCTATGCAAGAAAATATGTTTTCCTTAAACATTATTCCAGTCTTAGTTTTCTTTGCGCTAAGAAACAAGGATATCAAATAAAAATACCCCTTTGAGAAACTAGTGAAAATTATCAAAAACGACAACTGCATAATCGAAACACCATCAGAGGGCCTGAAATAGTTAATCACCAATACAGAATAAGAATGCAACAAATCACGTGATTAAAACATAGGAGAAATATCAAGGCCTCTGAAAGTGTGAAAATCTGAACATAAGAATACACAAAATGGAGAGAAATCAATTTTGTAAATCATCCAAATATATTATAATACAAACAGGAAGCCCATATGGAGATTTTTCCGTTTTCTGAACTGAAAAATTATCAAGAGGAAATTGTTTCCGTTAAGCATATTCATTATATCTTCGCTATCAGCCATTTGTTTGTGGCAAACCATCATAGCCTCGGAAAGTGACGAAATCACAACACAGGAATATAAATAAGCGATAAATTGCATTTTTCACATTATGCCCACATTTATTTACACTAAATTGATCCTATATTGGGATTTTGCTCTTTTCTGTATAGAATATTTAAAGATGAAATTGTTTTTGTTGAAAATATTCATTATATCTCGATATCAGCTTAGACAAAACCGTTAAACAGAAAAATTGGGAACAGTGTACTATTTGTTTGTGGTATATCGAATTATTGGTCAACAAACAATCTTGAAAAAAGACTCCCCAAAAAATGATTGAAATAACAAAACACAAAGAAAAATGCGCGAATAAAACCAAATCATTGAAAATTATCAAAAACGACAACTGCATAATCGAAACCATCAGCTAATAATTCATCAAATCACTACCGAGGACCTAAAATAGTTAATAACTAAAACGAATGAGAATGCAACATACATCGTACATACATTGGAATTTAAGGAATATATTCCTGTACTGAATAAAATCAGAAGTAAAAAATATTATTTTACTTGCCAATTTTTTATAAAATGTGGCATGTCCATAACATACAAAAGAAAATTCAGAGGTCCAATGATAGACCCTTGGGGTACACCTAAGTTGTTGTCAAAAATGATGCATTCATTATTATCAATGTTTTCATATATTTTTCTTCGTTGAGTGTAGGAAACAGTTCATTTAAGGAAGTTTCCTAGAAAGCTATGATTTTTCATCCTGGAATCTAAAATGGCTATTTCAGTAAGGTTAAAAGTTAAAAGCTTTAGGTAGATCACTGGAAAAGTGCACTCATACCAATAAAAACAAGAGTCAAGAATATTTTGTTTACTTTTGTAAATTTCTTTCTTCAGAAGTACGGTGGTATCATTTGCGATTTTTTATAAAATGTGGCGTGTCCATAACATACAAAAGAAAGATTTAATGGCCAAGGATAGACACTTGGGGTACACCTAGGAATGTAGAAAAAATGGATTTGTTATTATTAATGTACATTATTTATTTTTTCTTTGTTCGGTATAGGAAACAATCCATTCAAATAGTCGTCCTAGAAAGCGATGGTTTTTTCTTGCTTTTTTTTTCGGCAAGAGAGGTAGAAATTTTGCATGAGACCCCATACCTGTTAAGTGAATTTTACTAGGGTGGAATGAGAATGCAACATACATCGTGATCAAAACATAGGAGAAATCAAGGTGTCTGAAAGTGAGAAAATCTGAACACAATAATATAAAAAATAGAGAGAAATTAATTTTATAAATTATCCGAACATATTTGAACAGGAGGCTTATATGGAGATTTTGTCGTCTGGGACGTAAAAAATCAAGAAGGAATTATATCTTCACTATCAGCCATTTGTTTGTGGCAAAACATAAAACATAAAAGCCTCTAAAAGTGACAAAATTAGAACACAAAAATATAAAAATCGATACATTGAATTATTTATATCATTTGAAAAAATATAGAAGAAACATAAGAGCCTCTGAAAGTGAGAAAATCAGAACACAAGAATAAAAAAATGAACAAAATGAATTATGTAATCACATTATCCGAACATATATTAACATGAAATGGATCCTATGTTGAGATTTTGCTCTTTTCTGAATAGAGTATTTACATTTTTAAAAATTAGAACACAAGATTTAAAAAATCGATGAAATGAATTATTTATATTATCCAAACATATATTAACACGAAATGGATCCTATATTGAGATTTTTCCTTTTTCTGAATAGAGTATTTCTATTTTTTTATTCCACAGAACGAGAAAATTTGTTTTTGTTGAAAATATTCATTTATTTCGATATTAGCTTTAGACAAAACCGTTAAACAAAACAGTGTACCATTTGATTGGTTTGTGGTATATCGAATCATTGGTCAACAATCTTGAAAAAAGTCTTTGTTGAGAATGATTGAAACAACACATGAAGAAAAATGTGGGAATACAAGATCTGGTATTGCGAAACTAAATACATCATGTTTCAACTTGGTAGGGAGAATCAAACATAAGCAAGTTCCTGGTTTGAAGCCGTTATGGTCAAAGATTGAAGCCAAGGGCTTCCTCAAATATTATACAGAAGTGTTGAAAATGAGGGCATATTTTTGGGTGGACTGTCAATGAATGGATTCACATTACCTGTTATGAGGTCAGGAGTGAAGTTCGGTTCAATTTCTTCAATGCTCCTCTCACTTTTGATGAATATCCCACCTTCCAAGTTGAAATCATTTTCATTCGAATCTTCTGCCTCAATATCAGTTGTTACATCGCTTGTATGAACCTCAGCTCCTGCTTTGACTTTATCTGTTTCATATTCAACAATATTGGGTGGTGGATCTTCAGAAGGTACATGATAGTTTTCTCCCTTCATAAGCATTGCCTGGTTATGGATATTCTCATGTTTGTTCAGGGAGCTCTTTTGGCTGAAAGCTTTCCTGCAGTATTTGCAGGTGTATGGTTTTTCTCCTGTGTGGGTTCTCTCGTGCGTTGTCAAATAATGACTATGAGTGAACGATTTGGAGCAGTACTTACAGTGATACGATTTTTCGCCGGTATGGATAGTCTTGTGCAGTCTCAAATAACTAATAGAAGTGAACGATTTCGAACAGACTTCACACTGAAAGGGTTTCTCGAATGTATGGGTTTTCTCGTGACATTTCAGTTTACTCTTATAAGTAAACAACTTCGAACAAATCGGACATGAATATCTCTTAGGTTCGTGTATTTTCTCGTGCTTTGACAAACTATTTTTGCCGGCAAATGATTTGAAACAAATTTTGCAACGAAATGTACTCGAAGTTATGCTTTCTTTCTTGGCTGTTTCCAACTCATCCACAGTTTCATGTAGCAGTTTTCCATTATCTGAAATAAACACGAAAAATTATGCACAATTAATATTTTTAAATGAAAGGTTGTATTTTTGGCTAATGTTTTTTAAAATTAGAAAGTGCTTTTTTCGATGGGATTTTTGTATGAACTAAAGACCATAACTCACGA
The DNA here is from genome assembly GCA_018342105.1 of Gonioctena quinquepunctata. Classification (NCBI taxonomy): domain Eukaryota; kingdom Metazoa; phylum Arthropoda; class Insecta; order Coleoptera; family Chrysomelidae; genus Gonioctena; species Gonioctena quinquepunctata. The sequence goes on along the minus strand of JAFIRS010000389.1, from coordinate 665,690 downwards.
TTTGAACGATAGATATGCGTAATTCTTTTTTTATTTTGTTCATTATAGTCCTGGAAAAGTATCCAGGAAAAACAAATCGGACAATTACAAAGGAATGTCGGAAAATTCGGACAAACTGCAAAAATCATATTTGTATGCACTCTCCATCATAACGACATATTTCTTCTATACTGTTCAACAGATCGCCATAAAAATTGGTATACACAGATATTTGAACTATTTTCGCGCTATCAATAACGGGATAACGGAATAAAGGAAAAATGGGAAAACAAGATAGCGGGATAACGGAATAACATGATAGCTGGAAAACGGATAGTTTTCAGGCAAAAACAATTAGGGAATGTAGAAATTTGGACAGGATGTTGTCGGCTCAGCAAGTTTATATTAAATTTACCGCACCTGTAATGAATTCAGGAGAGAAGTTTGGTTTGATTTCTCCAGAAGACTGCTCAGTCTTAATCAACATAATGTCTCTAGAGTTGAACTTGCTTTCATTCGCTTCTCCATCTATATCGGATTTCATGTCTCCATCATTTATATTAATTTCAAATTTAAGTTCTTTCTTTTCACATTTAACACTTGACGAATCCTCAAACGGAACGAGACAACTTCCATCTTTTACGTTTATGTCCTTGCCACTGGAATCTAGAAATTATATTCTTAGCACTTAGATCCAGTCAAAATGTAGAATTTCTGTCATATTTACCTGAAGATTTATTGGTTGAACTGTCTTGATTCTCCATGGTTTATCGATATAATTCTACCACATTCTGCTTATTTTTAACAGTTTCAGTTTCACTTTTAAAGGGCTTTCCTTTCAAGAATTGTGTCAGAGTGATTTCTGCTTCCCACAATATCATTTAGATATCGAATCTTTGGTATATTTCCAGTGTTTATTATGGTGTAATTGTTGTTTTAATATCAATATAAAAATATACAATAAATAACATAACCAATATCAAGAGGTTTGTTCGTTTGCCCTGGTTTGACACACGACACACTTCATAACTCATAACCTTAATTTTTTTTTCTAGTAATTTTTTCGGTTCACAAATTGCCAACTTAAAAAAATCTTCCAAACTTCTGCTTCTCCATGTGTAATAATTTCATCAGGGTTGTGTAGAGAATCACAAACTGAATAAGCTGGATGATTTATTTTTAGTCCCAAAGTGTTTATATTATTGTATACAGTGCTTCTCAAAAGTCCCCTCCCCCCCTCTTATTTATGGAACGATTATACATAAACAAGTGAAATTTGGAAACTGAATATTAAAGGTTATAAACTTCCCTATTAGTGATGATAGATGACGAAATCGTCAAAGATGACGTCACAAGGCCATTGTGACCAATAATTCTAAATGGAACCCTACGGCAAGCGACACCTCTTTTAAAAGGTATCGAAAAAACCTATTCAATGATACTAATTTTGTTTGTGTTTATGGTAGTTTTAATGGCTCATTAGTAAACATTAAAATTTAAATTCCATTCAGTATGATATTAATTACAGATTTAAGAATCAGTATCTACTTAAAGAAATTGCTCGAAGTGACCTCCATTTACCTCCTGACAGTGAAATATCCTATTTTTAAACTCTTCTCGTACTTTTGCAAATGTGTCTGCGGAAACAGCCTCACATTCTGCAACAATACGTTGTTTTAAAACGTCAATATTGTCAGGTTCAGTGGCGTAAACCTTCGATTTAAGGTGAGGTCCGGTGATCGAGCTGGCCATTCCGTTGAACCTCGTCGTCCAATCCATCTACCACGATACTCCTCATCCAAATACCGTCTTACTGCACCGTAATAGTGTGGAGGAGCACCATCCTGTTGGAATGTTATTTCCAAATTGCCGAATTCATCTGGATTATCTTCCAAAATTTCAAGGATTAACGGTTCTATTGCGTTTTGCAACAGCTCCAGATAAACCTCACCAGTTAAATTAGTATTTAAAAAAAGAGACCCAACGATGTGGTTTCCCAGGATACCTGCCCAAACATTCACCTTCTGGGGAAATTGGGTATGTGTTTCACGAAACAGGTGAGCATTTGCGTCACTCCAATACCTCACATTCTGTGTATTTACATTTCCATTCAGAGAGAAAGTACTTTCGTCACTAAAACAAATTGTTTTGACATAGTCTGGCTGTTGGTTAATTTAAGTTTCCATATTTTCACAAAATTCTAGTCTTCGGTCTGGGTCGTCGTCTGAGAGTTGATGAACCATTTTTAATTTGTATGGATGAAATTTGTATTTTTTTAACACCCTGTGTACTGTACTTCCACTGACTTCACAGGTAGATGCAACGTGAGTTGTTGAAGAAGTAGGATTAACCATTACTTCTGCCAGTATATAAATTTTTTTCTCATCAGAAATTTGTGGTCTGCCAGATCGTTTCGCATCATTAATACTACCCGTTGTTTCAAACTTACGAAGAAGCTCCCTTGAATAAGTCCTCGAAACGGGGTGATCGGGAAACCTCTCATAAAAAATGCGTTCTGCTGCATGAATATTTTGTCCAGTTTCACCAAGACTTAGGATCGCTGCTACTTTATCACCTAAAGCACGTACCATTTCGCTTCTTGAAGCACTTAAACGTTCGGCTCACAACAGTTTAACAAATTATTAAAATGTACAAAAATATTAAAAGTACCAAAAGCTGCTAAAACAGTTAAACGTTCGATCAACAATACACAAATTATTAAATGTACAAAAACTTGGACAATTACAAAAACGTCGAATTAGGGAGACTAACAAAAACGTCAGCTTATTTGACAACTATCTAGAGGCGGAGCTTGAATTTGGAATTTTAGTATTAACTGATTTAATTCATCACAGCTTTGCGTTTTTTAAAAGCGAGTTGCCAAAACTGCCATAAACACAAACAAAATTAGTATCATTGAATAGGTTTTTTCGATACCTTTTAAAAGAGGGTAGGGTTCCAGTTAAAATGATTGGTCACAATAGCCTTGTGACGTCATCTTTGACGATTTCGTCATCTATCATCACTAGTAGGGAAGTTTACAACCTTTAATATTCAGTTTCCAAATTTCACTTGTTTATGTATAATCGTTCCAAAAATAAGAGGGGTGGAGGGGACTTTTGAGAAGCACTGTAAATAAAAGTTTCAATAGGGAATTTTGTGTCTATATTTCGAGTGTTGGTGCCTGACCCGATCTGATTCGTGCATTTTTGAGTGTCATCTGTCAATATTCCATTTGAACCTTAACGCAGAAGAACGCCGCTTCTTTCTCTTTTGTTGCTCGTCTTCAGTTGTTATTGCCTTGTGTATTCAATCTTTTTTTCACAAAATATGTTTTGCGCTACTAACTGTTCACATTTTTAGACACAAAATCTCTATGAATGACATATTTGATATAAGAAATATATAAGCGCTTGGTATATCAATCTGGTGATTTTTCATACAACCAAAGTCAAACAATTGCCATGGGAGAGGCAGAACTTTTGAAGGTTTTTTTTTAAGTTGGCAACTTGTGCGAGACTCCCCTATTCAATCATATACATTATAATTGATAGACTGGCCTTCAGGAAGAGGAAGAGACCATTGACCTCAGTAGTTGGCAGAAGAAGACAGAACGTTGGTCTGTTACAGTGTTTGATGTATGTTATATGTTTCTATATCTTATGACTCTTATATTCAACATATACCTTGTTTGAAATTCTTGACGACTCCACCTTTTATTTTTTTATCTACAATAAACACTAATGATATGATTTACTGATCTAATCATATCCATTTCCTCAATGGCTCTAACTATGCAAGCAGTAGGACCATTGAGCGTTGCGTCACATAGGAAGGATTTCTCCGAAATTAGGATTAATGGAGATTTTCACTAGATGTCTGGCCTTGAAAAAAAAGGGACGAAAGTTATTATTTTTCCATCTTTGTTATCAGGGCCGCCAACGAAAAATTATTATTTAGATACCTGAAAAAATTCATTGAACTACTATCTTTCTATCTATCCATCTATTTCATAAACAAGAATGATTCAGCTACCCAATTTGAGACACTTAATAACATCTACCTCAGTTATGATCGGCTAAAGATCACACTGCATTTTAATTTTTTTCCTGTTTTGTCAGTCGAAAATTTTGTAGCATATTATGAGTTTCTGGATCCCAATATAATGACCGATTAAAAATATTATCAGAAAAACAAGAAGTCCCCAAATAATATATAGAATTAATACAAAGTTTGATGTTGAAGATGAATCATAACTGACATGCTTACTTTGAAAAAACTATCGATATCAGTAAAAGTTATGTGTCTGTGATGTTACATCTTCATTCAGTTTCAATGCCTTGTCTTTGAGGTGATATATTGAGAAGCTCTCGTGAGGCTACTGATATGGCTCGTTGCCTCAAAGCATTTTCTGATAAAATAACTGTTCAACAGATTTACTGGTAAAATTTGACTTTTCTCGAAACATGGAACTGGTAGTGTTTAAAGATTCCAGCACGAACACAATGAAACGTCATCTCCCACTGTTGGCATTGAGTGTTTAAATAAAACGCAGCTAATTGTTTGTGAGTTGTGAGCTGTCACTTGTCGGTTCTGTCTTCTGTCAGTTCTGTCGTCCTGTCTTCCGAATTTTGGAGGGTTCGCCAGGTCAAGCCTTTGTTTATTTTTTCAATTTTTCACAATAAAACAAATACCTTAACCGCAATGCCAGTATCGGGATTCTTTCCTTCGAACGTATTCGTGTAACTGGGTGCCGGAAGTGTTCGAAAAGCACGAATGCCCAACCGATATTACTGCCTTTGTCGACCACTCCATTATCATTTCAGTTCTTTCCAATTTCTACTATGGCAAAGGCGAAAGTAAGCGCAGAATGGAAGAAACGAGTCAAACAAGAGTACATGCGTTTGAGGCAACAGAAAAGGTACAAAAGGGCGGACGACGTGAAAATGGCGTGGAATCAAAACCGCAATAAGATGACTGAAACTCTTATCGAAGAACAGAAAAGATGGTCCGAAACCAAAGCTCTTTGGCTGTCGACGCCCGAACTGCCGGCCCACGTAACCTGCATGAAGAAGGCGGAAGTTATAGGCAATGAAGGTACGATACAATTTCGTTGTATCAGGAAAAGTTATCGCTTTTGTTCTAGGTGACATTCAAGTGGCTCCAATACGAATAATCAACGCGGTGACACCCATTCCGACGATGTACACCTGGGCCCCGATCCAACAGAATTTCATGGTCGAGGACGAGACTGTGCTCCACAACATCCCGTACATGGGTGATGAGATCCTCGATCAGGACGGTACCTTCATCGAAGAACTAATCAAAAACTATGACGGGAAGGTTCACGGTGATCGGGAATCCGGATTCATAGATGACGAACTGTTTGTAGAATTGGTCCACGCTTTGATGCAGTACCAAGAGAAAGAGAAAGCAGATAAGAATAAGGAGGAGAAGAAAGACGACAAGGAAAAGAAGGATAAAGAACAAGAGGAGGAAACTAAGGATAAGAAAAAGGAGGAGTTGGAATTTCCTGCTTTTGTAATATTCCAAGCGATATCGCTGCAGTTTCCTGATAAGGGTGGACCCGAAGAGTTGAGAGATAAGTACGTTATCCCTCCCTAATACAAAAACCCTAGATATATTTCCAGCTAAATTTTTTCAGGTATGTTGAACTGACCGAAAGAACTGATCCGAACGCGCCGCCAGAATGTACCCCAAACATTGACGGTCCTATGGCTGCCTCTGTACCAAGAGAACAGACAATGCATTCTTTCCATACTCTTTTTTGTAGAAGGTGTTTTAAATATGACTGTTTTCTGCACAGTGAGTATTCAACACTTCCATTTGTTAGTATTTTAACCATTTACAGTGCATTTTTGGAAGGGCCCCCTTAATATTACGGAAATCCAATAATTTACTTTATTTCCCTGACAATACTTTGGAGAAGTTATATTTTTACGTAAAATTTTCTTGCTCTCAAAAAAAATGGGGCGCTTTTATGGATGCACTGTCCTTCAGAAGATCAAGGGCAATCAATAGAGTGTTAGACTAGACCCTTTTCAACCTCCTGTATATCAGGTTGTATATTTTGTTTCGCTGCACCCTGTAGGACCTCAAGGTAAACATTAACTAATAGATAACTCAGAATAGATCATCATTCATTATCATCATCATTATTTCATTAACATTGGTAATCACTATTGAACAGTTATCTTTCCTTCTCTAGATTTATTTATTTGATATATGACAAAAAACAATTCATGTAGCATAAAAACGAACACAGAAATAATATTCATTGGACACATGTACAAAAATTCAATGGACATTCATATGGAGCCTAAAAATGTCCAATGGACAAAAATCCATGTTTGGACATGTTTAGCGTACACTGCGGATATCCAGATCAGAGTTTGTCCAACTATGTACATCTGCATGTTCAAATAGAGTCCAAATGTTTCTCTGATCAATGGATGTTTAGGAATATATGTCCAAAGTAGGAAGTTCTGGATATTTGCAAACAAAAATCCGTTTGTCCAACTGTATACATTTCCTAATGAAGTGTTTATGAAATCAATGGATGTTTAAAGTCAGTACTGGACTTTTCTGACCAAAAATCCACATTTGGACATCCATAGGGTTCATTGCGGATATTCAGATTAGAGTTTGTCCAACTATGTACATCTGCATGTTCAAAAATAACACATTTTCCTAATAAAGTCCAAGTGTTTAAAAATGGATATTTAAGAATGTATGTCCAAAATAAGTGAGTACTGGACTTTTCTGAACAAAAATCATCCACATTTGGACATTCCTAGGTTACACTGTGGATATCCAGATCAGAGTTTGTCCAACTATGAAATCGGAAATAACATGTCCACATATACATGTTTAAAAAGAGCACTTTACCAAATACCAAGTCCAAGTTAGTTAGTTTAATGGACGTTCAGGAATATATGTCCAAAATAGGACAAACGTTTTGTTCAGAACTGTCCTATTTTGGACATATATATTTATCTGACAAAAATTTGGACTTTATTCGGGAATGTGTTCTTTTTGAACATGCAGATGTACATAGTAGGACAAACTCTGATCTGATATCCACAGGATCTCCAAACAGGACTATTCTGGAGAAGTAGGACAGTTCTGGATATTTCCGAACTAAAATCTACAATTGGACATCCATAGGATCAGTGTTTGAAGGTATACATCTGATGAATATCCATTTTGTGTTCGTTATTGTTTGGACCTGGAATTAAAACATCCATCACACATCATGTGCTGTAACATAATAGGGGTAGAATAAAAAATCCTGTGCAAGAGCAACTTTACAACATTTTTGATAAACTAGGACTCCAAGCCTGCCATCCCGGTCCGAATTTGCAAAAAAGAAGAGGCCCCGATTTGAAACCGTTCACACAACCGTGCGGTTCAGACTGTTACATGCTTCTGGTGAGTACTAAAGCTAACCACCAAAGTTGCAATCTCAGCTTTGAACCTGAACCTAAATATTCAACTGTACCATTTCTCTTTTGCAGGACGCTGTCAAAGAGAAAATGGCGGCTAGGGTGGAGCAGGATGAAGAATGCGAGAAAGATATCAAAGGAAAAGCAGCCATGAAAACCGCCGGCGAAGCTTCCGAACCTAAAGCTAACGGGCCCGCCAACCCGAGGAAAATCTGCAAACAGCAGAGCGTCGATTCCGGAAACGAAGCGAGTTCCGAAGACAGCAACGATAGCAACAAATTTAAAGGTGTGATCTACGCGTGAAGGCGGAATTGTTTTTGACCAAATATGTTTTTTTTTAGAAAACGACAACGATCCCGTATCCACGACTACCTCGTTCAGCCTCTTGGGCCTGTTGGGGGCCAACGATCACAATGAATGGACCGGTTCGGACGAGAGCCTCTTCAGGGTGCTTCACAAAGTGTTTCTCAACAATTATTGTGCCATCGCTCAGATAATGCTGACCAAAACCTGCCAACAAGTGAGCGCCATCGATTAGTCGATATCAGTGCTCGATCATGACGAATTTCTTTCAGATCTACGAGTTTGCTCAGAAAGAAGCCGCCGACATTCCCGCGGAAGAAGCGATGCGGGACTACACGCCGCCTCGCAAGAAGAAGAAGAAGCACCGCCTCTGGTCGATGCACTGCCGCAAGATACAGCTGAAGAAAGAATCGAGCAGCAACCACGTGTACAACTTTACGCCGTGCGACCATCCCGGCCTGAACTGCGACCACAACTGTCCCTGCATTGGCGCCCAGAATTTCTGCGAGAAGTTCTGTCAGTGCAGTTCGGATTGTGAGTATACGAGAATTCGTTTTTCTGAAGTCTGGTGGTCAGCCTAACATATCTTTTAATTTTGATTTGGGAAATTTGGATAACTGATAAAAATGGTTTTCGTCTGCATCAAAACGGCTTTCAAATCTATGGTTTCCTTTTAACAAAATACAGAGAGGGGAGAGGGCTTGGATGGGGGGGAATAATTTATTTTAGAAGAAAAAGTGTTATCCACTTGACACACCAAATTAAAAGGTTTGGCGAGTAAAATACAAGAGCCATGTGATGTCATTCCAAACCCAATATGACGGACAACTCAAGAGAAACAATTTTTTTTCTGTTCTTATAATAAAAAAAATCTGTAGTGTTTATTAAAACTGGAAGTGTTGATTGCGAAATGTTGCAAATTCCCAGAAATTCCTCAATATATACAAAATCCCCGAGATACTAAGTGTTCTATCATTTCGTTAAACACAATTTTCCATAATTTAAATAGTACAGGAAATATTTTAAGAAAAACAGTGAATGTATAAATTTGACTGTACTATCAGAATATAAGGAATTTAGAAAAGAAATATTGATAAAAGAGCTTTGTTGTTTCATTTTCATATTTTTCTGGAATCGTTTTCTGTAATTTGGATAGTACAGGAAATGAAATGAAAAAAACATTTTCTATAATTTCAATAGTACAGGAAGTATTGCAAAAAAATAGCGAAAGTGCAAATTTGTCTGTACTATCAGAATATATGGAATTTTGAAAGAATTATCGATTGAAGAGCTCTATTGTTTCATTTTCATATTTTTCTGTAATTTCAATAGAACAGGAAATAAAATGAATAAAAGGAAAAATGAAAATTTTACTGTTTCACAAGAAGATAAGAAACTTCAGAAATAAATATTAATAGGAGAGCTCTACCATTTCGTTAAAAAAAACTTTTTCTATAATTTCAATAGTACAGGAAATATTGCAAAAATAGCGAAAGTGCTAATTTGACTGTACTATCAGAATATAAGGAATTCAGAAAAGAAATATTGATAACAGAGCTCTATTGTTTCATTATCATATTTTTCCTGAATCATTTTCTGTAATTTCAATAGTACAGGAAATATAATGAAAAAAAGAGAAAACTGAAAATTTGACTGTTTCACAAGAAGATAAGAAACTTCAGAAATAAATATTGATAGAAGTGCTCTATCATTTCGTTAAAAAAAACATTTTCTGTTATTTAAATGGTACAGAAAAAACAGTGAAAGTGCAAATTTGACTGTACTATCAGAATATATGGAATTTAGAAAGAAATATCGATTGAAGAGCTCTATTGTTTCATTTTCATATTTTTCTGTAATTTCAATAGTACAGGAAATAAAATGAAAAAAGGAAAATTGAAAATTTTACTGTTTTACTAGAAGGTAAGAAACTTCAGAAATAAATATTGTCTTTTTCTGTAATTTCAATAGTACAAGAAATATTTAAAAAAATAGCGAAAGTTCTAATTTGACTGTACTATCAGAATATAAGGAACTTAGAAAAGAAATATTGATAACAGAGCTCTATTGTTTCATTTTTTCCTTTTGTAATTTCAATAGTACAGGAAATAAAATGAAAAAAACATTTTCTATAATTTCAATAGTACAGGAAGTATTGTTACATTTTCATATTTTTCTGTAATTTCAATAGTACAGGAAATAAAATTAAAAAAAGGAAAAATAAAAATTTGACTTTCACAAGAAGATAAGAAACTTCAAAAATAAATATTTATAGAAAAGCTCTACCATTTCGTAAAAAAAAATCATTTTCTGTTATTTAAATAGTACAGGAAATATTTCAAAAAACAGTAAAAGTGCAAATTTAACTGTACTATCAGAATATATAGAATTTAGAAAGAAATATCGATTGAAGAGCTCTATTGTTTCAATTTCATATTTTTCTGTAATTTCAATAGAACAGGAAATAAAATTAATAAAAGGAAAAATGAAAATTTTACGTTTCACAAGAAGTTAAGAAACTTCAGAAATAAATATTGATAGAAGAGCTTTACCATTTCGTTAAAAAAACATTTTCTGTAATTTTAATAGTACAGGAAATATTGCAAAAAAATAGCGAAAGTGCTAATTTGACTGTACTATCAGAATATATGGAATCTAGAAAATAAATATTGATAGAATAGCTTTATTATTCCATTTTCATATTTTTCAGCTTCTTTTCGAATTCAACATTTTCGTTTTATCTGCTTGAATACTTTTTTGTATAGAATCAGAACAAAAAAAATATCATTTAAGGTACATTTAAAAACAATAATTTTTTTGAGAGTTTGTTCATATATCTTATTGATCTACATTTCCTAGAATATTACTTGAACTATTTTCCTTGTCACATTCATAAGCTGTAATTATTTTCGTTCCAATTATGTGGTGATTTGAATTTCAATGAATATAATTCGCGAAATCAATACGTATTTTTTTCAGGCCAAAATAGATTCCCCGGATGTCGTTGCAAGGCCCAGTGCAACACCAAACAGTGCCCTTGCTATCTGGCTGTGCGAGAATGCGATCCGGATTTGTGCCAGACCTGCGGCGCAGACCAGTTCGACAACACCAAAATAACGTGTAAAAACGTCAGTGTTCAGAGAGCTTTACGTAAGCAGTTCGACTCCGATGTGCTTTCCTGGAATCATCAAATTCTATTTTCAGATAAACACCTGTTGATGGCGCCGTCGGACGTGGCGGGCTGGGGCATCTTCCTCAAAGACAGCGCTCAGAAAAACGAGTTCATCTCGGAGTATTGCGGGGAAATCATCTCGCAAGACGAGGCGGACAGGAGGGGAAAGGTGTACGACAAATACATGTGCAGTTTCCTCTTCAATTTGAATAATGGTGAGACGGGAATCTAAATCGGATTTGTTTTCTTCTATTTTTCTATTTTTGTTCACAGATTTTGTCGTGGACGCGACTCGGAAGGGGAACAAGATCAGGTTCGCGAATCATTCCATTAACCCGAACTGCTATGCGAAAGTGATGATGGTGAACGGAGACCACAGGATCGGGATATTCGCCAAGAGGCCCATACAGCCCGGCGAAGAGTTATTCTTCGATTATAGGTACGTTTTTAAAGTGGTGTTTTGCAGGAAAAAATATTTCCAGTCAATTTTTTGGCTCGTACTCACATAGCATTTAAACCCATGTATCCCTTATTATTACTATTCCTCTACTTTTTATTGGTATTTCATTAATTTACCAATTTTTTTATTTTTAAAATCATATTTTTCGGACTATTTTTTCACATATTTCTCGGATTATTTTTTATCCATATTTCTCGGACGATTTTTTACCCACTCCCGGAATATTTTCCCCATATTACCCGGACTATTTTCTCCATATTTTCCGGACTATTTTTTGCTAATATGTCCCGGACCATTTTTCCTCAGATTATTTTCTTGATCTATACTTCTCTGACTATTTTTTTAAACTCATATTTCTTCCTCATATGTTCTGGATTATTTATCGATTCATTTTTAGGATTATTTATTGTCCATATTTCTTGGACTATTTTTTGCCCACATTTCCTGGCCTTTTTCCTTTTCTTACAACTTTTTCGACCTATAGTTCTCTCATATTTTCTAGATTATTTTCCAATTAATTTTTCTGATTATTTTTGCCAATATTTCCTGTACTATTTTCACATATTATCCAGACTATATTTATCCTATATATTTCGGACCATTTTTTCCCAGGCTATTTTCTTGGTCTACATTTCTCCGACTATTTTTTCGACCTATATTTTCTGGATTATTTTTCGATACATTTTTCGTACCATTTTTCTAATGATTACCAATATTTTTCCTTTTCCTATTCTTTAGGTTTTTGATACATATTTCCCGGCTTATTTTTGACCATATTCTTATACCAATGTGATCCATATTTGTACATATTTTTCCTGGACTATTTTCTAAGCCATTTTCCACAGATTATAATTGATCAACTTTTCCCCAGACTATTTTTTCGAACCATTTTTGCCTCATTGCTCTGGTAATATTTTCTGGACTATTTTCTACACATTTCCTGGACTATTTTCTGAGCTATTTTCCACGGATTATGTTTGACCTATATTTCTCTCATTTTTCTACTCATATATTCGGCACTATTTTTTGAAACATCACAAACTGTTTTTTGTACATTTTAAAAATATATCTTGCACAATTTTTACCTGTATCTTTCATAATGTTAGACGCATTTTTCCTGGACCATTTCCAGAGCCATTATCCAGTTGTTTGACCCATATTTCCCCAAAAATTTTTACCCATTTTTTTCCCAGGCTATTTTTTTAATTTATGTTTCTTTGATTATTTTTTCGACCCATATTTCTCATTATTCTGTCTATATTTTTAAGACTAATTTCAATACGTTTCCCAGACTATTTTTTACCTTCATGTCCATTTATCCCTTTTTGGCACATTTTTCTTGGACTAATTTCTGAACCCTGTTCGCTAGAATAGCACTTTTCTCGTCGCATTTGCAGTCGGTCAATATTTTTGTTGTTTCAGGTATGGTCCTACAGAACAACTGAAATTCGTGGGGATAGAAAGAGAAATGGAGTTTTTGTGATAAAAACGACTTATTTTACTTGCTATATTTAATAATGATAACTCGATTTGTGTTCTTTTTTGCTTATACTCCTTTTATCATTTTTCATTAATATACAGATCTTTTACACATCCGATGTTTTTTTTGTATTTTTTTCTCATCACTTTTATAATAAATAATTTTTCGAAAAAAACATGGTTTAATTCTAAAAGAAAAATCTCCTAAACCAATTTGAAAACTGAAAAATATTTAAATACATATTTTTCCATATCCATCAACAGAAAAAAAATTATAATTTAAGATTACAAAAATTATATTTCTCAAAAATGGATTAAAATATTAAAAATATGAAGAGACTGAGGGAATCCCTATGAGAAATCTTTTTTCCTATACATTTCAATAGTACAGGGAATATTGCGAAAAAAAGGGAAAATGGAAATTTTCCTGTTTTATGAGAAAATAAGGAACTTCAAAAATTAATATTGATAGAAAAGCTCTCATTTCGTCAAAAAATCCTACACCATTTTCTGTAATTTAAATAGTACAGGAAATGTTAAAAAAAAAATTCAAATTTGGTGTACCCGAATATATGGAATTAAGGTAGAAATAAAGATTGAAGAGCTCTGTTGTTTCTTTTTCATATTTTTCCTGCATCATTTTCTGTAATTTCAATAGTACAGGAAATTTAATAGAAAAAAAGGAAAACTGGACATTTGACTGTTCAACAAGAAAAGGAACTTCAAAAATAAATATTATTAGAAGAGCTGTTTCATTTCGTTGAAAAAAATCCTGCACCATTTTCTATAATTTCATTAGGGCAGGAAAAAAATTTTTAGAATATATGGAATTTAGAAAAGAAATATTGATAAAAGCTCTGTTGTTTCATTATCATGTTTTTCCCGCATCATTTTCTGTAATTTCCCTAGTACAGGAAAAATTGTGAAAAAAGGAAAAATGGAAATTTTAGTGTATTACGAAAAGATAAAGAACTTCAAAAGTATTAATGGGGCTCGAAGAGCTATATCGTTTCATTCAAGGAACGGAAATTATTTTATTTTTTTTAAATATCGTGAAAATTGTATACGAGAGTAGTTATACCTTTTGAATCTTCCTACAAAATATTTTTTTCTCCAAGTACTGAAAATAATATAAAAAGAAACGAAAAAGTGAACATTTGACTGCACTAAACAAACAAAAGATTTAAGAATTTTGTATGCATTTATTACATAAAGGCAAAACAAAATCTATTGTGGGATTTTTTAAAAAGTTATCAAAACCTCTTCTAATATAAAAAATGTTCCCTTTTCACTGTACCTTCAAAACATCTGGATACAGTTTTTCTTGTGCAACAGCACGGGAAATGATGTGAAAAATTCAAGATCCTGCCACAAGTTATAGTACAGCTATTAAAGTGTGAATTTTCCAATAAGTACTCACTTTTGCTCATACTCTTAATAGGGAACACGTATGGTTTTATCATATTTTTTCTTTGCCTTCAAAAATTACTTTTTGTGAAAATAATTTCTTAAAACCCATTTTTTTTGAAATTTTCAAGTTTAAAACTCGATTTGTCCTTCACTTGAATAACTTCCCCCAAACACTAGCGCCAATTGTGGTTGTTTCAGGAATATTGATAGACAATTCTATTTCTGTGAAGTAACGATGCATAGTCCATCAGAGGCGCTAGGAGTACGTTTTTTATTGTGATGAAAAACTTGGCGTTTTAAATTTCGAATTATGCAAAACATTAAACATTTTTTCAATCTCTTCGATTGTTGCTGAGCTTTCTAGATGGTCATCTTCACCTGCAACTCAAAATATTCTAGAAAAGTATATACAATTTTTGTTGGTGGTTGACATCTAAGATTGAAGATTCGAACTAGCGCAATAGTGATGATGTGCGACATCTAACAGGGAATTTCCGAATATCAAGATTGTTCGAAATATGTCAATCGGCGAGAGCACGAATAAGTTTCAACTTCGACCAGTAGATGGTGTACGCTATCCTAGTCATTCTGCAGATTTTCGTAGAGGCGAAAATATGCAGAAATGGTGCAAGAATTTATCGAAATGAACCTGTAATGGGGAAACATATTTTTTTGCCATCGAATGTAATGTGATTTTTGTTAAACGTGACTTCTACTTTGCCTTCAATAAGAAGTATTTCTATTACTTACAATTATGTTCGAAGATAAGAGACTATGAAGATTTTTTTTCATATTTTTGCACCAAAAAGAAAGACATCGTAGAAATCATTTGGAAGAATGGACAGAAAAACAATTTTTGAAAAGATTTCGCTTGCCAAAAGTAATAGTCCGCAACTAACAAAAATACAACGAATCACCCCTCAAATGACTACGAAGGCAAAATCGCAACAAAAAATAAACTTCCATATAAAAATCAAATCTTGATTTTTCATACCAAAAACGTTTGTCATGAAAACTAAAATTAAATCATCACAATTGCAAAATGAAAAACTCTCTGTTCTGTTCTCAAGAATCTCTAACAAATATTGAAAAATTAAATCCACCCTCATTTAGGGGTAGTTCATACCTGCGATTTTTCGAAAAACTTTGTTGACTGAGGGTTTCCAGTTAATATATTTCGTTGAAAGGGTAGAAAATGATTGCATAAAACATTTTTATTTGTGTCACCATACAAAAATTCCAATCAGTCCCCTAATTGGGGTAGTTTATTCTTGAGATTTTTGGAAGAACTTTGCTGACCGGGGGTGGGTATCCAATTAATATATTTTATTGAAACGCTGGAATATGATGGCACATAATATATTACTCGTGCTACTATAGGGAAAATTCACATCGGCTACCTTGTAAGGGTAGTTTACACTTGCGATTTTCCGAACAACTATTGACGAGGAAACACATTAGAATATATGACCTTATAATAAACAATTCAATCTCATAATTAATATACACAAAAAGAAAATATAGATTGAAATTAACCGGCACAATTTCAATCTTATGATTATTAAAAAAATATATAAATGAAATTTAACTTAAACAAACAATGGTCACATTTATGAGGGCACTAATGTGTTTTTTTTTCTATGGTGGCACAAATAATATGTTTCGTGCAATCATATTCCAGCGTTCCATTGAAATATTTTCACTGCATACCTCCGGTCAGCAAAGCAAAGCAAAAGAAAAATCGTAAGTATGAACTACCCTTATGAGGGGGCTGCTTTGTATTTTTCCCATGATTGCGCAAAAATATGTTATTAGCAAACATTTTCTACTAGGGACAAGATGGCGTCAAGTGAAGATGAGAGAGAAAATGATCCTACAAATAATAGTGAAAAAACAAGTAAAAAAAATGTTCAAGTGTTGTCAGAACAAACAAAGCAAAATTACAGTTTGTGTTAAATGTGGAAATGTCTTTCATCAATCCTGTTCCACAAAAAATAAATCGAAACATGTGAAAATATGTGACAGTAGAATTATATGCTATGAAAACATCAGCCAAGGTAAAAATGAATTCAAAGATGAAGAAATCCAAAAGTAACGATGTGAAACTGAACTATTAAAAAAACTGTTGAAGGAAAAGGATGAGAAAAATTATGTTCTATTGGATAATATAAGATTATTGAAACAAAACAATCAATTACTTCAAGACAAACCGAATTGATAGAGAAGGTTAGCACAAAAAACTCGAGAGATAAAGTGGAGATAAAAACACAGTGAAGCGAAAAAATGCCACTAGTTCACTGAAGGAACAAAAAACAATCCCTCACAAAACAACATCGAAAAAATGAACCCAGTTCTAGTAAACAAAAGGTGAATGACCCAACAACAAAACAATTTGATGTAGAAAGTCAACACCAACAAAAAATAATGGATAATATTATTAATTTGAATGAGGACCACACAGAAAACAAAGTTAATGAAAATGATGGATTTACTGAAGTGATAAGAAGGAAAAATATTCGAAGCAATACATACGACTTTAGAAAAAAAACAATGGGTCTAAGAGAGAATCCGGATTTTGGAGTGGACAAAAAGACTGGTTATATCTGTACAGGCTGAAAAGACATGTAACTGAAGAAAAAATTCTAAAATACCTGAAGGAATTACAACAATTCAAAGACGGAAATAAATATCGATGAACTACCAACACCTAGCACACAAAATAAATGTTTCAAGTTGAGCGCTGACTTCAGCTTAAAAGATGAACTATATAATCCAAACAACTGGCCAAAAAGTGTAGCCATACGACGATTCGACTTTAAAAAATACCATCAGCATCGTGCAAACCACTACAACCACAGGGAGGATTTTTGAATACAACCAACTTAGGTACCTGTCACTCAAAAGACACTGCAACTGAGCGGGCAGGCGAAAATAATAAAATAGATCGACTTGAAGGAAATATGGAAGCATCCCTGCCCCTGGATATTATGCATTTCAATATCCAAGGCATGGCAACAAGAAAAATATAACAGACACTTTAGATTTACTTGTAGGTTTAACATAAGTTTGTATCTGCACGTCAGACTAGTCTGATAAAAGTTTTTATATCTCTATGTAATCACATGTGTATACATTTGTTTAATGATGAATACATTCTATTTCTATGTGCGAATTTACACGATCCAATAAATTGGTCAATTTTGTGACCTTGAATTTTATTGATAGGTGTAAACAGAAAATTGTCGTCAATTTGAACTTGACCAATAAATTGATGAGTTTAGAATCGGTTCTAATTTTTCAACAATTTTTAGTGATAATTTGCAGTAACTTTCGGCCATGAATTGGATGCCTGCTAGAACAGAGATTTTCCGATTATGTTATTATTTACGCGATTTCACATATCCTACCCTAACCGCGAGAAAAATTATTGTTTGAAAAAAAACATAATTTACGTTGCATTACATTCATGCATTGCTGATCATAAAAGAAAGAGATGTAGAAGATGGTGGATTTAGACCTTAGATTGAGAAAAGAAGGAAAGGAAACTTGACATTAGTCCACGAAGAATTTCTGAGTGCAGATCCTGATCAATTCAAACGATATTTAAGAATGGATTAGAGTCAATTCAATAAGCTATTGAATAATATTCGGAACTTTTCCTATAGTTGAACCATTTCTTGTCAGTAGGTTGGTATTCCTGAGTAAAAACTGTTTCCAAAATTGACCAATAAATTGTCAGGTGTAAATATAACCCATATTGGTCAATTTAATTGTTCAATTTATTGATCACTTTTATTGGATCGTGTAAATTCGCACTATTACTTATTATAGCCCACCCCTTCAATTTTTGGGAAAAAGTAACTGCGTCCGTTTTTTAACATACAATATCTTGGTATTTTTTTACTGGTGAAATGAGAATGTTTTCTTCACTTTTATTGAAATTATGAGTCCTTTTTTTCTCTTTTTCGATAAATTTTTCTGTTTACTTTTGACAACACTATGAATTCTTAGGTTAAGTTTGATTCAATGTTGATGTTTTTGAATGGTCCGAATGATGGTACAGCGAAAAATGTGCTGCCAACATATGAAAATAACGAATTAAGGAATCAAGGATTAGTTATCCTTTGAAAAATGCATAACGTTCTAATCCATAGTTAATTAACAATCCGAGTTTAGATAATCAACGGATTAAACTCGCATTGAACAAACGGCACTTATTCATGAAATCCGTTATCTTATTGAATTCTGACAAAAATTAATAACCCCCGACCCCAAAAAAAAAACCCACATACCAATTTTGATTGGAGTCGGGCCATAATAACCAAACACTCTCTATCTTGGAGCCGCCATCTTGAATCCATGAATTTTGACAAAACCATCATGATGTCCGATCCAAAAACCCCCACATACCAATTTTGAATGGAATCGGGTTATAACCACAAAACTCGTCCCATATTGGAGCCGCCATCTTAAATTTACGAATTTTGACACAAAATTCCTGATCTCTGTCCCCGAAAACCCCCACACACCAATTTTGAATAGAATCGAACCATAATCACGAAACTCGCAGCCATATTGGAGCCGCCATTTTGTTTTTCCACTAGAAAAAATTCCATAATGCATTTCCAGCGGAATTATGAACACCTGCCACATTTCATGTTGATCGGACAACTGGAAGTGGGTCACATTCAACTCGTAAGATTTTATTACAAACCCACAGACATACACCGAAACAGGTGAAACGAAATAAAAGTTTGTAATAAAAATGGCTACATCAGATGGTGGAAAGACGTTGCACCGGTGTAGCTCCGGTGTTACTTACACGGCCAAAAAGAAAGCTGTTGATATTGGCCAATAAAACGCAGATCAAGAAAACGCAGATATGTTCGACCTATATTATTTTGACGTTACAGTCTACAGTAGTGATAACAAAAAAATGTGGCTATGATTTTTAACTTTGAGAACACGGAATTTGTGCAAAAATATGATTTCGGGTGTGTGTGTGGTGTTTTGGTTAAACAAATGCGAATTTTGAGTGTTTTCAGAAGCCGAAAACGATATTCGTTCGTCCTTTGTAGGTATTTGAGTGTCGCGCTTTGACTTCGGTTTCGTGAAGAAATACGACGGGAATACGAACGGCATATTTCAAATTTAGTCAAAATCTAACTCGTTCATACGGACTGAAAAATGAATAGACCCCTCAAATATTATCGAATTTGGGACAATCCAGCAGTAACCAATGTAGAACTCTTGTCTATGGCAGTAACCAAACAATCAGCGAAGTTTCGGTATGTAATACATTTCCTTTTTCTGGCTTATTAAGTACTTGGCGCAAAAATTTCGAAGGAAAAATATTTTTTTATGGAAAAAGCTTTGATACCCATGAACGAACTTATTTTGGCAGTATTTTCAAAGGAAGTTTTCATTGGCCAAAAACGGATCCTGAGATGTATTTTTGGAATAGGGAAACTTGTAGAACAATTTCTAATAATTTAATGTTATGACACTTCTCTATCTCTTCATTTTCGAAATGCCTGTTTGTTTGTAAAAACAAAAGGTGGATTTAGTCAACTTTTGTTTAACAATAGCAATAGGAATAAGTATAGCATGAAGCGTAAGAATAATTATGTACTGAACCTATTTTATACAACGAATTTAGATTAAGCAATAACTTTAAGAATGACAGGACACGTATGACAAGTGACAGTTCGCTCAGTTCAGGAGCGAGTTCCAATACCCCAACTCGGTTGGATGATTAGTGAAAAATTTGACATATTGTGTCAATTGTCATTTTGATTCTTTTGGAACGAAACGAAACCAATTAGTTATTTGTCAATTGTCATCGTCCAAAATAACATTGAAATCTAAGATATGGTTTGAGGATTTGACAATGGAAGGAATAGGCCTTTTCATTTAGATGATTTTTTAAGGCGCATGCGCTCGTTTTGAGACCCAAAGTCTGATTGGCTATTGGGAAAGTGAATAGTCATTGGTTAGTTTTGAAATAACAATGTGAGATTGGCTTAGTTCAAAATTAGCGGTATTTTCACATTATGTCAACAGTCAACTTCATGACAAATGCACCTGCATACATTGGCGTTCGTAACTTTCTTTGTAGGTACTTATTACCTATTTTATACCCCCAAAAACCTTTCATTCGTAGATAAAATAATGTACACGAATATTTTCTAATGGTGAGTTTTCTTCTCCATGTAAATTCAAGTCACCTATCCATAGGAAAACTCGGAAATATTCTATTTCCTCTAAAAAAAAAAAATTCGCCGTCAATGCCGTTGGATCTGACAGGTAAACAAAGTTAGTCATTTGTCATCTAAATGAAAAAGCCTATTGAAGGGAAGATTCTTACCATTACTGGAGTACTTAAACAATTTGTAGGTACTACGTATTTTACCTGATTGTGAGTCAAATTCGGTTTCTGACGAAGATCTTTTTGATATGGATTTAGTTTGAAACAAATAATATTGGTTTCGTGTACATTTGACAGATGGTCGACATTGGAGGTAAAACAAATGTTAACTGTTTTTATTGTGTTTCGAGTGAAATATTGTGACAATGGACCTGGACAAAATATTATTCCAGTTTAAATGATGTACACCGAGAACGGTATGTAGAAAAAGAAATCTTGCATTTCACAACAGCACAATATGAAGGCATGATCATTTACGAATTAAACAATAACATATGTAATCCATCTACCGAATTCTTTTCGAAATCGGTAAAAATGTTCAACTCGCCAACATAAACAAATCGGAAGATTGTTTTACGGTAAATATCTAGTTACATCACACATGCACTCTGAATATGGGGAAAATACTTTCTTAGAAAAATGCGGCGGTCTTATACCGTTTCCGAGTTACAGCACATTGAAAAAAAACTAACCTCATTTTCAAGCAGCGTTTTCCCGCACAAAAATCACTCAAATGCCTCCTTCTTTTTACCAGCATAAACAATACACCCTAAATCACTTATTTTCGGCACAACTTTGCATAAAATATCGTCGTTTTTATCGAAAAAATCCTCCTTACACAGTTGCAAATGAACAATTTTCGTTCCTTTGACACGATACATTTAGAATGACTTCTGTCAAAGGAACGAAAATTGTTCATTTGCAACTGTGTAAGGACTTTTTCGATAAAAACGACGATATTTTGTGCAATATTGTGCCGAAAATAAGTGATTTAGGGTGTATTGTTTATGCTGGTAGAAAGAAGGAGGCATTTTGAGTGATTTTTGTGCGAGAAAACGGTGCTTGAAAATGAGGTTAGTTTTTTTTAAAGTGCTGTAACTCGAGAACGGTATGAGACCGCCGCATTTTCCTTCCGGATTCATGTTCAGGAGGCAAAAACACGTAAGAAAAGTATTTTCTCCATATTCAGAGTGCATGTGTGATGTAACTAGATATCTACCAGTTGGAGTATTGGTACATGCCCCAGGTAACTTATTTGGCTATTTTTAATTTGAAATGTGTTTTATTTAAATTGCGATCATGGAGATGAACAAAATGGAAAGCATCGACGGAATTGCAAGTATGTCTCAGCAGTTTAATTGTTATTGAAAGATCGACATGGAACTATGAAAGATGTATTCGTATCTGTCAGTTGTCATGACATGCGCATTGCAGACAATAGCCGCTCTCGATTCGCGTTTGGTTCGGTTAGCGGTTGACGTTAAAATAACATTGTTGTTTTCTGATTGGCTGAGTTGTCATCCACCAGCCAATCAGGAAACGACGATGTTATTTTAACGTCAACCGCTACCAGAACCAAACGCCAATCGAGAGCGGCTTATATTTCAGCAATAGCCGTAAGATTCTAAAAGTTGGAATATTCAAGGTCACGTTCTTAAAGTTATCGTTATTGCTAAAATTAAAATAGTTGACTAAATGAAACCTTTTGATCCAACAGTTTCAACACTTAACGTTATCGCTATTCCTATTACTATTGCAAAAAATATTTGACTAAATCCAAGATTTTATACAAATGCACTAAAAAGGAGAGAATAAATTCTTTAATTGTTTGTCCTAGGTTATTCTGTAATTCTGTAATTCCCAAAACGGCAACTTTGGGAATTATGAAAAATCCGTAAAATGCTACTTTTATGGACTTGTACGTAAAGTATCGTCATAAATGAACAGTAATGGGTGTTTATAAATACTATAAAACTATGAATCGATAACATTTTGCTGCAAAAAAACTAGGAATTTTGATTTTTTCAGAATAAAATTGTCAATGGTTATTGTTGCGATAGGTACAAACATGATGACTTTTACACTTTCTTCCTTCGAAGAATCACAAACAAAATGATAGTGAATTCAAACAACTAAGAATAAAGAATAAAGATATAATCCACTTACAAGAATATACGAATAATGGTTTAGTTTGAGTCCAAATCAAGTTTCGATTTCCACACCTAAACCTACATACATTCATTGGATGATAACAATTTATTTTTCATTTATTCCAAATGTCACTTACTATTCAGGATTACCACGATCCGAATGTCAAACTAGGAGAAACAGGATTTTGCTGTGTACTGAATACATTTACAATTTTCTTTCAAATTTGAAGTATCTTTCTGAATGGTTGCATATTTACTTACATGTTTATTATATTCAACTATCTATATCCCCATAATACGTTAGTATAGTTGGATCCTGGAAAAAAATACTGAAAACTCAATTAGAGAATATAACAACAAACGCAAATCTGATTCGATATTTTACACGACCTTCTGCCGGTGCTGCCTACAAGTGTATTTGCGTATTGATAGCAGAAATAAATTCATAAGTTCTGCGTGAAACATTCTTCGAAAAGCTTATACAAAAAAATATTGTATGCAACACGTACGCAAATGGCTTTCGCGGACTCATCTTCATATTTAAGTTCGAGATTCTCAGAGATATGTTGAATGTGACCCAACTGAAGATTTTATATTATTCACTAGTGGAATCCCACATCACATATGGAATAATGCCTTCGGGCGGAGTTGGAAAAACCACACTTAAAAAACTGGAGACTACCCAGACACAAAATTTAAAAATAATTTTCAGGAAGAACAATGACTACCTGTCAGATGAACTTGGAACTGGACTTATGGATCCAAGACAATTGTTCTTCATGAATTGTACTATTAAACAACACAAATCCTAAGCTAATCTACAAAAAATTTAACATAATTACAATACCAGATACCGACATCAAAAATACGTAACCCCTTTAACTACCTCAGCTCGAAGTTCCACAATCACTTACCAGAAATTATAAAAAATATTATATCACCCTCAATATTAAAAAAAAAATTTAAAAAATTCATCATGTCCCAAACACCTGGATCCATTATTCACAATTTAGTAGTAGAATACGCTAGAAGAAAATTAAATATTTATACCTCGTAGCTACGAAGGCGTACAAGTGCCACACTTTTTAACCGACGAAACCAAAAAGGAGGAGGTTCTCTATTCGACCCGTATATTTAATTTTTCTTATCATTTTTTTTATGTATGATCACGCATAACTTTTCACTGAGGCGTCCGATTCCGATAATTCTTTTTTCAGTGGATAGAATGTACTTCGAAGTTGGTCCCATTCGGATTTAAAAGATGTAATCCACCCCTAAGGGTGGCAAAATGAAGGATATTGATCACTCACCCTCTGAATTCTGGTCCGTTAACCGATTCTATCAGGCATAACTTTGTACTGGGATCTTCTTTTATCAGATAGGGTATACCTCATAGTTGATCATATTTGGATTTCGAATGGAATTATCCACCCTTACGGGTAGAAAAATAGGGGATAATTGAATTTTCACTTGTGAACATTGGCACACATATGTAGTTGACAATGACAGATCGCTAGTGTCATTATCACAATATCATTATATTCTATGAGAGGATGGAATGATATACAAAGTAATGAAATAAACTAACCAGAAAAAAAAATAATTTTATTACAACAAATAGTAAAAGTAGATAATCATATTATTTAACTGGTAATAGTTGAAGTAAGGTGGGTAAGTAAGTATTTTGGAAGTAATAAAAAACAGCAGTTAAATTAGTAATTTGAAAAAAAATTTAAAAATAAAAACTTTTTAACAAAAAATTAAACCGACGAAATACGGAACTGAAAAGTAAGAAATAAAATAAATCTTCTTAGTCTCAATAACTGAGCTCCTAAACTAATGTAAGTAACTAATTTTGAGTCGGCGCCAAACAAACAATCAACGAAGGTCATTAAATTACTTCAAAAATCATTTTACGCCTTACCTAATTCATTTGCTTGTTTGTTTGGCGCCGACTCAAAATTAGTTACTTACATTAGTTTAGGAGCTCAGTTATTGAGACTAAGAACGTTTATTTTATTTTTTACTTTTCAGTTCCGTATTTCGTCGGTTTAATTTTTTGTTAAAAAGTTTTTATTTATTTTATAAATCCTACTTGTATGTCAGAATTCCGACTTGTATCTCGGAATTTGAGACATATTTTTCATAGACCTTAGCAAATGGACGGAAAGTGAAATTGGTCGGTAATTCTCCAAG
Organism: Gonioctena quinquepunctata; assembly: GCA_018342105.1. Taxonomy (NCBI): domain Eukaryota; kingdom Metazoa; phylum Arthropoda; class Insecta; order Coleoptera; family Chrysomelidae; genus Gonioctena; species Gonioctena quinquepunctata. The sequence goes on along the minus strand of JAFIRS010000389.1, from coordinate 640,867 downwards.
TTTTATTCCCTGTTTTATGAATTGGTACAATTTTACTTACCTTTAGGCATTCTGGGAAAAAACCTTCTATTAATGAACAATTAATCAGGTAGGTGAGAGGTTCAACTATAAAACGTATTCATGTTTTCAATATGTATGTACTTATTCCATCATCTCCTACAGATTTTGAGTTACTCATATTGTTGACAATATCTATTATATCAAACATACAGTGGCAGGCAAGAGATACATAGAATGATCATTATCATATTTGAGTGTTATATCACCTTTGGTAGCACGTAACATGTTATTCTCAATAAGATTCTTTGGAATGTTATTGAAATAATCTATAAAGTAATTGGAGACCTCTTCAGGTTCGGTCACTATCCTCTTATCTATGTTAATTGTTAGACTATTTTGCAGTTTCTGTTTTTTTTTTTAGACTTTAAGATATTCCAAGCAGTCTTAGATTTATTTTTAGAATTTGCCAGTAACGTCGAGTTATACGGGTTTTTTGCCTCATCCAGAAAATTTCCATATATCTTTTTATACCTCAGATAGTTGTTCTTGATTTCGATATTACCGTTTAGAGTAAGTTTCAGTTTTTGTCCAGATATTAGTAAACCTTTAGTTAGCCAAGGTTTTCGCTTAACGATGCTTCAACAAAAATTCATAGATTAAAGCGTACTCACTAAAAAGCACAAAATAAAATAATTGATAAAAAACTTTTTTAAAGACAACCTTTTACTCGAATAACTCACGGAATAACCTACTTCACACATACAAAGCAATTATTTTTAACTTTTTGGCGCATTTCAATAAAAGCTTGTCTTCAAAAAGGTTTTTTATTAATTATTTTATTTACTTGAGAAATGGTTTTATAGTGTGAATGATTTTATAGAAATTTAGCATATCTGTGAAGAATTTTGGGTGATTTTTATCTGTTCGTTTATTTCATTTATGTTATATGTCAATTTTATCTTGTGTATTTCTATTTTATATATTTTTATCTACTTATTGACAATTCCAAAACATTTAAACTATGTCGAAAAATGAAAATAAAGATTGATTGATTCATTCGTGTTAAGGATTTTTCCGGGTTTACTGACTGAAGAAGCAATGCCTCGTCTATTCCAGGCCCGAACATTAATAATGATTTTGGTCTTAATATTTTCATTTTGTATTTTTAATACCTAAATATACAGGGTATTGGTGAATAAGTGCGACAAACTTCAGGGGGTGATTCTGCATGAAACAATAATGACAGTTTGCTATATAACTTTTGTCCGCAAATGCTTTGTTTTCCGAGATACGGGGTGTTAAAGTTTTTATTAAAAACTGACTATTTATCTATTGCTCTGAAATCGGTCGAGATATGCTAATGAAATTTGGTGAATTTCAAGAGGTAGTTATTGCGGATTTTTTGACATGCAAATAAGGATTTTATATTCATCATTGGCGCGCATACGGGTAATGATCTAATTTTTTTAAGAAAAAAATGGTACGCCAACAAGATATTCCAAATTAAAAATCATTTTTTAATTCTTCGTTCAATTTGTGACAAAAATCTCACTCACCTTTTTTTCGTATGGGGCGCTGTTTTATGGCAAAAAAAATAAAACATCTTGACGCGTATTTGTCATTACTTTAATACATTATCTTGTAGCGATGCTAGTAGGCTACTGTCAACATTCTGTTAAATACGAATATTTCAACGGAATGTCAAATTAGCGTTTCATCATTTTCAAGCTTTTAGTTTGGTATAACATTAATGATAATAAGTAATTAATTTTTCCTTTATCGAAAAGAATGGAAATTTATACAAATGCGGAATTGTCAGACATGCATTTTGTCAATGGTCGAAGTAATGGAAATAGTCGGCAAGCTCGACGATTGTATGCTGAGTTGTATCCCATCACACAATATTTGCACGTCTTCACCAACGTTTGCGCAAAAATGGTACATTTAAGAAAAAAAGGGCTGACTGCGGGCGCCCTCGAGAAGTACGGAATGTGCAACTAGAAGAAGCAGTTCTCGAGTTAATTGCAGAGTCCCCTGAAACAAGTACTCGAAAAATTGCCAACATACTGAATGTAAGCAACTTCACTGTATTTAACATTCTTAAAGAACAGCAATTGTATCCGTTTCATATTCAACGTGTGCAAGCTCTACTACCTAGAGACTTTTTTCCGCGCCTAGATTCCTAATTTTTTAAATGGCGCTTTCTTAACCGACGAGGCTAATTTTGGACGACAGTGTATACGAAATTTCCATAACAATCACCTCTGTGCTGAGAAAAATCCACATGGAATCTTTGAAGCTCATTTTCGGCATCAGTTTTCAGTAAACGTATGGCTTGGGGTACTTAATGATCATTTAACGCTGTACTTAAACTGCCGTTAAACGGTAGCCTACTGAAATGCCGTTATTAGATATGACGTCATTGAAGTGACGCATCGGACGGCTTTTTATTGGATTTGCTTAAACTGCCGTCAAACGGTAGCGTACTGAAAATGCCGTTACTCAATTATTGCGTTATCAGACATGCACTCTGAATATAGGAAAAAAACTTTTCTTACGTGTTTTTGCCTCCTGAACACGAATAAAAATGCGGCGGTCTCATACCGTTCCCGAGTTAGATAAATTAAAAAAAAATTAACCTCATTTTCAAGCACCGTTTTCTCGCATAAACATCACTCGAAATGCCTCCTTTTTTTTACCAGCATAAACAATACACCCTAAATCACTTATTTTCGGCACAACTTTGGACAAAATATCGTCGTTTTTATCGAAAAAATCGTCCTTCTTACACAGTTCCAAATGAACAAACTTCACACTTTGACAGATGGAATTTAGTAACTTTGCCTTATTTTTCATGTTGGTAATGAATGAATCACCGCCCACAACAATTGCACACATACATGAAGGGGAAACTATTGCTCACATTTGAATTCGAAAAGTTGGCGGATAACGAAATAATTGATTAAGGGCATTTTTGTATGCTACCGTTTGACGGCAGTTTAAGCAAATCCAATAAAAAGCCGTCGGACGCCTCATTTCAATGACGTCATATCTATTAACGGCATTTTAGTAGGCTACCGTTTAACGGCCGTTTAAGTTCAGCCATCATTTAATCGGTTCATATTTCCTCCCACCACGACTAAGAGGCGACTTTTACCTTAATTTCCTACAGCAAGAGTTACCTGTTCTTCTGGAAGAAATTCCTCTACAGCCGAGACAACACTTCTAGTTCATGCATGATGGTGCACCAGTCCATTTTAGCATTATTGTACGTAATCACTTAGATACAGTATATCCAAATCGTTGGATAGGTAGGGGAGGTACGGAACATTGGCCTGCTCGATCTCCGGATTTAAATCCTCCAGATTTTTGCATTTTGGGTTTTCTTGAGTCATTAGTTTATTCCACTCCCGTCGAAAATGTTGAAGACCTGAGGAATCGATAGCCGGCTGTGAGACAATGAGAAATACACCAGGAATATTTGCGCGAATACGACAATCAATGAGGCGAAGAGTTGAATCTTGTATCACGTCTGAAGGAGGTCATTTTGAACATTTGTTGTAGCAATTTTTTTTCTGTTATTGTTCTGGTTTAACGTTATTGTATTAGAAAGTTCTTGATAATGTATTAAAGAAATGGAAAATGCGCGTTAGGATGTTTTATTTTTTTGCATAAAAACGGCGCCCCATACAAAAAAAGGCAGGGGTGATTTTTTGTCACAAATTGAACGAGGAATTCAAAAATATTAATTTGGAATATCTCAGTGGCGTACCATTCTTTTCTTAAAAAAAATTGAGAACATTACCAGTATGCGCGCCAATGATGAACATAAAATTCTTAATTGCATGTCAAAAAATGCGCAATAACACCTCTTAAAACTCACCAAATTTTATTTGCATATCTCGAACGGTTTCAGAGCAATAAATAAACAGTCAGTTTTTAAGAAAGACTTTAACACCCCGTATCTCGGAAAATGAAGCATTTGCGGACAAATGTTATATAGCAAACTGTCATTATTTTTCCATGCAGAATCACCCCCTGAAGTTTGTCGCAATTATTCACTAACACCCTGTATATTTACTATTTGAAAAATTAAAAAAAAAATATGTGTATTATTATTGATAACAAAGTGCGCAACCACCTGTTCATTCCCAATCTCCAACTAATATTTCCCACCCAAACCGTCGCGATGCCCAAGATAATCGCCTCCTTCTGTATAACCGACCGCCGATTCCCTACTCGCGAACGAATCCACCAGTTGATAGCCGGCAGACGCCGGTGTCGGATCAACGAGAGCATTCCTGTAGCGTCGCGACGTCGACGGAACGCGACGTCGCTCTATCACCTCGTGTTCGGTGGTTTGCAAGTGGACGCGAAAGTTTGACGGATGTTCGACTTTTACACCAGCACTTGCGAGATGAATAATCAGGGTGAGTTTGCCGGTTTTGAGCATGATTCTCCATCGAAAAAAATGTGTCAGTGGCTTTTAGAAACAGGGCAAAAAAATAGCTGAAGAAAATTCACAGAGATCTTGAAAAAAATCACCAACACCACATAGTTTGCGCAACAATTCTTTATAATTATAATGTTTATTTACTTAGTAAAAAAACAGCAACATTGCAATAAAGTAAATAAACAGAAGAATATCACGAAGCGTTAGTGACATCACTGTCGCTTGTATGCGATGAGGAAAATTACTTAAATCTAAGTAATTAATTTTAAAATGGAACCAGCCCTGTAGAATACGCATTTTTCAATCGATCTCAAAAAAAAATTGTTAATATTAAACATCAACTGTATTTTGACACAAATTTTCAGTTTCATTTCCAAGGCACTCTATGGTTTTTTTTCTTTGTCGAAAACGGCAAAAGTGTATTAGGCGATTTTTGTTTTCAAATTTGACTACACCACTGAATTTGTAATCGCTATAAATAAAAACCATCAATATTTCATAAAAAAATATTGGTTAACAACGAAGTTACAACAACTTTAATTTTGGAAACAAAGTATTTGATTATAATTGTTAGATTATAGACATATTAAAAATCTGGCAACACTGCCCATACAAAGTAGATCACCGGTGAACTTGTAGAGTGAAAATCCGAAGTCAATAGCTCATTCCGTTCTACAGTTATAACTCCTGAAAATATGGTAATGTGAGCGATTTGAGGTTGAAGCGATTTTGTAATAAAAATCTGACTACGCCACTGGATTTATGCCTAAATTACATCTCAACAAATAAGAAATAGTGTAACAAAATATTCGGAAGAGATACGATAAATGTGTTGAACTAAATGGAGGTTTGGTAGAAGCCATAAAAATTCAACTATTTAATTTTACAGCATTGTTTATTTTAGTTTTAGTTTTTGCTTAATGACGTTTTATTGAAAAGGGAACCATTCTCAATTGAATATTGAATAGAAATATTTTTCTGTGAATTGAAAAGTCCACGTTAAAAATGAAGTTATTTTTTGTGAATGTCTAACAGAAAACAACTACTTCCCCGGCTAAAGCCACGCTGGACATTGAACTACATCGGATAGATATTCTGAAAGGACCCTAACTCAAAGGAAAAAATCTGAGATTGAAAATTTGCATTTTCATTCAGATAGTTATTTGATTTTCTATTCCAGTCCTAATTGAGAACTCATGAATGAGGCAAAGAAGAATGTTTTGCAAAAATCATTTGTAACATTGACGCAAGAGAGGTATCGCATTCACTAGGTCTTCAATTTTTGTCGACGAAAATCTATTTCACGCTTCCATCCTGTTCATATTTTCAAACAAATCGACGTTTTATTGTTGAATAAATACTTTAAAACTTGTTTCCGTTCATTTCGTTTTTATCGGCTGTGAAAGAATGTACTACTGTATAACTTGAAAATGAATTTCAAATTTTTTGTTCTTTTCGAATACACTTATAACCTACACTTAAATAAATGATTTTAAGGGAATATAATTTACAAATCCAGCGGCGTAGTCAGATTTTTATTACAAAATCTCTTTTACCACAAATCGCTCACATTACCATTCTTATATCTGTAGAACGGAATGAGCTATTGACTTCGGATTTTCACTGTACAAGTTCACTGGTGTTCTACTTTGTATCGACGGTGTTGCCAGATTTTAACTATGTCTATAATCTAAATAACAATTATAATCAAATACTTTGTTTCCAAAATTGAAGTTGTTGTAACTTCGTTGTTAACCGAAATTTTTTCAAGAAATTTTTATGGTTTCCATTTATAACGACTACGAATCCAGTGGTGTAGTCAAACTAGAAAACAAAAATTGCCTAATAAACTTTTGCCATTTTTGACAAAGAAGAAAACCATAGTGTGCCTTGGAAATAAAACTGAAGTTATGAAAATTTGTGTCAAGATACAGTTTACGATGCTTAATATTAAAAAAAATATTTTTGAAATTGATTGAAAAATGCGTATTCTACAGGGGTGGTTCCATTTTAAATATGCCACACTGTATAACATTGTTAAACTAGTAATCAATATTTTGTGATTAAATGGGTTTGTCCTGTTCAGGAATATTAAGCTACTATTGACTACGCTCTCCTACTTGATAAATTATATAGATTAGGAATACGAGGCAATGCCAACAGGTGGATTGAATCATATTTAAGTGGGAGAAAACAAATAGTAATCATCAATCATGTTGAATCCGAAGAATCTCAGGTGAGAGTCGGAGTGCCTCAGGGGTCCATCCTAGGTCCTTTACTCTCTATACTTTTCATGAATGATATGGAGATATCCTGTAAGACTCCAAATCTGATAGTAGCTTATGCAGGTGATACAAATTTTTGTGTCAATGGAAAATCCCAGGACTCTGTCTCTAAAGCAAACTCGAGTGCAGAAGAATTTCATCAATATTGCCTGAGCAATGGCCTTATAATCAACAATAGTACAACTGTCGTCATGTCTTTCACTACGAAAAACAAGAATTTTAATAGTCTAGTGAGATTGAATGGACACTCAATAGAGGAAGTTAATTTCGAAAAGTTCTTGGGAGTTACCATTGATAACAAAATGATATGGGAAAAACACATTGATAACATTGTGTCAAATTGAGCTCTGTATGTTTTCTTATGAGACAATTAAAAAACACTGTCTCAATAAATATTCTTAGGATTGCATATTTTGGCCTGGATCAATCAATATGTCCTATAGCCTTATTTTGGGGAGCATCAGCTCATTTAGATGAAGCATTCACTATCCAGAAAAGTATGATACGCTGCATGAGAGGGGTACACCACCGAGAGTCTTGTAAAAAATTATTTATTCAGTTAGAGATAATGACTTGCCATCACTTTATATATATCTTCTTATTCTAAACATGATTCAAAATAACAATAACTTAATGAGGAAAAGTGATTTACATAATTATGGCACGCGTATAATAACAACCAGTTTCATCAGGCCTACTCCAGACTAACCGTTGGTCAGGCCTCTCATACCTACCAACAAATAAAATTCTAAAACAAATTTGTTGATTGATTTGTTGAAAATATAAACAGGATGTTCATGAAATCTTGACGGTGGAAGATAGTGACTAAAGTTTATCTTTCAGTCGCAGATGATTCCACATCTGATTTTATGAACATCCTGTTTATATTTTCAAAAAATCAATCTATCATACCCCATGACAGGTTTTAATGTCGGAAAACACTAATTTCAAAGTGTCTCTCCAAAAGAAATGATTCTAACTTTTTCCATCTTTGCAAAGTGAGATTGCTTCTTGAAAATGTGTTTCCCTTTTCTTCCGGTCTTCCTGATGATCGTGGAAGCGTGAAATAGATTTTCGTCGACAAAAATGTATTGAAGACCTAGTGAATGCGATGTCTCTCCTGCGTCAATGTTACGAATGATTTCTGGTGAGTACTCTCTTTTGGAAAACATTCTTCTTTGCCTCATTCATCTTCATGAGTTCTTAATCAAGACTGGAATAGAAAATCAAATAACTATCTGAATGAAAATGCAAATTTTCAATTTCAGATTTTTTCATTTGAGTTAGGGTCTTTTCAGAATATCTATCAGATGAAGTTCAATGTCCAGCGTGGCTTTAGCCGGGGAAGTAGTTGTTTTCTGTTAGACTTTCACAAAAAATAACTTCCTTTTAATCGTGGATTTTTTTTCAATTCACAGAAAACTTTCTATCAATATTCAATTGAGAATGTTTCCCTTTTCAACATAAATTTGTTGATATTGTTGGAAATGTAGATAGTGAAGAAAGATTTAAAACAAAGTTATATGAATATCTCTTAAGTAAAGCATTTCACTCTACAGACGAATTTAAAAAAAAAGTGATCTAACAACATTTTAAAGTGTATTGTAATGTATTTGTGTATATTTTGTATATGTATTGTCTATCACACATCTATTTTGAATTTGAATTTTACCATTTATGTTTTTTGAATAGTCTAATAACTTTTGATTTGTAATGTATAATTATGTTATGTACAGGAGTTTCAAGTGATGAATGAAAATTTGTATTTGTATCAGGGTATCGCTCATATTTGGTAACATTTTGTCACGTTTGGGTAGAGAGAAGCATCTGGTTATAGTCCCATTATTATACATAAATAAAGAAGATTGAAAAAAAAAGATGAAGGCTAATTCCAGTATATGCAATACAGGTCATAAACGTTTTTCATTTCCATATTCTTGAATTTAATAATTTTATTATAATTTTTCATCTTGGAACAAGACACAATCGAATGCTTTGCCGAGACTAGAGAATATAATAATTTCTTGTTGAAGCGTGCAAAATTCAAGCATTTCTGTGATAGAATAACAAAAAAGACAATTTTATCGAAAAAACGTGTTTGGAATCTAACAAGGACCCCATGTACCAATTTTGAACCAGATTAAAAAAAAATACCATTTTATTCCTCTACCCTTACTAAGAAACATTATACATTCTTGTTTTATCTGGAAACAGCTTTAATAACCTGAATCACATAAGTTTGGGTCAAAACTAATAAAATATTTGTGGAATAGACATTTTGCGGGAGATTAATTATGAAAACACGATTTAGTCTCGTGAATAGGTGTAGTCATGCCCTGTATATTGATGCACATGAGCATATTCAATATTCTCAACCCGTAAATAAAATTTAAACCAACTGATATTTGTAATTAAAACTTAATAATCTATTATTTATCCTAATTGAATTTAGTATTGTTTAGGAGGATGTGGAAAAATAAAAAAAAACAATGAACAAACAATGTACAAAATATTCTACGTGACCACCTTCGCGCTCCATACATAGAATTATTCTGGAAAACATTTGGCGGCGAACATTTTTCAACACAGTTCTGTTGATCAGTGCTGCATAATTCCTTATACAAATTTCTACATTTCGAAAGGCGCGTTGTTTATAAACATTGCTTTTCAGGTAACCCCATTAAAAGAAATCACACGGCGTTAGGTCTGGAGACCTAGTAGGCCAAGGAATACCTTAATATCGACTTATCCACTGCTCACCACTCATTTTCAACCACTCCCGCAGATTGTCGATAAATGTAGATATCTCGATCGGTAAAAAGTTCAAATATCGTTCGCTATATTGGTCCTTGGCTTCAATAATAAAATTAGGATTATGATCTGCCCCCCATCTAAAATTTTGAGAACTGACGACAACACCATTCGAGGTAAAAGTTGCTTCGTCAGAAAATAGCACAAAAATAAAATCGAGCATCATAATCCCTGTCTCGCAGTACTTACACAAATTTTGGTTTGTATGGGTGAAAAGTGATTTTGCTTTAAAATTCGTCTAACTGAGGTTTGAGATATTTCTGCCTTTTCTGCTATAATTTTCGTCGAAACTCTTGGTGTCTCAGTGACTCTCAGTAAAACATTGTTAAAATTATTTTCATTATTTACAACAGTTTCCTTAAATTTTTGCAACCGTAGTAAAATGCAAATTTTGGTCTGGATGCCTTTCATTCAAAATTTCAGCTACTTCTCTTGTGCTATGATAATTTTCGCCAGTTTTGGAGCCATATTTCCATTGATAAAGAACGACAACTCCTACAAAATTGTCAACACATTATTGTGACAATTGTTATTGTCATTGAAGTTCAAATTTACTAACCAAAATTAAATTTAGCAAGCATAAATAATGTATTATTAAGTTTTAATTACAAATATTAGTTGGTTTAAATTTTATTTACGGGTTGAGAATATTGAATAAGCTCATGTGCTCCAATATACAGGGCATGACTACACCTGTGACATTAGAGTTTTTCAGAAATTTTAATAACAATTTTTTCCCATTTGTAGCCGACTTTATGAAGGACACTGTATATATATATATATATATCTCTGTATATATATATATATATAAATATATATATAAATATATATATATATATATATATTAATTAGAGATTTGTTCGTAGATATTAGATATTTGTTTATGACGCTGGGTGCAAATAACAAAATTAAAATAATTCTCATTCATGCAGAAAAAAAAAACAAATCGAGAGACAGAGGAACTATTTAGTCTGCGTTTTATCAAAAATTTTTGTCCACGGGATCTGCGAAAAACAAATTTAACACAAAACATACTAAATAGGTAACTGGTAAGAATTAATGACAAAAAAAATTTTTATTTGCTGTTACTGAGAATCCGCTGCTGTATCTTTCCTAACAGGCGTGAGTAAAACATTAGCACAAAGAATATTATCAAAACATAAATATCACCCTTATGAACCTAAATTATACATACGTTGAAAGACGGAGATTTGAATTCTGCGCGTGGGTACAAAGAATATAGACAATTTGCAAAGTATGTGTTGTTTTCTGATGAAATCAAGTTGCCCCCATAAGTAGTAAGTAGTAAGCAAAATTTCCGGTGGTGGGCCGACAAACTCTAATTTTAAAATAGAATACAAGGACCAATATTCCTTTGAAACAAACGTGTAGTGTAGCATTTTCAATAATAAATCAATTGGTCCATTCTGTTTCCTTTCTCACAGCATGAAAGAGAACGATTACGGTTCAATCGTGTCATAGTACGACATGGATTTGTAGATACACAATATATCCAAGGTCTCCCGATCTCACTCCTTTAGATGTTTTTCTACGGGAGTACCTCAAGGAAAGGTATATGCTCAAATATCATTTCAAAATATCGATCAATTAGAAAATGTAATTAAATGAAATTAAAAAAAAAAATCGATAAAGTGATAAAGAAATAATGTTCGGCAATAGATGGAGGACATGTTCATTCAAGGATCCAATGATTGATTATTGAGGTTTCTGAAAGTTTTTGTAATTATTTATAAATATTCATTTATTTTCTCCAGTTTCTCAGAATAAAATTCATTATCAGTCAATTGCTTTATTTGAAACGATGTTTCGACATTTGTATTTGTCATCTTCAGGTTGAAACTAAAACAATTTAAGACATTTAAAATAACAACATATAGTGTACATAATTGCAATTATAAATAGAGTATTAAGCAATGATTGGTATAAGAACTGTATTTGTTAAAAGAACTTTTCACTTACGAAATAATCAGGCGTTTTATTCATGTATGATCATTCTCTTGCTGCTCGTCCGAACGTTGTTGACGATATGTGAAATATTTGCTATTGTGGTGTGTTAAAAAGTTGGTTAATTTTCCTTTTTATCCCTTCCCCGGTTTTTATTGGATTTTAAAAAAGGTGATTGTATATTTAGAATTTTACTAACTAGAACAATTCAACAACTATCACCATAGACTAAAATTCACAACTGAAAAAGAAAACAACAAAAAAATTTACTTTCTCGACACAACAGTGGAATATGACAACTCAGGAAAAATTCACACAAACCACTCGCATCACATCGCTACACAATTTGTTATCAAATGCACCATTCATTCACAAAAAAAATGTCATCCAGAATTTAACAGAACGAGCCACTAAACTAACACCCGAAATTTAGGGAAAAAAACATAGATAAAATTAAAAAAATATTAATAGAAAATAACTATCCGTGCCACCTCATTGAAAAAGTCATGAAAAACGAATTCACGCAATTTATATTAATAATAATGAAATAAAGAAGACAACAACATACATCTCTATACCATATACAAAAAAAATATCAAACAAAATCAACAAATCTATGGAAAAATACAACATAACCTTGCCACATCGACTGAAAAACACAAATAACATTATTTATTCAAAATTGAAACCCAAAATTCCTAAAAACCAACAAACCCACACAATATACAAAATACCATGCAAAGACTGTCCAAGTACGTATATAGGTCAAACCAAGCAATATTTACAAAAAAGAATGCAAGCCCACAAATATTCAAAAACAGACGTAACACGAAAAAGAAAAGCATCGTAAGTTTAACACATTGAAAATGTAGAAATTCTTGCCAAATCACTAAGTTTCAAACCAATATTCTTCAAACTACACGTAGACGATTGTTTAACATGTTTTTCTACTGACAAAGTTGATGAAATTCTAGAAAAATTTAATAAATATCACCTTAGATAGAAATTTACAATAGAAAATGAAATAGAAAAACAAATAAACTTTCTCAACACAACAATAATACACGACAATTCTGGAAAAAATTTCACAATCTGGTTTATTAAAGCAAATACATCAAATCGTTACACAAACTATTTATCAAACGCAACCCTTAGTTACAAAAAACATGTTATTCACAATTTAACTGACAGAGCTATAAAGAAAAATCGAATTAAACGGTTTTCTTCACTTAAAGGATTCAATATAAAATTGAACCAGAAAATGGTAGATCTCAGGTGAAAAACAACTACTTTCCTGGCAAATACCACGCAGAACGTTGAATGATATTCACCTGAAAATCCATGCATACTTCCATATAATATCAATGGACATTGAATGCAAATGTTTCTTTCTGATAAGCTCGATTATGTTCAATTTATGTCGTGTTCACCTAACAATCCGCATACCGGTTTCAGGCTTCTTGGCCCTCATCAGTACGGAGTAGTCAATATCATTAACGTTCTGCGTGGTATTTGCCAGGAAAGTAGTTGTTTTTCACCTGAGATCTACCATTTTCTGGTTCAATTTTATATTGAATCCTTTATGTGAAGAAAACCGTTTAATTCGATTTTCTATTCATTCCACTTCACATGGCACTTATCTTTCACTATATGCTAGACGGGCTTGCCACTCCTACTGAGAAGGAATCTTTTATTTAGAAACCTATCGAGGTGGGAGATTTTCGGAGTGTTTCTTTCTGTCACTAGGTACCGCCAGTTAAAGTTTATCTTTTCCGGCGTACCTATAGGTGTTACAAGCTCGATGATGGTTTGTTTACGTTGTGTCTCACTTCAGCCAGAGTTCTTTGGACCTTTGGCTGGTTGACTACTCCGTAATGATGAGGGCCAAGAAGCCTGAAACCGGTATGCAGATTGTTAGGTGAACACGACATAAATTGAACATAATCGAGCTTATCAGAAAAAAACATTTGCATTCAATGTCCATTGATATTATATGGAAGTATGCATGGATTTTCAGGTGAATATCATTCAACGTTCTGCGTGGTATTTGCCAGGAAAGTAGTTGTTTTTCACCTGAGATCTACCATTTCCTGGTTCAATTTTATATTGAATCCTTTATGTGAAGAAAACCGTTTAATTCGATTTTTCTATTCATTCCACTTCACATGGCACTTATCTTTCAGAGCTATAAAGCTTGCTCATCCAAAATTCAGGAAAAGTAATATAGAAATAATCAAGAATATTTTGAAAGAAAACAATTACCTCAGCTACTTTTAAGAAAAAACAATCAAAAACGAATACATGCGATCTACAATAAAATGATAATGAAGAAAAGAAAACAACAACATACATAGACAAACTAGACAAACTAGCGAATAAAATTAATGAAACGATGGAAAAACACAACATAACTATATCACACCGAGCGCAAACTACGAACAAAACCATTTATTCAAAATTAAAATCAGAAATACCAAAAAACAAACAGACTCATACGGTATATAGAAAACCGTGTAAATACTGTCAAAGTACCTCTATAGGTCAAACTAAACAATATTTGCTAAAACGAGTACAAGCCCAGAAGTACTCAGAAACTGACATTACAACCTTATCCAAACACGAAAAAGAAAATCAACATAAGTTTGACACTAACAACGTTGCAATTTTGACCAAAGGAAGGAATCCAAGAGTAAGAACATTCCTTGAATTGATACATATTAAAAAAGAACCTAATAGCGGTAACAATAGAAATTATATCATCAACTTTAGCCAGATTAATAACAACCTTTTATAACATTGAAAGATAAGTGCCATGTGAAGTGGAATGAATAGAAAAATCGAAATAAACGGTTTTCTTCACATAAAGGATTCAATATAAAATTGAACCAGAAAATGGTAGATCTCAGGTGAAAAATAACTACTTTCCTGGCAAATACCACGCAGAACGTTGAATGATATTCTCCTGAAAATCCATGCATACTTCCGTATAATATCAATGGACATTGAATGCAAATGTTTCTTTCTGATAAGCTCGATTATGTTCAATTTATGTCGTGTTCACCTAACAATCCACATACCGGTTTCAGGCTTCTTGGCCCTCATCAGTACGGAGTAGTCGACCAGCCAAAGGTCCAAAGAACTCTGGCTGAAGTGAGACACAACGTAAACAAACCATCATCGAGCTTGTAACACCTATAGGTACGCCAGAAAAGATAAACTTTAACTGGCGGTACCTAGTGATAGAAAGAAACACTCCGAAAATCTCCCACCTCGATAGGTTTCTAAATAAAAGATTCCTTCTCAGTAGGAGTGGCAAGCCCGTCTAGCATATAGTGAAAGATAAGTGCCATGTGAAGTGGAATGAATAGAAAAATCGAATTAAACGGTTTTCTTCACATAAAGGATTCAATTAAAATCGAACCAGAAAATGGTAGATCTCAGGTGAAAAACAACTACTTTCCTGGCAAATACCACGCAGAACGTTGAATGATATTCACCTGAAAATCCATGCATAACATTGTTTATAGTAATAATAATGAAAACTGAGCTGCCAAAAAAATACAGTCCGGCTCATATACTAGAACCCAATATGAACAATCCAATGTACTCATAAAGAGGGTAACGTTCGTACGATGCGAACGCAGAAATTCAAATACATTTTTTCTAACCTGATGATGACAAATACTATGTCGAAACGTCGTTAAAAGAAATTATACAAATTGACTGAATCAGACCTTTATTCCGAAAAATTGAAGAAAATATATACATATATATATATATATATATTTATATATATATATATATATAAAATGGAATAAATTCAATGGACTCGAAGAGAAGTGTTAACCGTAGACACGTGTTTCGGGCTCTCGACCCTCATCAGTACGGTGAAGAAGTGCAAGGATGAACAACACTTGGTAGAAAACGACAAATCAACGGAGTCAACAAACAGAAGCCAGCCGCACATTTGTGGTTTCGGTTAGCAGACCCTGCATTCCAGGGCAACAACCAACGTCACCACGGAGGCAGCTATAATCCGAGTCCAGGATTATAGAGATAAAAGGAAGGTATATCGAGGGGAATGTTGAACAAAATGGAATAAATTCAACGGACATAGCCCTATAATCCTGGACTCGGATGTCACGCAGGTAGCTATAGCTGCCTCCGTGGTGACGTTGGTTGTTGCCCTCGAATGCAGGGTCTGCTAACCGAAACCCAATTGTGCAGCTGGCTTCTGTTTGTTGACTCCGTTGATTTGTCGTTTTCTACCAAGTGTTGTTCATCCTTGCACTTCTTCACCGTACTGATGAGGGCCGAGAGCCCGAAACACTTGTCTTCGGTTAACACTTCTCTTTGAGGGCTATGTCCATTGAATTTATTCCATTTTGTTTAACAGTTCCCTCGATATACCTTCCTTTCATCTATATATATATATATATATATATATATATATATATATATATATATATACAGTGCTTCTCAAAAGTCCCCTCCCCCCCTCTTATTTTTGGAACGATTATACATAAACAAGTGAAATTTGGAAACTGAATATTAAAGGTTGTAAACTTCCCTACTAGTGATGATAGATGACGAAATCGTCAAAGATGACGTCAAAAGGCCATTGTGACCAATAATTTTGAATGGAACGCTACGCCAAGCCACACCTCTTTTAAAAGGTATCGAAAAACCTATTCAATGATACTAATTTTGTTTGTGTTTATGGCAGTTTTAATGGCTCATTAGTAAACATTAAAATTTTAATTCCATTCAGTATGATATTAATTACAGATTTAAGAATCAGTATCTACTTGAAGAAATTGCTCGAAGTGACCTCCATTTACTTCCTGACAGTGAAATATCCTATTTTTAAACTCTTCTCGTACTTTTGCAAATGTGTCTGCGGAAACAGCCTCACATTCTGCAACAATACGTTGTTTTAAAACGTCAATATTGTCAGGTTCAGTGGCGTAAACCTTCGATTTAAGGTACCTCCACAGAAAAAAATCCAAAGGTGTGAGGTCCGGTGATCGAGCTGGCCATTCCGTTGAACCTCGTCGTCCAATCCATCTACCACGATACTCCTCATCCAAATACCGTCTTACTGCACCGTAATAGTGTGGAGGAGCACCATCCTGTTGGAATGTTATTTCCAAATTGCCGAATTCATCTGGATTATCTTCCAAAATTTCAAGGATTAACAGTTCTATTGCGTTTTGCAACAGCTCAGATAAACCTCACCAGTTAAATTCGTATTTAAAAAAAGAGGCCCAACGATGTGGTTTCCCAGGATACCTGCCCAAACATTCACCTTCTGGGGAAATTGGGTATGTGTTTCACGAAACAGGTGAGGATTTGCGTCACTCCAATACCGCACATTCTGTGTATTTACATTTCCATTTAGATAGAAAGTACTTTCGTCACTAAAACAAATTGTTTTGACATAGTCTGGCTGTTGGTTAATTTTAGTTTCCATATTTTCACAAAATTCTAGTCTTTGGTCTGGGTCGTCGTCTGAGAGTTGATGAACCATTTTTGATTTGTATGGATGAAATTTGTTTTTTTTCAACACCCTGTGTACTGTACTTCGACTGACTTCACAGGTAGATGCAACGTGAGTTGTTGAAGAAGTAGGAATAACTATTACTTCTGTCAGTTTATCTATTTTTTTCTCATCATAAATTTGTGGTCTGCCAGATCGTTTCGCATCATTAATACTACCCGTTGTTCCAAACTTACGAAGAAGCTCCCTTAAATAAGTCCTCGAAACGGGGCGATCGGGAAACCTCTCATTAAAAATGCGTTCTGCTGCATGAATATTTTGTCCAGTTTCACCAAGAATTAGTATCACTGCTACTTTATCACCCAAAGCACGTACCATTTTGCTTCTTGAAGCACTTAAACGTTCGTCTCACAACAGTTTAACAAATTATTAAAATGTACAAAAATATTAAAAGTACCAAAAGCTGCTAAAACAGTTAAACGTTCGATCAACAATACACAAATTATTAAATGTACAAAAACTTGGACAATTACAAAAACGTCGAATTAGGGAGACTAACGAAAACGTCAGCTTATTTGACAACTATCCAGAGGCGGAGCTTGAATTTGGAATTTTAGTATTAACTGATTTAATTCATCACAGCTTTGCGTTTTTTAAAAGCGAGTTGCCAAAACTGCCATAAACACAAACAAAATTAGTATCATTGAATAGGTTTTTTCGATACCTTTTAAAAGAGGTGTCGCTTTCCGTAGGGTTCCGTTTAAAATTATTGGTTACAATGGCCTTGTGACGTCATCTTTGACGATTTCGTCATCTATCATCACTAGTAGGGAAGTTTATAACCTTTAATATTCAGTTTCCAAATTTCACTTGTTTATGTATAATCGTTCCAAAAATAAGAGGGGGGAGGGGACTTTTGAGAAGCACTATATATATATTTTTTTTTTCTCATGGTGAATGAAGACGATTTATTATCATTATTTTTCGGTCGCTGGAATTTTGCTTCCTTCTTCGGCAATCAAAATCAAATCGTGATAAACCATCTTACCTGACATTGTAACTGACGTCCTGCATTACTTCATCATTCCTGCTGAAATTCTACCCACCCTGCAAGGAAAACTACCCTGATATCGTACATCAACACGTGGTGAACACGACCCTCTGCAGTAAACTCGAAAAGGGGTTTTATGAACGTTATTGAAGAGGAAAATGTGTGCAAGAAAAATACTTCGGGTTACTGCGCTGGAAAACGATGAAAATGTAATGTGGGAAGAAGCTTTGTTATGGCTAGTGAAATAAAGCGGGGACGGGAATTTATTGATAGGTGAAAAATGCATGAGTCTGAACCCATCAACATGCACATAAAATAAGCTGCCAATTTTTTATTTTTATAATAAAAATGAGTTATCACCCCTCGTTTCGCCGTCTATTACAGCTCATATTTACATAACACCTAGTATTTTCTGAGACAATGTAGCCAGTAAAGAAAACTATGTGAATTTCTCACGAAATGACAGGTTTTATAAATGTTTTTCTCCAAAATATTTTTCATGCGAGTTCCAAACGATTCAAAGTGGAGATATCTCTCAACATGCCCACTTACTTGGATAAATATACTGTTGTGAAGTGCGTACATTTTATCCGATGTTTTTAATGAAATGTATCGAACATTTTCCGCGAAATTCTTCGAAAAGCACGTTTATTTCTAGGTGATTCTCTCCTGCGGCAGTTGTGCTCATTTTATTAAACGACGAAACCAAAAAGGAGGAGGTTCTCTATTCGACCCGTATATTTTATGTTTCTCCATCATATTTTTTTATTCCGATAATTCTTTTTTCAGTGAATAGGGTGTACTTCGAATTTGGTCCCATTTGAATCCGAAAGATGGAATCCACCCCTAAGGGTAGCGAAATGAAGGATATTGATCACTCACCCTCTGAATTCTGGTCCGTTAACCGATTCTATCAGGCATAACTTTGTAATGGGTTCTTCGATTTGGATGATTCTTTTTTTAATAGATAGGGTATACCTTATATTTGGATTTCCAAATGAATTAGCCACCCTTACGGGTAGAAAAATAAGGGATAATTGATTTTTCACTAGTGAACATTGGCACACACATACGTAGTTGACAATGACAGATCGCTACTGACATTATTCTTGTTCCGTCAAAATCAGTATATTTTATGACAGGATGGAATGATATACAAAGTAATGAAATAAACTAACCAGAACAACGAAAATAATTTATATTACAACAAATAGTAAAAGAGATAATCATATTATTTAACTGGTAATAGTTGAAATAAGGTGGGTAAGTAAGTATTTTGGAAGTAATCAAAAAACAAGTTTTTTTTTTTTTTTTTATGTTCTGGTTCCCACGAAAAGGGATATCCTGTAATGTTCACAGAACATCGTGGGAACCTAGGGAAAAAAGGTAGGAGTTGGTGTACTTCTTAAATTTCTGAAGGTTGTATGCCTCGGGGAACACCTCCCTAGGCAATGAGTTCCAAAGCCTCGCTGTTCGTTGGATGAACGAGTCTTTGGAAAGTGATGTTCTGCAGGTTTCCAAAGTGACCACGAAGGGGTGTGATGACTGAACTTGACGGGTTAATCTCGAAGAGACTGCCAAAGCAGGAACGATTGTTGATATTTCAGAAGAGCATCGCCCATGAAAATATCTATAAAATAGAGACAAATCGCCAACTTTTCTACGGTGTTCCAGACAAGTGAGCGAGTTTGTAAGCGAGGCATCACCGACGAGACGAATTGCCCTTTTTTGGACAGAATCCAATAGCCTCAGGATATGTTTAGGTGCCGCACTCCAAATATGGGAACAGTATTCCAGGACAGGTCGGATCTGTGCCTTATAGATCATAAGCAGCTGACTGGGGGTGAAATAGCTCTTGGCACGAAACAGAAAACCAAGTTTTGGGATGCACTTTTGGCAATGGACCTCACGTGATTTTCCCAGGAAAGGTTATTGCTGATAGTAATACCAAGCATCGATATGGATGGCTTCAGTGGTATGGTTACTCCTGACAAAGTTATGTTAGGCACAGTGAGATCGGCTTTTCTAGAGAAAAGACATGCTTGTGTTTTGTTTGCATTGAATTCTACCAAGTTATTAGATCCCCATTCGAGAATTGTTGCCAAGTCCATATTTATATTATTAACATTTCTTCCTCGTTCATTTCTGGTTTCACGGGCTGATATAGGGGCCCTGGAAGAGAAAGCGGTATGGAGGGTACTATCATCGGCAAAGCTGTGTACTGGACATGAAGTTGCTTTCAACAGGTCGTTGATGTGAAGTAGAAATAGTGTTGGTGCGAGAATGGATCCTTGCGGAACACCAGCATTTATGAGTAGAGTGTCAGATGAAACTCCATCGACCACTACATGGAGAGACCTGTTTGAGAGAAAACTAGCAAGCAGAGAACACAGCTGAGGGGCAAGCCATAAGACGGAAGCTTGGCGAGGAGTCCCTGGTGCCAAACTCGATCGAACGCCTTGGAGATATCTAATGCCACAGCTAAAGTTTCTCCATGCTTTTCAATAGATAGCTGCCATATATGTGAGACGTAAGCGAGCAGGTCACCAGTTGATCTCTGATGGCGGAAGCCATATTGCCTATCGTTGACAATTCCTGAGTCTTCCAGATATTTCATGAGCTCGATGTTGATGGCTTTTTCCATGACCTTTGAAATAATAGATAGCAGTGCGATAGGTCTGTAGTTGCTAGGTAGGGCCTTTTGCCTTTTTAGGGACTGGCTGTACTCTTGCAATTTTCCAATTGGACGGAAATACCCCAAATTGTAAGAGTGGTTGAACAACTTGCAAAGAACAGGTGTTAGTTCGGGGCACATTTCTTGAGAACAATCGGCGGATTCCGTCAGATCCACAGGCTTTGTTGGTGTTGAGACCCAGCAAAATCTTTCTGATAGTACGTTGGCGAAAGGTGATCTCGGCATGTGACTGTCAATAGGTGTAATGTTCGGGGTTGTTTTCCGATGAATCCAGAGTGGAATTTCCAGCAAATAGGTGCGCAAAGATATTGGCTTTTTCCTGGGCAGTCGTTGCTAGTGTTCCATCTTCTTTGGTTAGGGAGGAAATGAGCTGAAGTGAAATTTCTTCCCACAGCTTTGGCGAAAGACCAAAATGAACGGGATCCGTTAGGACATTCACCAAGTTTTGATCTTATTTTGGCTTTGTGGGCATCTTTGAGCTTCTATTGTCTCTTTACATATGCCTCTAGCCTCGACATATGCTGCTCTGGTCTCAGGGCCCGGATTTTTAGCCATCGATGGTATGCTGCCTGTTTGGAAGCCACAGCTCTAGAGCAGTTTCTGTTAAACCAGGTCTTATCGGATGATGTTCTTCTTTCGGTATTCGGTATGTAAGTTTGCATCCCCAACATGATGATTTCAGAAATTGTTTCAGCACATCGTGTTGGATCTACTGAAGAGAAACAAACTCTCTTCCATGGAAACGCTGAGAAAAACATACGAAGACCTTCCCAGTCGGCCGAATTGTAATGCCACATGAGACGGGGTGGTATTGTGCAGCTCGATGGTAAATGGAAAGAGCATGTTGTGGAGATGAGGGTGTGGTCAGAGTTTCCAAGTGGGGCACAAACTTCTATTCTATACGGGTCAGGATTGGTGGTGAGGAAAAGATCTAGTGTATTGGCAGACTGGTTGTTGACATCAGGGATGCGGGTTGGTAGCTCGACCAGTTGTTCTAGGCCATGAGTGATGGCGAAGGCCTCGGCTTGACGACCTGCATCATCTGTTTTGTTAGAGAATTTGAGCCAGGCAGCGTTATGTACATTAAAATCTCCCATGATTATGGTTTCAGCTGTTGGATGGTTCTCCTGAATGTAGTCCAGTTTGAGTGATAAAACTCAAAGAGGTCGTTATATGAAGGTTCATTAGGTGATAGATAAAGGCAGCAGAGGAACTTAGTCAGTTTGGTATCAGATAGCTTGAACCACATCACATCAAAGTCTTTCGGTTCCAAACTCTCTTCACGCTGGCATGAAAGGTTAGCCTTGGCGTAAAGGCAAACTCCACCTTTGAACCTGAATCGAGAATGGAGTTCGTAACCAGGACAAAGCATATGGACCTTGTTGGTGGACGAGTTTACTTGTGTTTCTGTTAGAGCCAGAATATCCGGTTTTTCCGTCTGTAGGTGATGGTGGACGTCATTGATGTTCTTGTTGATGTTGCAAAAATTAATTTTTAATGTTGAGTCCCCTCGAGTACCTCTCGCCCGGAAATCCGAATGGAGAGGTATTTTACTTCCGGAGTGTTTTACTCTAGGAGACTTCATCATTATTACTATTGTTCATCATTATTACTATTACCTGAAAATAAAGAAGGAATTGGGGAAAAGGAAAGAGGGAGACCGGAAAGTATCGACCAAACACTGAAACATGGAATGGTCCATTTCACAGCACACAAAGTCGATATGGTGGTATTTCACCGGGCGATGAGACCATCTTCCACCTACGGTTATCCTTTTAGTCGCCTCTTACGACAGGCAGGATTTACCATGGGGCTATTCTAAAGCCGACCCCATACGACATGTAGGTAGGTAGTAATTGGGAGATTTTAGCCACAAAATTGAAAAATAAAACTTTTAACAGAAACTCGATGAAATGGTAAAGTGAATTAATAAAACTTTTAAAATTCGGTGAAAAGCAAAATTAATACCTTCTAGTCTAAACGATAATTGAGCTCCTGAACTAATGTAAGTAACTGATTTTGAGTCGGCGCCAAACAAACTACCAATTGAATTAGGTGAAGCGTAAAATGATGGCAGCGAGATGCACGGCTGCGTTTTGATGACTTCTTTCATAGATAATGATCTTCGATCATTGTTTGTTTGGCGCCGACTCAAAATCAGTTACTTACATTAGTTTAGGAGCTCAATTATCATTTAGACTAAGAAGGTTTATTTTATTTTTTGCTTTTCAGTTGATTTTTTCGTCGGTTTAATTTTTTGTTAAAAAGTTTTTATTTTTTACTTTTCAGTTCCGTATTTCGTCGGTTTGATTTTTTGTTAAAAAGTTTTTATGAATGCCGAAGTGTCAAGTAGCATCGTTCCCAAACTAAAATAAATTATTGAAATTGAACCCATTTCAGAATCAGTGGATTCATTGTAAAATTTACCTTTCCTACTTCTAGTTGTCCGATTAACGTGAAATTTGGCAGGAGTTCATAATTCCGGTGGAAATGCATTATGGAATTTTTGCTAGGGAAAAAACAAAATGGCGGCTCCAATATGGCGGACGAGTTTTGTGATCATGGTTCGATTCTATTCAAAATTGGTGTGTGGAGATTTTTGTGGTCGGACATTATGATGTTTTAGTTAAAATTCATGAATTCAATATGGCGGCTCCAAGATGGCGACTTGATTTGTTATTATGGCCCAATTCTATTCAAAATTAGTATGTGGGTTTTCTTGGGGTCGGAGATAATAATTTTTTGTCAGAATTCAATAAGATGAAGGATAATTGAATCAAATTGATGGAAAAATAATTCAAGCAAGCTTTTATACAAATGCACTAGAAAGGAAAACATTATTTCTTCAATTACTTGACCTAGGGTATTCTGTGAGTAGCAGATTCAAAAGCTTGCCGCGAATATAAAATGCGTATTTTTGCGCGGTAAGATTTTGAATCTGCTATTAACAGAATAACCTAGGCCAAACAATTGAAAACCATATTTTTTCCTTTTCAGTGAATTTGTATAAAAGCTTGCTTTATTTTTTTTTAATATTTAAATATTTAGAACCGCCGTGTATCATGTGGGCTTCTGTGCAGCACTGTTCAATGTTCGTTTTTCCTGGAAAATCAAGAGCCGCAGTAATATTTGAATTGTTTTTTTCTTCGAAGGGGATTATTTTCAAGTTCGAAAGCTCGAATTGCAGTAAAGCCCGTTTTCTTGATTGACACCCCTGCCGCTGTTTCGTTTTCTGCCATTCTCCCTTCCAATTATACCGATAAAAACACTTAAGGATGATTCCACAATATATTTCCCTATCCAGCATTACCAAAACGATTTGGGAATCACCAAGAAATGCTTTGGGATAATGAACACCCCGTTTACTCTGCCAATTAGTGAAACTTTTAGAAACGAGTGTATCTCTTACAGACTAGTCGAAAATTAATTTTTAAATGATTACATTACGAGGAAAAATTACACCCATATTTCCATTGAGACAGTGAAAAATAAAATTATATCGTTCTATGGGTTTTTGAAGTACGAATTTTTCATTTTTTCATTGTTCTGAAACCAACAGTTGAACTAGTATACAGGGTATTCCAAACTCGTTACAAGTAGACGTGGCAATATTTTTAAGAGATGGGATACAAAATTTCAAGTATTTTTCTCTAGCAGTTCTACAGAAACGTCTAATAGGCCATACTCTGTATATCGATAGTTTTCAATATAGGCATTTCCATTTTTTTGTCAATTTGATGATTGAAATAAAAAATAGGTTGTATAATGATTACCCAGAAATGACGAGAACCTATAGAACCTATAGAAGAACAACCCATCTTTAATCTTTTTACCAGCATCTATTGAAAGCAATTCTGCTATCTCCTTTCATTATGATGGAATTATTTATATTGCAATTATTTTAGACCTCCGTTTGATCACATCTGCGTTTTTCGAGAATAAATAGACGCTGAAAACTGACTAGAGAAAGTTATTTCAGTTTTTTGTCCCATGGTGTAGGTGTGACGGCATTTATGAACATATGTGTTTATATTTGGCATTTATTTTATAATCACATGACGAAAATCGATGCCAGAAAAGTATAAGTGCTGCTGAACTTGAATATGATGGTTTCGAAAAGCTTGTTTGATACTGTCTCTTAATAGAGATTCGATCAAGTACATGCTCATTTATTGGGATCATCTATACCTCATATAGAAATGAAAAAGAGTAAAGAAACATTATAAATGCAATCCTCAAAAAATGTATTCTGGGTACTCATAAGTAATAGCCAGGTCGTTGAAGGTAATATTTGTAATTGTGTTTAAAAAGGTCTTTACTGAAAAAAATATCATAGTACCTACTGTTCAAAGTTCTGAATGGCGATATTTTCTGTTCACAGTTGCTGCAACAGTGAATTCATACTCGTGATAATGTGTTGTTTGCTATACCATTTCATCATTCCAATTACGAGTAGCATTGCGATTAGGTAATATGAATTTAATTGCAATGGATTTTGTCTGACACGATTGAATCTTGATTCTTTCAAAAAATAATCACAAGCATTGAATAGCTGGCTTTATTGGCCTATTAATGTCATAGAAACAGAAAACACCAAGGAATCAAACGATATAATACACAAACTGAACAAGAAATTCACAGCTGTCAGACAATTATTTTGTTGAGCATTCGGCAACGTCTAATAGGGAAGCCAACTTTCAAAAATAATTTTTACTAGTTCTATTGATATTCAACGCAATTTATTCGAAACTACACCTTAGTAATGTCGGATTATATCCATTCTTAGTTGAATGAGGATGAAGTTTGTCATCCACCACTGATAAAACATTATAGGGTTTGCGCTTTGATCGAAAATGCCGACCATAAGCGGATATTTACTTCAAATATAACTTTGCCATTTCTGTTTAAAAACAAATTTCAGAAAACTATTTGGAAAAGGAGATTATTGAAAGATTTATCTGATGTTAGATTTGTATGAAGAAAACTTTAAATATCTATGATTATGGTATAAAATCATACGAATAAGAATTTAAGTATTTGATAAGAATTTTCTTTTGATTCTAGTGGAATGAATTGAAAAAAACAATTGTGATCTCTTTGCATAAAGGCGGTGACTTTCAAATTTTCGCCCAATCTCATTATTGTCAACCTTATCCAAAATCATGGAAGAACTAGTTAAAATGAGGATGATGATACATCTGACAAAAAATTATATAATAAGCCATTCCCAATTTGAATTCCAAAACTCAAAAAATACAAATGATGCAATTTTCTCATTGCTAGAAGACACCTATATAACTTTAAACAATGGAGAAGCAGTTGCAGCAGTATTCTGTGACTTTTGGAAGGCCTTCGATTGTGTCAAACATGAAATAATGCTGCAAAAGTTACAGTTTTATGGCTTTAGAAATACCTCATTAAACTGGTTTCAGACATACTTATCAGATAGGATTCAAGTAGTTAAAACCAAAGCTAAACATTCTAACACAGAAAAAATTTCTGTGGGAGTAGGTACCTCAGGGGTCAGTGTTGGGTCCTGTACCATTCCTTTTGTACATAAACGACCTAGCAACCATCCGTATTCAAGGAAAATTCACCATCTTTGCTGATGACACCACTATCTTATGGCACGGAAGGGACATAAATCATTAAAAAAAACACTTGTTCTTGATCTAGCGGAAACAAAGAAATACCCTTTGCTTCAATTTGGGAAAACCAAATTTAGTAACATTCAAATTTAACTTTGATAATCTATGCTTATAGAATCACAATATTATAAATAAGCCACACACTGAGTTCTTAGGTGTGGTTATTGACAAGAACTTCGCAATAAAAATTTAGCCTCAGATCGTGTGCTTCTCTTTGATTGAATCTCATTTGAGGTATGGCATTGCATTTTGGAGTTCATGCAGTAATCGGTTGGTCGTATTTATACTATAAAAAAGAGCAATTAGATACCTGTGCAAAGCTCAATATCGAGATCACTGCAAACCACTATTCATTGAACAACACATTTTAACGCTCCCCTGTATATTCATCCTGGAATCTGTATGTATACTCATCCTGGAATCTGTATGCCTCATTCACAAGAAATATTATAATCCAACCTTAGAAAAAATTAGAATATATGGGACAAGGAATAAAGCTTGCATTCCCTTACCTATTCCTAAGTTTTTTGTTTTTTTTTTATGTTCTGGTTCCCACGAAAAGGGATATCCTGTAATGTTCAGAGAACATCGTGGGAACCAAGGAAAGAAGGTAGGAGTTGGTGTTCTTCTTAAATTTCTGGAGGTTGTATGCCTCGGGGAACACCTCCCTAGGCAATGAGTTCCAAAGCCTCGCTGTTCGTTGGATGAACGAGTCTTTGGAAAGTGATGTTCTGCAGGTCTCCAAAGTGACCACGAAGGGGTGTGATGACTGAACTTGACGGGTTAATCTCGAAGAGACTGCCAAAGCAGGAACGATTGTTGATATTTCAGAAGAGCATCGCCCATGAAAATATCTATAAAATAGAGACAAATCGCCAACTTTTCTACGGTGTTCCAGACAAGTGAGCGAGTTTGTAAGCGAGGCATCACCGACGAGACGAATTGCCCTTTTTTGGACAGAATCCAATAGCCTCAGGATATGTTTAGGTGCCGCGCTCCAAATATGGGAACAGTATTCCAGGACAGGTCGGATCTGTGCCTTATAGATCATAAGCAGCTGAGTGGGGTGAAATAGCTCTTGGCACAAAACAAAAACCAAGTTTTTGGGATGCACTTTTGGCAATGGACCTCACGTGATTTTCCCAGGAAAGGTTATTGCTGATAGTAATACCAAGCATCGATATGGATGACTTCAGTGGTATGGTTACTCCTGACAAAGTTATGTTAGGCACAGTGAGATCGGCTTTTTAGAGAAAATACATGCTTGTGTTTTGTTTGCATTGAATTCTACCAAGTTATTAGATCCCCACTCGAGAATTGTTGCTAAGTCCATATTTATATTATTAACATTTCTTCCTCGTTCATTTCTGGTTTCACGGGCTGATATAGGGGCCCTGGAAGAGAAAGCGGTATGGAGGGTACTATCATCGGCAAAGCTGTGTACTGGACATGAAGTTGCTTTCAACAGGTCGTTGATGTGAAGTAGAAATAGTGTTGGTGCGAGAATAGATCCTTGCGGAACACCAGCATTTATGAGTAGAGTGTCAGATGAAACTCCATCGACCACTACATGGAGAGACCTGTTTGAGAGAAAACTAGCAAGCAGAGAACACAGCTGAGGGGGCATGCCATAAGACGGAAGCTTGGCGAGGAGTCCCTGGTGCCAAACTCGATCGAACGCCTTGGAGATATCTAATGCCACAGCTAAAGTTTCTCCATACTTTTCAATAGATAGCTGCCATATATGTGAGACGTAAGCGAGCAGGTCACCAGTTGATCTCTGATGGCGGAAGCCATATTGCCTATCGTTGACAATTCCTGAGTCTTCCAGATATTTCATGAGCTCGATGTTGATGGCTTTTTCCATGACCTTTGAAATAATAGATAGCAGTGCGATAGGTCTGTAGTTGCTAGGTAGGGCCTTTTTGCCTTTTTTTAGGGACTGGCTGTACTCTTGCAATTTTCCAATTGGACGGAAATACCCCCCAATTGTAAGAGTGGTTGAACAACTTGCAAAGAACAGGTGTTAGTTCGGGGGCACATTTCTTGAGAACAATCGGCGGGATTCCGTCAGATCCACAGGCTTTGTTGGTGTTGAGACCCAGCAAAATCTTTCTGATAGTACGTTGGCGAAAGGTGATCTCGGGCATGTGACTGTCAATAGGTGTAATGTTCGGGGGTTGTTTTCCCAATGAATCCAGAGTGGAATTTCCAGCAAATAGGTGCGCAAAGATATTGGCTTTTTCCTGGGCAGTCGTTGCTAGTGTTCCATCTTCTTTGGTTAGAGGAGGAAATGAGCTGGAAGTGAAGTTTCTATCATGTATGAAAGTCAAGGATTGTATGATCATCTGCCACGAATCTATGAAAATATATCTTCCTTGAAGAGCTTCGGAAAAACTGTAAAAAAGTCGCTATTACAGAGGGCTTACTATAACCTGCAGGAGTATTTCAATGACGTACTGTAGTTATTTCAACACGGTCTTGACAAGTGATATTCAATGAATATTTTACTCATTTATATTTATATTTATTTTTAAATTATATATTCTTTCTTTCAACCTGTGCGATATATTTGCGTTTTCATTCATTTGTTACAATTATTTTAATAGGGATGTTATTGTTTTGTTTGTTCTACTTATTTATTAAATACTTATATGAATTGTGACAATACTTGATGTGTGATGTCTCTTTTTATTTTCATTATTAAATTTTATATTTTAAATTCTTTTTATAATGAATCTATTTTTAATATTTTGTTTTAGTGCATGCTTTGCAATAAGACTTCCATCTTCACAATAAGTTCTTTTTATTTATTATTTTGATTTTAAATGGTTATTCGCCTCTTCAACGTGTTAAATGAAAACAAACACTGCACAAAATTCAATTTTATTCTACTTAACTGCCATATTTCTGACCTCAGGATTTAATTACTCTCCTATTTCCGAATACAGTATGGCATTTCCACATTTGGACTTTTAGTTAGAGGCAATAAATTTCCATTTAGAAAGTTTGATAGCTCGTTCCTATGCAGTTTGTTATTATTTCCAGAAACTTCCACGAACTTTTGAACCGGTATGAAAAGTTCCGAATAACACATTCTCCAACAATATGTTTGCTTTTATTCGAAAGATGAATTCATTTCATTCGAGATCGATAATCAATATTGGGTGGAACCAATGAAAGATATCAGCAATATATGGTTCATCGGAAATTGAAAGTTTATGGGTAATTGACAATCAGGGAGCTTCTGCTTTGAGTGTTTTAATTGGCGGAGGAATTTCAGCCAGACACAGACGAATCGAGAATGTAATTAAGCTGAAAAAGTTATCTTGATTATAAAAAAGGCAAGGTCAGAATTAAATGGATGGAGTACATTATTTTTGACGAATTTGGTTCAGATGAGGCCCATTAAATGGTTATTGACGCACTTTTAAACAAGGATGCGGAGAATGCCCCATTTTATGAAACAGAATTGTAACAGCATGTCAATAGATTTTATACAGAGCTTACCCAGAGTGTACGGTTATTATTTGAACAAATACAGGAATTAACAGAAATATTAGATATATGAGCTCCTTATTGATGGATCTTTCCACCATAGGCAATAATGAGCCTTTAGTTTTTGGGAATAGTGTCCTATGATTTTTTGGGAACGAGCTTCACTCGAACTGTTTTCTAGTTGAATGGGAAGTTGCCGATATTGTACGATGTGTATCCATCATTCAATTCAACAGATTCACCGTGAATCCAAAAAAATCGAGATACTGGCCACGGCTTTCCGAAAGTAAATTTTTCATACATAAAAATGTCCGCTGAAATAAAAAACGCGACCACCTCGTCGATAGGACATGGGATAAGGGAGCTATCACTATTTTTCCGCCATCGCAACGACGTTTCGAGACTTTGCTCCTTATCCGAGGACCTATCGACGAAGAAGTTACATTTTTGAGTTCAGCGGACTTTTTTACGTATGAAAAATTTATTTTCGGAAAGCCGAATGTGTCGCGCATATACCCACAGAAAATTTCATTCAACTTCAACTTCAGAACCATTCAAGATAATTCAACCAACTTTTTTCCAATCGATTCTTCAGGCCTTAGCGCATCTTTTGAGATACAAGCGAACTAGGAGTCGATGTTTTGAAAATGGCGATTACTACGATTTTTTGAAAATGGCAATTTCTCGACTTTTTCAAATGCAACACCCTGTATTTTATTGTATCATATTCAAGTCGTTCAGAATGAACCGTAAAAATGCCACAGATATTGGAAAATGCGTTTTTGTGAAATTTCAGCAAAGTTTTGTTGAAAAAATGTTTTTTGTTTAATTCTCAAAAATTATGAGCTACAAGTTCCAACTCTGATATCTTCGGTTGTAAGAATTCAACCAGTCAATTATGGCATCAAATGATTATTCAATGATTTCATAAAAATCGGTTCATTCGCAAATACTTGGGATTCAAAACTAATATATGCCCGGTTGACAATGCGAGATTTTCGAAACATTCCCTAGATGAATATCAAAATTCAAAATCCAATAACGATTTTTCTGTCGCTGGCGGTGGCATAATATATTCTGCCGTGAAATCGGCAACGAGGATTTTCTTATTCCATCTTTTCAGGACAACCCAACTGGCATGCCAAGCCAAGTCCGCTAATATAATCACGAATCTCTAGGTTCATTTTTTAGCCTTTGTTGAGCCTCATAATGATGGATATAACAACGTTGGATTTTATTTTCGAAGAATGTTATTTCGGAATAACTGTTTCACGAATCACTTCTTCCGGATTAATTTCCAAACCAAATGATAATTGATACTTCAAGACATCTATTACATGGAGTACGTAACTTTATCGCCAACAGTGCCCGCGGGCCAGTTCTTCGGCTATTGTCTCGTAGTAGAAATTAGTTTCGACTATAATTACTCATTTGCACGGTTGGAGACTTGGATAAATATTCACAATAATGCATGAATGCTCTTCGAAAACCACTTGGACACACCGTTGGTCAGCTAGTCTCGAATAGAAAAAAATTACATTACAAAACTTTAGCATCTTCAATTATGGGGAGCTCGCGTGCATTATGGGGATTTGGGTGCCAACTCTTTTTTTCTCTGGATACGTTCCAGGTGCTTATTTTCATGTTTTTGATTCGTTTCTCCCATTCTCTTGGTATTCCTGACTTTTATCATTTTATATATTGGGTTTTTTCTTCATTCCTAGATGTAGAGGTCTAATCCATTGAAGACCTGTCATTTTTAGTTAGTTTCTGTCTTCGGTTGTTTTTAATCTTCAATCTTCCTCAAGTCTTTGTCTTCTGTGTTCCATTTCCATTTACAATCAATTTCTTATAGCACATTCAAGTTGTATTTCCTTCAGCTTTGTTTTCCTGTGCTCTTTCTTTGATTATGGATTATACTTGTTTTTCGGATTTTGTTAGGTCATCATAAATGTATATACTTCTATTTTTTGTAACCCTTGGTTTTCTTTTATTCACCATTATCTTTCCAATGTTTGAATTTTTATTAGATGTTTTATTTTCCCATTTCCCTTGCCTCTTTTTCAACTTCTGTCTATAATTCTTGCTGCATGAACTCTTCTAATTCGTTTCTCATAGCCGATTTCCATGTCATAGCCGATTTCTCCTTGCCTTCTTCTAATTCCTCAATTTCTGCATGCAACACCATCTTTTTCTTTTTCATTTCTTGGTTTTTCCGTTTATTTTTAATTTCTTCAATTTTCCTCATAATACCCCTAAAAAGGACACAAGCATAAATAGGTACATGATACAAAACCCTCGTACTGTGCTATTTGGCGTGGAAAACATATGTAAATAGGACACATCGACAAGCATTTCCATTTATGACAACGTTTAAAACCGCGCCAACGCCGTTATATTTTTGCCTCAAGATTTCTATCAGGGCAAAGTTGCGTGCGTACTTCATTAATTAATTGCACTTTTCATCGCGAAAATTACACAATACCGTGAAATAAATTCAACGTTCATGCTGAATATCAATGCGGCAGTTCTATTTCGATGGTTCTATGAATAAGCCTCATTTTTATAGCGTCTGTTTATTCTCCTAATGACTGATGAATATTGTGTTCTCAATGCATAACCGAATATACACCTGTATGCACGGCAACTCGCAAAACCTCTTCAACATTTCAAAATGCGTTGAATTGTACTTCATCAGGAAGGACTTCAGATGCCCTGTCTGATTATTTTTTCAAAAAATTGATAATTCTCAATTGAAACAAAAACTTTTTAACAAAAAATTAAACCAACGAAATACGGAAATGAAAAGTAAAAAATAAAATAAACCTTCTTAAACCCTTATTACACTATCCCTTTTTCATGCCTATTTGTCTGCCTGACTACCCGTGGCTGAAATTTTAAACAAATACGCATGCGCGCGTGGCTATTTTGTTGATTGTTTCAGGCGTGAAAATAAATAGGACTGGTTCTATTTTTTCCGCCTGAATCGAGGGGATTTCAAGGACGTTTGTGGAAATGTCAGGTTTGCCAAAACAGGACTTGACATAACCAACAAATAGATGAAATTAATCACATAGTTTTCGTTTTGTTCAGTGTGACAGAAAAGAAGAAAAAATCGTGTGCCAGGTAAAGCAAAAGTTTGGGGGTATTTCCGTCCAATTGGAAAATTGCAAGAGTACAGCCAGTCCCTAAAAAAGGCAAAAAGGCCCTACCTAGCAACTACAGACCTATCGCACTGCTATCTATTATTTCAAAGGTCATGGAAAAAGCCATCAACATCGGTTAAGGAAGGCTTCCGCCATCAGAGATCAACTGGTGACCTGCTCGCTTACGTCTCACATATATGGCAGCTATCTATTGAAAAGTATGGAGAAACTTTAGCTGTGGCATTAGATATCTCCAAGGCGTTCGATCGAGTTTGGCACCAGGGACTCCTCGCCAAGCTTCCGTCTTATGGGTTGCCCCCTCAGCTGTGTTCTCTGCTTGCTAGTTTTCTCTCAAACAGGTCTCTCCATGTAGTGGTCGATGGAGTTTCATCTGACACTCTACTCATAAATGCTGGTGTTCCGCAAGGATCCATTCTCGCACCAACACTATTTCTACTTCACATCAACGACCTATTGAAAGCAACTTCATGTCCAGTACACAGCTTTGCCGATGATAGTACCCTCCATACCGCTTTCTCTTCCAAGGCCCCTATATCAGCCCGTGAAATCAGAAATGAACGAGGAAGAAATGTTAATAATATAAATATGGACTTAGCAACAATTCTCGAATGGGGATCTAATAGCGGTAGAATTCAATGCAAACAAAACACAAGCATGTCTTTTCTCTAGAAAAGCCGATCTCACTGTGCCTAACATAACTTTGTCAGGAGTAACCATACCACTGAAGCCATCCATATCGATGCTTGGTATTACTATCAGCAATAACCTTTCCTGGGAAAATCACGTAGGTCCATTGTCAAAGTGCATCCCAAAACTTGGTTTTCTGTTTCGTGCCAGAGCTATTTCACACCCAGTCAGCTGCTTATGATCTATAAGGCACAGATCCGACCTGTCCTGGAATACTGTTCCCATATTTGGAGTGCGGCACCTAAACATATCCTGAAGCTATTGGATTCTGTCCAAAAAAGGGCAATTCGTCTCGTCGGTGATGCCTCGCTTACAAACTCGCTCACTTGTCTGGAACACCGTAGAAAAGTTGGCGATTTGTCTCTATTTTATAGATATTTTCATGGGCGATGCTCTTCTGAAATATCAACAATCGTTCCTGCTTTGGCAGTCTCTTCGAGATTAACCCGTCAAGTTCAGTCATCACACCCCTTCGTGGTCACTTTGGAGACCTGCAGAACATCACTTTCCAAAGACTCGTTCATCCAACGAACAGCGAGGCTTTGGAACTCATTGCCTAGGGAGGTGTTACCCGAGGCATACAACCTTCAGAAATTTAAGAAGAACACCAATTCCTACCTTCTTTCCCTAGGTTCCCACGATGTTCTCTGAACATTACAGGATATCCCTTTTCGTGGGAACCAGAACATAAAAAAAAAAAAAGTTGAAACAAATAGTCCAGAAGGGAAACAAACTGAAAGATAAACTTTAGTCACTATCTTCCATCGTCAAGATAGTGACTAAAGTTTATCTTTCAGTCGCAGATGATTCCACATCTGATTTTATGAACATCCTGTTTATATTTTCAACAAATCAATCTACCATACCCCATGACAGGTTTTAATGTCAGAAAACACTAACTTCAAAGTGTCTCTCCAAAAGAAATGATTCTAACTTTTTCCATCTTTGCAAAGTGAGATTGCTTCTTGAAAATGTGTTTCCCATTTCTTCCGGTCTTCCTGATGATCGTGGAAGCGTGAAATAGATTTTCGTCGACAAAAATGTATTGAAGACCTAGTGAATGCGATGTCTCTCCTGCGTCAATGTTACGAATGATTTCTGGTGAGTACTCTCTTTTGGAAAACATTCTTCTTTGCCTCATTCATCTTTATGAGTTCTTAATTAAGACTGGAATATAAAATCGAATAACTATCTGAATGAAAATGCAAATTTTCAATTTCAGATTTTTTCTTTTGAGTTAGGGCCTTTTCAGAATATCTATCAGATGTAGTTCAATGTCCAGCGTGGCTTTAGCCGGGGAAGTAGTTGTTTTCTGTTAGACATTCACAAAAAATAAATAGTCCAGGTATACTAAATTACTTAATCATTTAAGGTAAATGTCAATTCTCCTTAGGTTTGCAGCTCTGAAATTAGCGCCTGAAACAATCATCAAAAAGGCACGGTGTAATAGTGCCAGTTATTTGGGGAAATTCAGCCAACAAATAGCCATGAAAATAAGCACAAAAATAGGCACGAAAAAGGCATAGTGTAATAAGGGTTTTAGTCTCAGTAACTAAGCTCCTAAACTAATGTAAGTAACTAGTTTTGAGTCGGCGCCAAACAAACTAGCAAATGAATTAGGTAAGGCGTAAAATGATGGCTTCGAGTTGCGCGGTGACATTCTGATAGTTTTTTTGAAGTAATTTAATGATGTGCGTTGATTGTTTGTTTGGCGCCGACTCAAAATTAGTTACTTACATTAGTTTAGGAGCTTAGTTACTGAGACTAAGAAGGTTTATTTTATTTTTTACTTTTCAGTTCCGTATTTCGTCGGTTTAATTTTTTGTTAAAAAGTTTTTATTTTTCAATTTTTTATGGCTAAAATAAACTAATCAATACCTACTTGTTTTTTGATTACTTCCAAAATACTTACTTACCCACCTTACTTCAACTATTACCAGTTAAATGATATGATCATCTACTTTTACTATTTGTTGTAATATAAATTATTTTTGTTGTTCTGGTTAGTTTATTTCATTACTTTGTATATCATTCCATCCTCCCATAGAATATAATGGTTTTGACGGATGTGGAACAGAAATAATGTCAGTAGCGATCTGTCATTGTCAACTACGTATGTGTGTGCCAATGTTCATAAGTGATAAATCAACTATCCCTTATTTTTCTACCCATGAGGGTATATAATTCCATTCGAAATCTAAATTATTTTTTTTTTTTGTTCTGGTTCCCACGAAAAGGGATATCCTGTAATGTTCAGAGAACATCTTTGGGAACCGGGGGAAAAGGGGGGTTTGGGTGTTCTTCTTAAATTTCAAGGTTGTATGCCTCGGGAACACCTCCTAGCGGAGTTCCAAACCCCCTGTTCGTTGGATGAACGGTTTTTGGAAATGATTTCTCGGTTTAAAAGTGACCACAAAGGGGGTGTGATGACGGGGCGACGGTTTAAATCTCGAAGAACTGCCAAAGCGGGAACGATTGTTGATTTTCAAGAACCCTAAAAACAAAAATAAACCCCAACTTTCGCTTTTAAAATGAAATTTTAAAGGGGTGGGCCGGGGACAAAAAACCCAAATTGTTTACCCCCCAAAATGAACGGACGGGAAGGGGAAATCTTGTTTTGTTTCCCTTTACCAAAAACCGGGGACCCAAATTTTTTTTAAAAAATTGTTATTTCAACATTTTCTTCCTCGTTTATTCTGTTTTTCAAAAAAAAAGTTTTTTTCCTGAAAAAAGAAAAAAAGCCGGTTTTTTGAAACCCCTCTTTTGGGGGCAAAACCCTGGGGAAACATGAGGTTACTCAACTTAAAATTTTTGGGAAATTTTGGAGAAAAGGGGTGCGGAAGGACCTTGGGGAACACCAGTTTTTGGTAAATTGGGGGTGTCCATAAAACCCGGGAATTTTGGCCAAACGGGGCCGCGAGGGGCACCGGGCGGAAGCGGCGGGGGTCCCTTCCCAAAACTCTGGGCCCGGAAATCTATACGGCGAATTTCTCCATGTTTTTCAAGATGCTGCCATTTGGGGGTAAAGGCGGGCCCCGGTGTTTCCGAGGGGAACCAACCCATCGTTAAAACCCTAGTCTTAGATATTTCGCCCGAGTTTGGTTTTCCCAAACCTTTGAAAAATTGGTCGAACCCCATTTTGGGGGGCCTTTTTTCCAGGGACTGGCTGTCTCTTCTTTCGGGGGGAAAAAAACCCCAAATTGAAAAGGTGGTTGAACCTTCATAGAACGGGTGTTGGGTTCGGGGCTTTCGGAACTCGGCGGGTTCTAGACCCAGGGGCTTTGTTGGTGTTTGGGGGCCCAGCAAATTTTCCCGATTCGTTGACGAGGGTGATCCGGGCTGGTGTCAAGGTTTGTTTCGGGGTTTTTTTCCCCTAATCGGGGGAATTTCCCCAGCAAATAGGTGCGAAAAGATGTGGTTTTTTTCCTGGGCGGTCTTGCTGGTGCCCCTTTCTTTGGTTGGGGGAAATAGCGGGAAAGTAAAATTTTTTCCCCAAGTTTTCAAAAACCAAAATAACGGGATCCGTTGGACTTGAATTTTTGATCTTTTTTGGCTTTGTGGGATTTTTTTGGGCATTCTTTGTCTCTTTAATCCTCTGCCTCGACATTGTTTCGGTCTCGGGGGCCCGGTTTTTTTAGCCATCATGGTATGCTGCCTTTTTTGGAAGCCACGCTCTAGAGCAGTTTTTTCCAGGTTATCGGATGGTTTTTTCCCTTTGATTTTAGAAGTTTGCCCCCCAACGATAAATTTAGAATTGTTAGCACTGTTTTGGATTTTGAAGAGAAAACAAACTCTTTTCCCAGGGAAAACCCTGAAAAAAACATCAAGCCCTTTCCCCGTCCCCCGGGTGGTCCAAAGGGGGGGTGGTTTTTTGCTGTGGTAAATGGAAGGCATGTTGTGGAATTGGGTGTGGGTTTCCCAAAATGGGGCATAAACCTATTCTATCGGGTCGGGGGGGTGGTGATATAGGTATACCCTATCTATTAAAAAATCACCCAAAATCGGGGGCTACAAAGTTATGGAAAGAATCTTTAAACCCCAAGAATTCAGGGTGATTAATACCCTTCTTTTTTTTTCCCCCTTGGGGGTGGATTTCATCTTTTAAATTCAAATGGACCATTTGAATACCCTATCCTGAAAAAAAAAATTATGGAAATGGCCCCTAAAAAAAAAGTTATTGACCCTTTGATGGAAAAAAAAAAAAAGGGTACAAAGGGCCTCCCCCTTTTTTTTGGTTTCCCTTTAAAAAATTAACTTTTAACATTAAGAATATCAGCACTTTTACAAATCAGCGGTGGGGCCCTATTCTTAAAAAAAATGTTTTTTTAAAAATGGTTTTATAACATTTAACAATAATTTTTGGAAAACAAACCCACCCATAAAATAACCCCATGTTTCCCTCAATTTCCTTGTACCTTAAAGGTTTTTTTTTTTCGTAAACGACCTCCACCATCCTTAAGGAAAATGATTTTCCCTTTTAATTTTCCCCCAATTTTTTTGGTATGGTGATTTTTTTTTCGGGAAAAAAAACCCCCGTGTTTTCAAAATACAGGTGTAAAAAGATGAAAGGAACTTTCTCTCGTTTTTTTACAATTCCGAAAATTAAAAAACGCCTATTTATTCTGGGCCTTTCCAATGTTGTACAATGTCATTGATCTGTTTCCATTATATTTTTTTCTTTTTGCTCATAAACGAAAAAAAAATTCCAATTCGTTTAAATTTAAAAACAACCAGTGTACCTGTAAAAATTAAAATTAAATTTACCCTTGATGAACCCCCTCAATCTGGATCTGACCCTCCCAAAAAAAAAAAGTTGATGGTGCCCTCTTAAGACCACGACCCTTTTTCATGCCAAATGTGGTGAAAATGGTGTTTTTTTTCCTAAATTTTCCGACCTCGACGCTTGTTCCGTTCAAAGTTGGGGAGGGAGGGTTTTTGTCCTCCTGTTTTGTCCAATGTTCACGGGAAAAATCAATTACCCCCATTTTACTACCTGGGGTATTTTTTTCTTTCCCCAAATTAAAATATGTAAACTAAAGGTATACCCTATCTAATAAAGAAAGAATCATCCTAAAAACCCCAAAAAATTTGCCTGTAGAATGGTTGGGGAAAAAAATTAGGGGTAAACATAATATCCCCCTTTTTCCCCCTAGGGATGGTTTTAAATTAAATTTTCCGTCGAAGTACCCCCTTTTAATGAAAAAGAGTCATGGAAATCAACTGCTCGGGAAAAGTTGTGCTGATCTACATAAAAAAAAATCGCCTCGACTGAATCCTTTTTTTTTGGTTTCGTGGGTTAAAAAAATTTGGTTTTGTCGGTATTAACATTGTCTGAAAACCCAGGCGTTCGCCTCATAGCGCCCCAAAAAGGGAGAATCGCTATTTCTTTCAACCCCCTTAAAATAAAATAAATTTATTCCAAATTTAAAAAAAAACACTTCTAAAAATGCATTGATCTCAGGGCTGTTGATCTCCCTTTGGTTTTACAAGATTATGAATTTTTTGTCAAAATTTGGTTTATGGCCCTTTTCGATTCAAATGGTTGTGGTGGTTTCAAGGTTGGATATTTGTTTTTTTCTTAAAATCCAAATTCAAGATGGTGGACGGTTTTTTAATTAGGGCCCCATTCGATTAAAAATTGGTATGTCAAATTTTTTGGTATCAATTATGAATTTAGTAAAAGATTTTTATTTTTTTAAAATTCAAATTTGATGTTTCTATTAAAGGACTGATATCAAACATGGAGAAAAAGTCCTAATAAAACGATGCTTCATCAAAATCAAAATGAAAAAAATTTTAAAGCAACATTCAAATCCTGAAAAGAAAAATTGCTTTGGTTTTGTGACGTAGGTTTTTCCGTGGGTTACAGTTCAAAATTTTCCCTCTTATTCGCTAAAAACTATTAAAAAATTATTGTGTCACCTATTTGTGGAAAAACATTCTTGAATTCGTGATTGTTTTGGGAAAATTAAAATTCTGGATGATCGTTGAAATCCAAAGGGAAAAAAATCGATTTATTTTTTTTTTATATTTTTGATCATTTATGTTGAAAACCCAGTAAAAATTTTTCCCCCCATTTTAGTTTAATTTTTTTCCATATCATTAAAAAAAAGCTGTATCGCACAAAAGTTCCGTTTGTATTAAGGTTCATGATTTTAAAGGCTGGTCCAATAAAATTTTCCCGGGAACAGCTATTTCGATGGTTAAAAGGGGCTAAAACTTTTTTGGATTTTAACTCCTGTGATCGTGTCAAGATTATAAATTCTACACAAACAACCTTTTGCGACAACCTCCCAAAAAGGGCCTTTTTCCCCGGGAAATTTGACAAACAACTTATCATGGGCATACGGGAAATTGCTAACAACCCCGGGTTATTGTCTTTCGACGGGGGAAAGGGGGGGTTTTTCCCTCATTCAGACAGAGACATCTCACACAACTGACAAAACCTCATGTTCCCCATCAATTTTCTCAATCAAAAAAAATATTATATTCATAATTTTTTTAACAGTTTTACGACAGTCGGACAAAAAAAAAAGCACTACTCTATTTACAGGTTTAATGCCCCGTTTCTTTTTTTGTGTTGTATAAATCTAATTCACTTAGAAAAAAAAAGGTATAAAAAAAATGGTATTACAACTGAGATAAAACAAAAGGGAAATAGAACAAAAAACGGAGGTTTGTTCAAAAAAAAACAATTTTACTAACACACTATACATTTGGTCTATCCCCCAAACGTAATATGTTTAAATATTGTCGGAAAATGTGGGAAATTTTTCCATAAAAATTTACCAAATAAAAAAACAATCTTTTTTCGGTATTTCGCGTTGATACAGGCATTTTTTCGCAACGGGGTTGATAAAAAGATAATCCCTTTTTCCCAAACCCATTGTTGATATTGGTAAAAAAGGTTTTAGTTGCCCACCCTTTTTTTCCCCGAAACATTCCTCAAATTTATTTAATTTTTAAAAAATTTTCCTGAAACCCCCCCTCTCTCCCCTTAAACACTGGGTTTTAGTATTGAGATATTTCAAATCAGTTTGTCTTCTCCGACCCATTTGACGAATTCCCCGAAAAAACAAGTTTTCCCCTTCAGCAGGGGGAATTTTT